>BSBK01000384.1:77500-677500 GCA_027943335.1 Chamaecyparis obtusa
TTAGCATGAAATCACATAGTGTCATATCTAAGATAAAGTGGGGGATAAATGTATCATCTTAAAATGGAATCACTTCCATCTTGGTAGTTTTAGCACCCTCATTTAGTGCATTTTTCAAGATAGATTTGCATTTAGGATGCATTTTCACTTGGTTCTTCATTTCCAAGTGAAATTAGGTTTAGGATCCCAAGAATTCTCCTTGATTTCCCTTCTTTGTGGCTCTATTTTTTAGGTAGGATCTAGGTATTGGTCCTGCTAGTCCTCATCATATTCATTCTAGGTCTATGTGCCCTTTTTCGACACTTTGCCATGTTTTCTTACCATTTCCAAGTCTTTAGCCAACCCCGGGACTTCATGTTTTCAAAGTTGACTAGGCCTGAACCTTTGGGTTAGGTCAAGGTTGACCCTAACCTAGGTCAAGGTTGACCTTGACCCCTGTTAGTTTCTGGTCCCCCTTTTCAAATTGTGGTCCCAGCGGGCCCCAAAAGTAATGTCGGGCCTCTAGATCTGAATGCAAAACGGTTTTAATTTAAATTTCATTTAATTATTTTCCCTCCTTAGTTGGTTATTGTGATTGGACCATAATACGAGGTGAAATTTGAATTATGGGCCCTTACATTGCCCAAGGAGCCTTGCCTTGAAATCTCTATATAAGCACTCTCTTTTGCCTTCATTTTCACCAAGTATCCATCAAGTGGACACACAATCAATTGAAGCAAGCAAGTGATGGTGAAGTGATGATGCAAGATTGCAAGAGGATGATATAGAAGATCAATACATTGTTGATATCAAGAATTTTTGTGGACAAACCATTGTGGACATTCATTCAGAGCAAGAAAGATTCCTTTCTTCCTTAATCCACCATTTTCAACATGCAAGCATTCAAAGATACAATCATGGGGTAGAAATTATGGATTGTGAGTTTGGTAGGAGTACTTTAGCCTTGGGGGTTTGGTATGATTTTTTTATCATATTCAAATCTATGCATTTCTTTCTCATATCAATTCATGCTAGGGTTTTTAATCTAGAGGATTAGATCTAGACATTGCACATTCAATACACACACATTATATTACATTTGGCTATTTGTGGAGGTGGAGATCACAAAAATGGGGGTTTCAATAAGGAAAAACCCTATATAGCCACCCCAAAACACCATTTTTTAGATATCTAAAGTTGTTGTTTCAGGATTTGCAAAGTAGATATGAGTACCCTTTTCGGAAAACTTTCAGGATCCGTGAATAGATTTTCCATCAGAACAGTGCAGGTCATGGTTGACATAAAGGGGTAAGATTATGCCCTAGGGTAAGATCTTACCCCTGTATCTAGGTCAAGGTTGACATTTCTTAGAAAAGAAAAAGCTTTATGGGTTTTCTCTGTCTCTATTTTCTAGTGCCGAATATGGTTGCAGAATTTCTCAAAACCAATACAGACACCAAAAAATAGGTATTTCTAGATTAGATTTATTATGAGGTATGTATTCATCTTATTTAATTTTGGTATTCTTTACAAGCATTTTAAGATTTACATCACTTATTATATCAATTTACATGTATTGTGGAGAATGTTGGTTTAGGGCCTCTATTAGGTGCATTATTAAAAACACTTTCCTATTCACCATTCCATTCCATATTTTTCCATCCTACACATGGATGTAGGAATGTAGGAATGAATGGAATCAACCTCCTCATCATGAAAATATTCCTTCGATAACAAGTCTCACTTCCATTTTTCAGAGTCCTCATCACTATAGGATTGTAACTTGATAATTTTATCGTGAATACATGAGGAAAGTACTTCTTGGTATATTCTATTTCAAGATAGCCTACTCTAGTTTTTTCTTTACTACACTTGAAAGTGGTTTGTATGTGTTCTAGTATTCCTTCATTTATTTTCCATAGAGGACCTAATCCTTGATAGCCCATATTTTTCATTATTTCAAACCCCTTCCCATATTAGTGCATGATAATACTTATATGTTGCACTCTTTCACTTAATTTAGGTTCTTCATCTTTATATAGCCACTTGAGGATTTCATTATCATCTTCTTTCCCTCATGAATATGTGCTAGCTCTTACAAAATTTTCATTATATTTTTTAGGAAGTGGTGACTCTTTGGTTTGTGATGTTGAAGGTCTTCCATAAGACTTGGGAGAAGGTGGTAAAAATTTTCATTAACAATGAATATTATCCTAATACCTTATCATATAGCTATAACTTATTTTCAAAATCCTTCATAAGTGTATCCATGTTCAAGCATTGGGATGCTTTATCATCCTTTTCTTTTTCTTTGGCTGATTTGGAAAGACTTTGCCCCTTCTATTTTCCCTTATTTGATATATTTGAATTATAGGAACTAAAAGTTTCACCCTCTTTTTATTTTCCCTTGGATGTTGAGCTTGAACTACGAGTCTTTTGTTTGTTTTGTTCATTTGATGCATCTAGTATGGAGGCTTCTCTATTGTGTGGTACCAAATAATCTATGACCAATTTCACATGATTGTAATATTGAAAGGGGTTAAGGTCACCACTAATGGTTATCTCTAGAATGAGATAAGGAAACTTCAAACATTAGTGGTACATTGAAGATACTGCTTGCATTTCATGTAGTCTACCCAATAATATGTTGTATAAAAATTTTAGATTCAGCACTTGGCACACTATCTCCTTTAGGATTGAACCCACTTGGATTAGTAAAACAAAAAGACCCTTGTATGACCTTTCTTCATCATCATAAGATTTTATGGTGATTTTTCTCATGGGATCAATAATATTTTTAGAATACCCTAAAGATTTGACCAAATTCAAGGTACAAATGTTTAAGCCATCCCCTCCATCTATCAAGACTCTTTTAACTCTATGCTTGTGAATAAGGACTTCAATATGAAATGGTATATTTTGGGGATGTTCAATGACATGCCATCTTCTTTGAAAATTAATAAAAAATGTTGTGCAATAAGATGACCTTCTTGTTGGAAGATTGTTGAGAACATTAGAGATTGATGATTAGACCTTGTTTGTGTGTGCTAACATTAATGTTTTGTCATTGATGTCAACATACTAATTGTTGTTCTAGATAGTGTGTTTAGTATGTCTAGTGAAGAAGATATCAGTTTTTCAAATGCTACATTAAATATCTTGTGTGTCTATAAGGTATGCTTCATATATATCTATAGTTGGTCCATAGAGGTTCACAGAAGTTTGGGTGACAATTTGAGGAAGATATGATTGATTTAACAAGCAACAATATTTTAGTGTTCTTGTTGTGATAAAGGTTGAGTTATTAGTTTAGTGAGGATCGATATAGTTGATTTAGATGATGCAAATATGGTAGTAGTATTGGGCTTCATTTTTTTTTCCTCAACTAGTGTTGTTCATGATTCAAAGTTCAAAAAGTTATCTTTTCTATATGACAAAATTTGGTGTTCAATATTGTTAGTATTTAGTGTAGAAATGAGTTTGGATTTTGAGTTTGAGACAATGAGAAGGTTTGATAAGTTATTCATGTTGCTTGCTGGCATTCTTCAATCATGTGATGACATTTTTTCTAGATTGCATCGATCAAGGTGATCATGTGTGGTGTTTTGTTAGCATGTTGGCATTTCTTCATTTAGGTCCTAGCCGACTTGGTGAAGTAACATGTTTTAATTCTTGGAGTTGTTTTGGTGAAGTTGTAGCATGTTCAAGGGTAATTCTTTGGGTCCCATCTAAGTCTTGGCCAACTAGATTTGGATCATGTTGTAGTTTGAGTATAATTTGGTATCATTTGTTCTTATAGGTCTTAGTCAACCTTGTTGAATTGTAATATGTATAAATGAGAAATCATTTTGTGATTGCGATGTGTATGTCAAATTGAGAAGAGAAGAGGATGTCTTTATTCTAAAAGAAAGAAATAAGTTATAATTTATTGGAACTATATTTCCATATAAGATATTGTAAGTTAGTTCACTTATTGTGAATAATTTGTCCACCCTTGTGAATTATAATTAGAGATTGATCAATGAACCTAACTTAGGGATAGATTGTTGTATTGTGAATAGTGAGCTCTAGATAGTGAGCTTATAAATGCATGTGAATTCCCCTTTTATTTTTCCATTTTCTCTTAATTGGGTAGTACTTTTAATAGAGCACATCTATCTAGTGAATTTGACTCCCACTAGGTTTTTCCCTTAACCAAGTTTCCTTAAAAATAAATTCTAATGTTCTAAGTTATGTATTGTGGATCTTGCACTATGGTTTATATTTCAGATCATTAATTGTATTAAGTGGTTTTAAGTTTTAATTGTTAGTACACAACTGAATCACCCCCTTCCCCTGTTAGTTGTGCTTTCCTCCTTTTGGGCCTAACAATTGGTATCAGAGCCAAGTCCTTTTGAAGAAGCTTAATCTATTGAAGGTGATCTGACATGGAAAGCATAACGAAAGAAAGCCCTAAGTTTGATGGAAGAAATTATTTGATATGAAAGGATTAGATGACTAATTATTTGATATGCATGAGAGATGAATATTGGGATATCATAGAGAATCCTCACACCATTACTAATGACTTGTCTTAGGCTGCTACTAATGAAATGAATAAATTCAAGGAGAACATGTTAGCAATGGAAGATTTGATCAGTGCCTTATCAGACATGGAATATTCACACATCTATGGATTGAGGAAAATGCACGAGGTATGGAATAAATTAGAAACTATTAATGAAGGTGATGAACTACAATTGATTGAATTCCTGAATGACTTGAAGATCAGTGATTAGAGATCACTGAGTTACTAAAATGATATGTAAGATAATTAAATTAGTCATTATGTTGTCATTGATGTCAACTAGTTTTGACAGTACTTATCATGTTAGTTACAAACATATAAACATCTGTAAAAGAGAGAAAAGATGAAGAACTAAGATATCTACATGGAGAAAGATGGATATGATAGATGAGGATAAGGAATACTTTGGGTAACTTATTGATGAGTCTATGATCTCATATTGTTGACTTGATTATGTTGCATTAATCTATTATGAAGAAGGAAGCAAAAATGTACAAGACAATGTGGTCGGTAAATAAAGACTTGAGTATACACCGAGCTAGTGTTGTGTATACCAAGAAAAAGTATTAACCAAGCTAAGCACTAACGTATTTCTTTGTTAACCAATTATGGATGAAAGTATTAAATGCTTAGTTTAGCCAATAGAAAATGATGAATTGGAAATTGTTATGATTTCAAGATTGAGGATAAAGTTTGTTATTAGATCCACAAATGACAAAATTTAGAGAAGATCTAAAGGATGGAATTCAAACATGTTATTGACACAACTGTCGAGGAAGGTTTAAGAGGCAAAATCAATGAAGAAGAATAAGTGGCAAAATCTGATGGTTGATATGAAAATGGTTTATCTATCTATATAAGAGATATGATTTTCTTTATTTAAACATGCCGGAAGAAAGTAGACTACAAAGATTTTGCATGAATATAGTTTCATGCATGCCTGATCAGACTGGTTGAAGGAGAACTGAACTGCAAAGCATTACCAAGTGTCAGAGAGTTATTACCGAGTGAAAGTAAGTTGAGGAAGTGAATTGAAATATTGATCAGAGGATTTTTATGGGCTTAGAATAGATCTGAACATCTGAAAATTAAGTTGTATTGTAATCAGATCAACTACTATTTTAGTTTAACTATTGATACATAAAATATCCTAACCGAGTAGACTTAACTGTCTTATGTTATGCCCCTATGTCATTCAAGGAATGTACATTGTTATAATATTGACCCCATAGTGAATGATGGTTGAAAGATAATTGTTAGTCTTAAATCATCTAACAAGGTCACACCTAACAGTGTGTTTGTAACCTTTAACAGGGTTGGCTCTTCACCAAGCTCACTTCAGAAGAGTGAAAATTATTTTGGGTTACCGGTCCCAGGTGGTTTTTTCCTTAGTAGGGTTTCCATGTTAAATCATTGTGTTGTGTGTTTCTGTGATGATTTTTTTATTGTCATACTTTACATATTGCATATTTGATTTGGCCGGTAATCACATTAAGTTAATGAACTGGTAATCGGTAAAAGGAATAGACAACTTAATAGTTTATGTTACCGAGCTACATAATTTATTGAAATTGTTTTGAGAGTTACATATTTGTATTTGGGATTGAGGGATAATTGATCTAACTGATTCACCCCCCCTCTTAGTTATTCTAAAAATTGGTATCAGAGCTAACTGGTTGCTTTGATAGAAGTTTTAAGGACTTAAGAAGAAAGATTACAAGATATATAAGAGGGAAGTGTCGAAGCTGAACAAGGATAACTTTAGTACATGAAAAAGTCAGATGAAACTTCATCTATTTGGAGTTGGAGAATCTACTATACCTTTACTGGAAACTGGCTATTTACAACCACCTAGTCCTTTAAATCTTGATCAGTTAAGAGACTGACATGAACACAACATCACTATGATAGAGATAGTTGTTGTTCTTATTGATGCTGAATTTCAAGAAATCAAGGACTACACTACTTCAAAGGAAATGTGGGAGAAACTTTCCCTAGTATATGGTGGTGATGCAAATGTGATGAGAGCCAGAGCTAAAAACTTGAGAGGCAGATTTTACAATATGAAAATGAAGGAAGGAGAAAACATAGTACATTACTCAAACCAAATTAAAGAGGTTGTCAATGCTATTCATGGAGCTGGTGGTATCATTGAGGAGGATACTGTGGTAAGTAAAAATTTGAGAACACTTTTGCCTATCTATGCAATCAGAAAATCTATAATTCATGGAATGAGGTCTGCACATAATAGCACACTTACTCTTGATAGTCTGATTGGAAAGTTAACCACTTTTGAGCTAAACAATTACGATAATAGTGTTGTACCAATGTTGAGCCTACTTTTATGTCTTCTCTTAAGATTGGTAAATCTAGTAATAAGCACAATATAAGTAATGAAAGTGATAGCAATACTGATGATGAGCTTGATGAACTAGAAGCACTAATGGCTGGGAGACTACCTAAAGGTAAAGGTATCTATAAGGGTAAATTACCTTTAGCTTGTTTTAATTGCAAAGAATTTGGTCATATTACTGCTAGATGCCCGAACAGGAAAGAAGATGAGAACGACAAAGACAAATCTAGAGGTGGAAGCTATGGAAAAAGGAATAATAGAGATAACCAACAGTATAACAAAGACAACTAAGATCACAAAGATAAAGGTGAAAAGGTATGTTACTTGGCTAAAGAGAATGACACTGACACTGACATAGATGATGACATTGAGGTGGTGTTTGTTGCAATGAAATATGATTCAGAGGAAGAGGAAAGGTATGTAGAAATATCACTCATTTCTAAAGTTAGTAAAAATGATACTTGGATCATTGATAGTGGCTGTAAACATCACATGACTAGTGATGAAGATAAGTTTGATAATCTTGAGCATTATAATGGATGATCAGTAAAAATGGGTAATGACATACCTTGCATGGTTAAAGGGAAAGGATCTTTATTGATAAATGTTAAAATCATATGTGATAATGCTTATTGGGTAAAAGGACTGAATTACAATTTTCTAAGTGTAGCATAGCTTAACAACTCAAGTCACTGAGTGGCATTTGAAAGCAAGAAGGTGAGAATCTTTGATGAAAGTGGAAAGCTTGTCAGAATAGGAGGACAATCAAAACGTAATTTATTTTATCTTGAGAATTCTAAGACTTCTTGTTTACTGGTGAAAAATGAGGATGCATGGTTATGGCATAAAAGGTTATGTCATGTAAATTTTGATAACATGATTAAGATCAGTAGAAAAAGAAAAGTTAGAGGATTGCCTAGCCCAACAAAACCTGATCATGTTATGTGTCATCAATGTCAAAAAGGGAAGATGAAAAAATCTAGTTTTAAAAGTAAAGACTATTCAACAAAAAGAATCTTGGAGTTAGTTCACACCGACCTATGTGGTCTCATGAGAGCTCAGAGCTACTATGGTGATAGATACTTTATTCTGTTTATTGATGATTATAATAGATTGATGACTATCATGTTTTTAAAATAGAAATATGAGGCATTTAAAATGTTTAAATGGTACAAGGCTAAAGTAGAAAAAGAAACCAAAAAAGAACTGAAATGCTTGAGGTCTGATAGAGGTGGTGAGTTTATTTTTGATGAATTCACTAACTATTGCAATGAGCATGGCATCAAAATATAGGTTTCTACACCTAGAACACCGCAACATAATAGGATTGCTGAAAGGAGAAATAGATCCATTGTTGATTGTGCTAGAACACTAATGATAGAAAAGAATGTTGCACAAGTATACTAGAGAGAGGTAGTTAGCACAACTATATATGTCCTAAACCAATTTCAACTAAAGAAGGATACAAACAAGACACCCTACGAGTTATGGTTTGGATACACACCGAGTGTAAGTTACTTCAAAAATTTTGGTAGCAAATGTTTTATTTTGAAAGATGATAGGAATGGGAAATTTGAATCTAAAGGTGATGAGGGAATATTCCTTGGATATTCTAGTAAAAGTAATGCTTACAAGTGTTTGAATAAGGTTACTAATAAGATGATTGAAAGTGCTAATATTAGAGTTGATGAATTTGCTAATAAAAATGATGAAGAAAGAAATAAGGAGCCAAAAGACTATGGTAGATTTGTTTATGTTGAACATCCAGAGTAACTACCAAAGCCATAGGCTGAGTCAACCGAGCATCAGGAAAATAACATTGAGGAATAGCAAAGGGAAACTAAGGATCAGGAAGAAGTTGTCAAGAAAGGAAATGAACCTGAGAATCAAATCATCCTGAGAATCAAATCATTGGAGATAAGCAAGCGGGCATGATGACAAGAATTAAGTTAAGACAAAATGTATGCTTAGTTTGTGAGTTTGAACCTAAGAATGTTAAGGTTGCACTTGAGAATGATGAATGGATCAATGCTATGAATGAAGAAATTGAACAAATTGAGAAAAATAAGACATGGACTTTAGTACCTAGGCTGAAAGATAAAAATGTTATTGGTACTAAATGGATTTTCATAAATAAAATGAATGAGAATGGAGAGGTTACAATGAATAAAGCTAGACTTATTTGCAAGGGATATTCACAAGAAGAAGGTATTGATTATGGTGAAACTTTTGCACATGTTGCAAGACTAGAAGGAGTCCACATGTTACTTGCATATGCTACACATATGAAATTTAAGGTATATCAAATGGATGTTAAGTCATCTTTTCTGATTGGAATACTAGAAGAGGAGGTCTACATAGAACAACTAGAAGGATTTGTTGATTCGAATCAAAAAGACATGGTATGTAGACTGCATAAAGCTTTATATGGATTGAAGCAGACACCAAGAGCATGGTACGAAAGGTTACATACTTATCTTTTAAGTGTTGGTTTTGTAAGAACTAGTGAAAATAACAATTTGTACATGAAAGGAGGATCTAATGATACTATTTTGATTGCTGAAATATTTTTGGATGATATAATCTTTGGAGGACAAGATCATATCTATAAATCTTTTGTTGATGAGATGAAAAAGGAATTTGAAATGTCAATGTTTGGAGAGATTAAATTATTTCTAGGCTTGCAGGTTATTCAGCAGAATGATGGAATTTTCATCACACAATCAAAGTACATTAAGGAAGTATTGAGAACATTTGGCATGGAAGATGCTAAACCAGTAGGAACACCAATGGTTATAGGCTGAAAATTAATAAAGATGATGAATCTACAGAGGTAAATAAAAAATTGTACCGATCTATGATTGGTAAACTGATGTATGTAGTACATAGTAGGCCTGATATTGCACATGTAGTGGGGATTGTGGCTAGATTTTCTACCAATCCAAAGGATTTACATATGGTTGTAGTGAAAATAATTTTGAGATACCTAAAGAAAACAAAGGATTATGGTTTATGGTATCCTAAGGAAGGCAAATTTGAACTGAGAGTTTACACCAATGCAGATTGGGTTAGAAATATAGATGATAGAAAAAGCAACCTAAGGAGCATTTTTCTTTGGTGAAAGATTTGTAACTTGGACAAGTAAGAAACAACCTTGTATTTCTCAGTCTACTATTGAAGCAGAGTATGTTTCTACTACTATAAACTATTCAAACATTGCTTATATCAAACAAGTGTTGGAAGGGATGAATGGGGTAATCACTGAGCCAGTGATTATGTATTGTGACAACACTGGTGTAATAAATATTTCTAAGAATCTTGTAATGCATTTGAAGACAAAGCATATATTAATTAAGTATCATTACTTAAGAGAAAAAGTACAGGAGAAGCAAGTAAAACTGGAATATGTTACATCAAAGGAGCAACTTGCTAATATTTTGACCAAGCCTCTACCGAAGGACACTTTTGAATACTTGAGGACTAGACTTGGGGTCCATCCCTAGTCTACCAGTCACTAATGTGATATGGAGGTTGCATCAGCCTATTCTTATCCGAAGATCATTCATGTTGATGTAGCATAGCTCACACTTTGGATTATGTCTATGGTTGTGAAAGATTTAAGGAGCTAGAATAGAGAATTTGCATATCAATATACAGAGATACATTGTCTACACCAAACATCAAAGAGTTACTTGGCTATTGCAGAGCTATATGTTTTATGTTTTCCTTTGGCATTGTTGTCAAAGGGAGAGATAAACAATGGAGAGATAAATAGTGGAGAGATAAACCATGGAAAGATAGTGGAAAGAATAGTGGTGAGATAAACAGAGAATGAATATGAAAAATTAGTTACTGAGAACACAGAGAAAGGGAGAGAATCCATAGGGAGAGCTTGCATGTAAATGTCTGTTATGTAACACAGTGATTAAACATATTAAATATTAAGCTAGGGAGAGCTTACCAAGCTACAACATTTACCTACATAGTTGTGGAATACATGTTTGGTATGTGTATGGCATATTTCATATTGCTTGTGTTGCCACCAATGCCAAAAGGAGAGATTGATGAACTACAACTGATTGAATACCTAAATGACTTGAAGATCAATGATTAGAGATCATCGAGTTACTAAAATGATATGTAAGATAATTATATCAGTCATTATGTTGTCATTGATGTCAACTAGTTTTGACAATACTTATCATGTTAGTTACAAACATCTAAACATCTTTAAAAGAGAGAAAAGATGAAGAAATGAGATATCTACATGGAGAAAGATGGATATGACAGATGAGGATACAAAATAATTTGGGTAATTTATTGATGAGTCTATGATCTCATATTATTGAATTGATTATGTTGCATTAATCTATTATGAAGAAGGAAGAAAAAATGTATAAGACAATGTGGTCAATAAATGAAGACTTCAATATACACCAAGCTAGTGTTGTGTATACTAAGAGAAAGTATTAACAGAGCTTGTAGTCACCGATGCATTTATTTGTTAACCGAGTATGGATGAAAGTATTAAATTCTTAGTTTAGCCAACAGAAAATGATGAGCTGGTAATTGTTATGATTTCAAGATTTAGGATAAGGTTTGTTATGAGATCCATAACTGACAAAATTTGGAGAAGATCTAAAGGATGGAATTGAAACATGTTATTGACACAACTACCAAGGAAGGTTTAAGAGGCAAAATCAATGAAGAAGAATAAGTGGCAAAATCTAATGGTTGATATGAAAACTATTTATTTGTCGATATAAGAGATATGAGTTTCTTTATTGAAACATGCTGGAAGAAAGTAGACTAGAGAGATTTTTCATGAATATAATTTCATGTATGCCTGATCAGACTGGTTGAAGGAGAACCAAACTGCAAAGCATTAGAAAGCATCAGAGAGCTATTACCGAGTGAAAGTAAGTTGAGGAAGTGAATTGAAATATTGATCAGAGGATTTGTATGGGCTTAGAATAGATATGAACATCTACAAATTAAGTTGTATTGTAATCAGATCAACTACTATTTCAGTTTAACCATTGATACAGAAAATCTCCTAACCAAGTGGACTTAACCATCTTATGTTATGCCCCTATGTCATTCAAGGAATGTAAATTGTTATCTTATTGACCCCATAGTTAATGTTGGTTGAAAGATAATTGTTAGTCTTAAATCCTCTAACAAGGTCACACCTAACAATGTGTTTGTAACCTTTAACATTGTTGGATCTTCACCAAGATCACTTCAGAAGAGTGAAAATTGTTTTGGGTTACCGGTCCCAAGTGGTTTTTCCCTTAGCAGGGTTTCCATGTTAAATCATTATTTTATGTGTTTCTATGATGATTTTTTTATTGTTATACTTTACATACTACATATTTGATTGGTTGGTAATCATAGTAAGTTAATTAACTGGTAATCGGTAAAAGTCATAGATAGCTTAATATTTTATGTTACTGAGCTGCCAAATTTATTGAAATTATTTTAAGAGTTACATCTTTGTATTTGGGACTGAGGGATAACTACTCTAACTAATTCACCCCCCCTATCAGTTATTCTAATAGAAGGTGACAAATATGTTAAGCAAGCTAAGTTGCAGGGTCTTAAAGGAAACTTTGAAGATATGAAGATGAGTGAAAGTGAATCTATATCATCCTATACATAGAGTGTAAATGATCTAGTTTGTGGAATCATATGTGTTGGTGGTACCTTGAGTGATGATGAAGTTGTAAATAAATTTTTTAGATCTTTAAATGCATGTTACAATGAGAAGGTTGCATCTATTGAGGAATTAAGAAATATTAGAGACATTTCAAGAGAAGCTTTGGCTAGTAGAATCTATGCCTATGAGATGACTACTCTTAGCAAGAAAATTCCAAAGGTTGAAACTGCATTCAAAGCCAGTGTGACTAAGAGTGAAAAGGAAGAGATCTCCTCTAAAGACAACTTCAACCACTATTCTAAGCAATGAGAAGAGATCATGGAAGAGGAAAGGAAGATTGATGAACTCGAAGCCTTGATTTCAAAAAGACTACCCAAGGGCTTTGGTAAGTATGAAGGAAATTTTCCTTTGAAATTCTTTAGCTATAATAAATATTGGTCACATTGATGAATTTGGTGTTGAAGAAGAGATTGTGTTTATTTCTATTAAAGAGGATAATCATAAACAAGAGAAAGCTTTAGTTTCACATATTGACAAAAGAAATGAATGGGTCATTGATAGTAGATGCTCACATCATGTGACTGGTGATAAAGATACATTTTTTAAGCTTGAATATTATGATGGTGGCATTCTTAGACTCAATAATAACAATCCTTTTTTTATTAGAGGAAAGTGATCTATCACTCTTGATGGTAAGAATAGTATTGATGATGTAATGTATGTAGAAGTCTTAAGACATAACTTATTGAGTGTTGGAAAAATGTTAGATAAGGGCTACCAATTGGAATTCATAGAAGGGAAGCATAAAATCATTGGAAGCATAGGAAATCTAATTGCATCTGGTACACAAACTACAGGTAATCTATTTCATTTAAAAAATGTTGAGAATAAGTGTTTAGTTGCTAAGATTGATGATAGTTGGTTGTGGCATAGAAGATTTTTTCATGTGAATTTTGATAATATGGTGAAGGTTAGCACTACTAATGTTGTAGGAGATTTTCCTAAGATGATGAAGCTTGATAATATGTGCCAAGAGTGTAATTGGTTAAGATGACTAGATCTAATTTTAAGGATAAGACATATCCTTCAAGTGAATTACTAGATTTGGTGCATACTGATTTGTGTGGTCCTACTAAGACAAGAAGCTATTATAGAGATAGATAATGTATGTTGTTTATTGATGACTATTCAAGGATGACGTGGGTTACCTTTTTGAAAGAGAGATCTGAAACCTTTTAGAAATTTCAAATATTCAAGATGATGGTAGAAACTTAGTCTAAATAGAGATTGAAGTTCTAAAGATCGAACAAAGGTGAAAAATTCACATCCGATAAGTTTTATGCTTTTTGTGAAGAACATGGGATAAAAATGTAGACTTCTACTCCACAAACCCCACAAAAGAATGGTGTTGTAGAGAAAAGGAATAGAATTATTAAGGAAACAACTAGGACTATGATATATGGAGAAAATGTTTCATAGATCTATAAGAGAAAAGTGGTGAGAACTATAGTATACACTTTGAATCAGGTACAGATAAAGCAAGGAACCAATAAGACTCCTTATGAACTTTGGTTTGGTCATGTTCCTACAATGAAGTATTTTAGAATTTTTGGAAGAATGTGGTATATTAAGAGAGATGAGAATATTGGAAAGTTTGATCCTAGAAGTGATGAAGGGATATTTCTTGGATATTCCACTAAGAGCATAGGGTTCTTTAAAATATTTATAGCACTAGAGTTGTTACATTAAATAACAATTGGTTCATCAATGTTTATCCTTAAATCCTTGAGCATTTTCATCGTCCAAAAAACTTGATTACAATTTATAGTAGCAACAACATACTCAGCTTCAATAGTGGATTGAGAGATACAATCTTGTTTCTTACTAGTCCAAGAGATTAGTCTCTTATCCAAAAATAATGCACCACCCCTTGTACTCTTAATTTGTCAAGTTACTGTATTTCAGTGTTCCTGTTGTGACAAGGTTTGAGTTATTATTTTAGTGAGGATCAGTATGGTTGATGTAGTTGATGAAAAGATAGTAGTAGTATTAGGATTTATTATTGTTTCCTTAATTAGTGTTATTCATGATTCAGAGTTCACCAAGTTATCTTTCTAATGTGACGGAGTTTGGTGTTCAGTATTGTTGGTATTCAGTGTAGAGATGAGTTTGGATTTTAAGTTCAAGATGATGAGAACATTAGAGAATTTATTCATTTTTCTTGTTGGTATTCTTGGATCATGTTATGACATTATTGCTAGATCACATTGATTGACGTGATCATGTGTGGTGTTTTTCTAGTGTGTTGGTGTTTCTTCATTTAGGTCCTAGCCAACTTGGTGAAGTAACATGTTGTAATTCTTGGAGCTATTTTTGTGAAGTTGTAGCATGCTCAAGGGTAATACTTTGGGTCCTATCTAAGTCTTGGTTGACTAGATTTGGATCGCATTTCAATTTGAGTATAATATTAGTATCATTTGTTCTTATAGGTCTTAGTCGACCTTATTTTATTGTAATATGTATAAATGGGCAATCATTTTGTGATTACAGTGTGTGTGTGTGTGTGTGTGTGTGTTTAAAATTGAGAAGAGAAGAGGATGTTTGTATTTTGCAACTAAGGAAAATTTTTTACTTCATTGGAACTGTATTGTCATACCAGATGTTGTAAGTTAGTTCGCTTATTCTAGACAGTTTGTGCACCCTTGTTAATTATAATCAAAGTGATCAGTGAACTTGACTAAGGGCCATATCATTGTATTATGAGCAGTGAGATCTAGGCAATGAGCATGTGAATGCAAGTGCATTCCCCTTTTGTTTTTCCATTTGCTCTTAACCAAGAAACACTTTTAACATAGTACATCTATCTAGTGGGTTTGAATCCCACTGAGCTTTTCCCTTAATTGAGTTTCCTCAAAAATAAATTATGGTGTTCTGAGTTATGTATTGTGGATATTGCACTATTTTTTATCTTTAAAATCATTAATTCTCTTAAAGGGTTTTATGTTTTAATTGTTAGTACGCAACTAATTCACCCCCGCTCCCCCCTCTTAGTTTTTCTTACCTCCTTTTGGGCCTAACTCTACCATGGTTTTGAATTTTTCTACATACAAATTGTTAGGAACCATTATATCAACCAAGGATCTTTCCAAGATTTTCTTGTGAGATAGTGATATTTTCAATAATTCTAATATTGATTTTTGTACTAGAGTCTTTTGAAGTTGGTCCACAAAGTTGTATTTCCTTGGAGATGATGAAAGATCATTTATGATTGTCTTGTTGGGTGTTCCTTTCAAGGTTATTTTTTATGCTTTCCCCCTAGTGACCACATTGGCTTACTCTTTTTCTTTCTTTTCTTTGATAACTATGACATTAATGGTGTTGTCAAAATTGGATAATGTGTTGATGGTATTGTCATAGGTATGAGAAAAGTTAACCTTATTGATTGTCCAAATAAATGTCTTAGAAAATTAGAGCATAAAACTCATTCATTCAATATTGGACATCCTAAATAGTAACTAATTGACTCATTTAGCTCATTTTTAGTATCAACCAAGGACGTAAACTTGAAATAATGTCTACAAGGTATATGCTCCAAACTATCTTAATTTTCACTTGTCTAACTCTGGAATTTAAAATACTTGAAAGCTTGAAAGACTAAGCTAGGACAAAGAAACAAGTTGATTCTACTGAAAGCAATAATCACATATAGGTACTTCTCTATCTACCTTTATTGTAGGAACATCCCATTAGTTCTGCTACCAATGGCTACAGTAACAATATAGTTCTTTCTAACTCTAAGAAAGCATGGAATAGATCCTAACTAAAAATGGGATTCACTCACCAAGTGGCCCCCCTTGGATGAGTGAATAAGACACAATCAAGATAAAAAGATGGAACTTTTAAAGTGCATTCTATTCATTCATTTGAAAAGTACACTCAGAGTAAAACAAAACTGAACTCTATTTGTTTTTGCAAGATTACAATAACTTTCCTAGCTCAAATCTCTTTTGAAAGTTAAGTCAATAGCTTATTTATAAGAAAACACTAAAAACTAACTCCTATAACTAAGATCACTCCAAAAATGAGGATCAATAAGATTCATAATGTCATACAACATAATTAACAACTTTTGAGAACAATTCTTCCATAGATATAACAAGTTGTGCATCTAAATCTATGCTTAGGTATGCTGGCAACCTTTTGATTGCTCCAAGGAAGAGTGATGCATGGTTATGTCTTTATTGCTTTAGCTATAGAGTTGATCTTGTCAATTCCACCATGTTTCTCAATGAATACACCATTGACTTGCTCCTGCATGGAGTTAGTAACACATGCCAAACTCGAAACATATATTTGCATCATTAAATTAGAAAAGGCATTATCTCATTAACTAAATCTTTCATGATATGTGGCTATAGGAATCCTAACCCAAAAAAAATTAGGAGAGATGAACATTAAATAAAACACATGTATATTTACTAATTCATCTATCATATTATATCCATAAGTTCCAACTTATACCACATATCCTATTGATCCATAAAGTATTTAAAGTATTGTTCATGCACTTATACATATAAAAGTTATACATATAATACCATCGAAGTCTACATAAAACCATACAAAAACACCCTACTAAACTATATAAAAAGAATCATAAAATATGCCATTAATTTGGCCCATCATTGCTCCCCATCTTGAGGTCTTACTGGTCCTCCTGCAAGCATGAAGTTTTTAATCTTGGCCTTCATCTGTAAGTCATCTGAAATCTATTGTCCAGATGCTCCCTCCTTGTAGTTCAGGTAGCCCCTGTCCACTTCTAACTTTTTAAATCTACTCACCTCAGTTTCCATGTCATGATCATCTGCATCTTCATTTATTCCTAATAAAGGATGCATAAGAATTGGTGGCTGAAATTTTAAGGGAAACCAATAACTAGTTTTAGTTCTACCTAGCACAATATACCAAGGAGTTCTGTGACTTGCCAAGGTCAAATTCTATGGTGAATGAGGCTCTTTAGACCTTAACTCTTTAGGCATTCTGACCCATCTATGGGTGCTAGTTGTAATGGGTGCTAGTTGTAATGGGTGTAGGGATCTCTGTAGCAGTAAATTATTCATAATCTTTAAAATCCCTTTCCCTTAAAGGATATATTTTCTATTTCCTACTGTCAATCAATGTAACCTTTACACAATCATAGAATATTCTATTAGACTCCTTAGTCTCAAGTATAACATAGAATGGAATCTCCATCTCATCACCCATGTATGGTCTAGCTTGGTTCTCCCTAGTGATTTCATTTTGTACCCAAGACATAAAAGGCCTAGAGTTAACTATCTCCCACATACATGAGTGAGTTCCAATCTCTATCATTAGGGACTGCTAGGTTGTGTAGGTATAATTCACATAAAAAAATTTAATGTGCATTATAGAGGAATGAAATGCATCATAAACTCATGTGGTGTAGCAATTGAAGGACTAAGTCCTTGGACTATTCTAGTCAATTGAAAATTCAGAAATTGTTCCTTTAGGAATTGTGCATATACCTGTGAGGGTGACCTGCACTTCATTAATTCTAGAATAAGTTCTGCAATTTGAGTGAATTTCTCCTCCAATACCATAATTTTTTTTTATTTCTTCTAAGTTTGATGAGCTTGTTCATCAATAACCTGTTTTAACTTTTTATTCTCCAATTGTCATTGTGCTCTTTCTAACAATTTCTACTGATACAAAATTAACCTAGTTGTTAATGGGAGTAGATAGGTCTAGAGGTGACATTGGATCTTGATTATTAATGCCAGTCCATCTTGGGGCTAAATTAGGAATTTATTTTTCCTTGTTACCAGTAGAATTTTTATCCACCCATAAAACAATGGTTCACTTAGGGTTCTTTTATGCAAATTGCTTAGCTACCTGAGCAAGGGTATCCAACCCATCATGTCTTAAATTTTAAAAAATAGAATTCATAATATATATGTTAATCTCAAGAAAATATTTAGAGGGTAATTCCTCTGATGCTGCAAGAACATATTGACCACATGGGATGTCTTCTCCATAGGCATCATCATCAATGTCCATAGAGTCATATGTTTCATCTCTTTTTGATTCTGAACTTTCTTCATCATTGTCAATGATCATGAAGTCAGGGTCATTTTCACTTGGTATAGGTGGTTCATTTTGAGTCACAGTGGCATCATGCTCTCTTGAAGAGGAAACACTATCACTTTGTAACCATTCATCACTTGCATTTCCCATAGTCTCTACTAAAGGAGTTTCTATAGATTTTAAGGAATCCAAATTAACTGCAAGAGGCTTAAATATCTTGGCTTGGGGTTGTGTGTGTGAATTTTGTACCTAGCTATAGACACAACACTTCAGTAAAACATTAGAGGTTGGCAAAAATTGAAATCTACAAGTAATTGAAACTATGCTAACTAGGCAATTTACTACCTTCTAGTAGGAGTGAGTATGATGTTCTTAGATTGGAATCGAGATCAATGACAATGCAACACCTAAACGAAGGATTTGAATGCAAAGAATTGAAAAACTATATGAATGCAGATTTAATCTATATTTTTGTATTTTCTATGCAATAAGAATGAGAAACTGTTTGAATCTAAGCTAGAATGTATGAAATTGAGTTTGAATGTAGATTTAATCTAAGAATGCTATGAATGAATATAAAGATCTATGATATGAAACTATGAATGCTCAAAACAATAAATGAAAATATCACAATAGCCTTGATTCGCAAAAGATTGATTCTTCAGTCACAAATTTGCCAGAGTGAGGATGCAATTTCGAGGTGTTTTAGCCAGCTAGATCTTTGTGAAGAGATGAGCCTTATTTTTATAGAAATCCAGGGCTTTGAGGATGCAGGAGAAAAGCTATAAATCACTCTTGATAAACTCAGGTTGATTTTTGAGTTATCAGGAAATCAAAGATAATTAACTCACAAAAATCATGCAAAAGCAGTGTTTAACTCAAAATAGAGTTTAGATCAAATTTCAACTCATCATCAGATGTTGAGTTTCAATTTTAAAATTGATTGTTAATTTCTAGTTTCCTGCTTTCTGATTGTGCATGATTTAATTATAAATTAATTAAAAATAAAGTGATTTATTCTCAACTTAATTGAATTTTGAAATTAAAACAATTGATTTATGGGTTAATCAATTATTAAATCAAACTTTATCCAAAAACTATATTATTAAATTTGACAATTGACATTAGTTAATTAAATAAGAATTTAATCAATTAGTCATGAGATTTTTGATTTATTGTCAAAATTAAATAATACAATTTACGAATAAATTTAATTAAATTTAATTAAATAATTAAGTGGCACTGTTAAATCTAATTAATTAAATATTCAGAATATTCAATTAATCAAACTTTAGGATAAATAGGATTTATCACCAAATAATTATTAAATTAAAGATAATTAGGATAAATAGGAATATTGCTAGGAATATTCCCTGATGTAGAATTTAGGATAAAATCAATTATGATTCGATAATGTGTAGATGTGCCTTAGGTTAGGACTTTGATATCAATTTCATTCAAATTGAAGACGTAGGAGGTTAATGAACCTATAGCTCATTTTTGGGGTATTACATTTTGCCCCTCTTTGAATCATTGTGCGAAGCGCAATGGTTCAAAGATTAGTCCGTGTTTGATGTACGGAACTAATTTGAGAGATTAACTGATTCCGAGATAGAAACCAATTGAAAGATTTAAAGATGCAAGATTTAGGTCTTGAATGACCAAAGATAATGTTAACTATAACATCAATGAACTGGTGATTATGAAAAAGTGCCAAAACGCCTGATTCTGAGCCTTATGATTGCAAAGAAGTGAGTGACCAATTCTAGACTTGATTGTCCAAAGAGAATCATATTGGTATCACATCTTGAACCCATCAGTTACGAAGAACCAAGGAAATAACAATAATGAACCGATGGTTATGAAAAGTTGATACAATTTACAAGATAGATTAGGATACCAAATTGATATGGATCTCGATGAATCTGATATGCCCCAAAAGATGATAGATTTGCCCCAAGCAATGAGGACTTTTGATGAGTCAGCAACTAGATGTGGTTGTTATCTTGATTACTAAGGAAAGATTGATTATAGATTTAGATTTACAAACTTGAATGATGTGTAATACCATGCCCCCTTCGGGATTAAAATTGAAATCTCACAAGAAAAGTCAGCATTATAGTTTAGAAGCATGTTAATTGATTTGAGAAGTGGTTATACACGTTTGAGAATGTGTTCTATATCGTTTGGAGGTGCTGGAGACCAAGTTTGGCTAGATTAAACCATGAGTTGACCATAGTTGATAGTTTGATGTGGGATAATCAGTTAAGTTGAATTCTAGATTTCTATGATGATTGAAGGTCAATTATGCAAGTAGTTAATAATATGAATGATCTCAGATTTTGATTTTGATCTCGAAGATGGATTATACTTGTTGTTTCATTGAAGGGACCTTCATACAATGCTCAGTCCTTGTGTCATGTTTAGCATTTTTGGTTTTGAATAATTGTTTAAGTGTTCAAGCAATTTGTGAGATCATGCAAAGTGTAAAATGAAATGCAAACCTAGGACCTAGGACCTAGTCACTAATCATGTGTCGATTTGCTATCATCATTGAACTTTTAGGGAATCAGATAAATCAATACAATGCCCACTAGTTAGGAAACCATAGACATATGAATATCAATTTGTATGTGCATGAATCAATAAAACACCCACTAGTTAGGCAACCATGGACATATGAATATTGATTTTATTTTTGGAATGTCAGATTAGATCTAAGCACCAAGGCACAAATGCCAGGATGACCTGAATATCATGTCCATTTTGATATAGTGATTTGTATAAGCATCAGAACATAAACATCATGATGACATGAATATTCCTTGCATTCAAACACATCAAAAAGTCAAGAGATCATTCTAAATCCAGTGTGAATTACCCGTAGTGACCATTTATCGTTCACATCCTTAGGCAAGATCATGTTTCATAGTAGGAGAAACAACTTACTCAAAAAGACAATAGTTAGATCAAACTTCTTTGAATTTTCTAGGTATCAATGGTTGAGGTATGCATGGCCATCCAATTCAAGATAGAGGCTCTTACAAATGGACACCATTTCAATCCAAAATTTCCAAAGTTGTTAGATTTTCACATACAAGTAGAAGACAAAGAAAAGATTATGCCCCCAGTCATCACTCTCTAAATCCTATAAAGGATATCATCGAAGAGCTCAAAGGGACACAATATGCAAAAATATCAATGTGAATTAGTAAGCATACAAGGAGATAAAAGCATGTAAAAGCATAGATTTTTTTCCATTTGTGTTTGATTGCGTTGTTGTAGATGCAAAATCCTTTCTGGAGAGGAGATTGACTGACTGACTCAAATGAAGCTTCAAAGGACTCTGACTAGATATGACTCGTCTAAGATGTACTAGAGGCCATAGGATATGACATTTATTTCCCCCAAGTGTTAAGCATTGATAGGATATAAATGCTTTTTCCAATGGTGTACAGTCTGACTTATTGAAAATAGGAAAGCAGAAACAAACCAGGAGATATGTAAAAACTAAAGCAAAACTGAAAGTTGGGAAAGACCAAGATTGTACTGATAGATGGAGCATTTTGAAACAAGTGACGCCTGTTTGCTAGATTTTCACCATCTTGGAAGAGATTCTATTTTTACTACCAAGGCACCTATTTCCAGGTTTTCAACAAGGCACTTTTTCTTTTTCCCATTTTTTTGTATTTTTCATTTTTTCAATTTTTTTGTACTTTTGATATTTTTTTATTTTTTTGTGAATCATCAAGGTGCCTATTTGCTAGGTTTTCACCAAGATGTTCATTTTTTCAAGACTTTTTCTAATTTTTATAATTTTTTCAAGACATTTTACCATAGAATGAATGCCTTAGGCGTAGAATTTCTTCAAACGGAGAATGTTGATTGGTTCTCAAAGTTGTTCTCCTTCATTCATTGAGAGTTGATAGGCTCTAGAGCCAAAAGTAGTAGTGATAACAAAGGGACCCAGCCAGTTGGGTTCAAACTTCCCCTCGCATTTTCACATCACCAACCTCAAATTCTCTATGTCTGACTTTCTTGTTGTGGCCTCTAGACATTATTTTCTGATACACTCTGAGATGATCATACACTGCTTGTCTATGCTCATCTAGTAGTTCAAGTTTTTGCAACCTAGACACTCTGTAGTCATCATCAATTACTAGGTAGTACCGCTTTAGACCCATAAATTAAAGTGAATGGTGTAGCCCCAGTGGGCATTCTGATACTTGTTCTGTAGGCCCAGAGAGCTGGATTGATCATGAAATGCCAGTCTCTTCTTGTTTTATTAACTGTACGATGCAAGATTTTCAATAGATTCTTGTTAGAAGCCTCTTCTTGTCCATTCCCTCAAGGATAGTAGATAGATGACCAATTTTGTGTAATCTTGAATTTGGCACATAGATCATCTAAGTCTTGTTTTTGAATTGTCCACCATTATCTGTGACTATAGAATGTGGAATACCATACCGACATATGATGTAGTTCAATATGAACATAGATATTTTCTTGCTAGTTTCTTGAGTCAAGGGGACTACTTCTACCCATTTTGTAAAATAGTTTGTAGCTGTCATGATATGGGTATGTCCATTAGAATAATGAGGATGTATGGATCCTATAAGATAAAATGCCCATTGGTGAAAAGGCCATTGTGTAGTAAAGGGAATTAGATCTTTCCCTGGTGCATGAATTAAGTTACCATGCACTTGGCACTTTTGACAGTTCTTAGCAAACTTGATAGACTCTTTCTCCATTTTCGGCCAATAGTACCCAGCCCTAATAAGTTTTCAAGCTAGCATTAAACTGTTCAAGTGTGACCCACAAATACCATCATGGACTTCCTCTAACACACGTTGAGAATCTTCCCATTCTAAACATCTAAGTAGCGTACCATCTAGACCTCGTTTGTATAGATCATGACCAATGATAACATATTGGGAGGCATTTTAGATAAGGTATCTCTTTTCATGGCAGTTAAAGGTATTAGGAATAATTTGGTCTTTGAGATAAGAGAATAAGTTTTTATATCTAGATGAATCTTGACCTACAATAGTGCAAATCATGCAGGTTTTAGGGGAATCATATGTAGGATTAGATAGTGCTTCCACCAGGAACTCGTAGCGTAGTTAATGTTCAGACTACTATAATAAAGTAGATAGTGTTGCCATTGCATCAACAGCCTTATTCTCTGTCCTAGGAATTTTCTCGAATGTGATAGATATGAAATATTTCTTTAGATCATCTACCATTCTCTTGTATGGGATGATATTTTCATCTTTCATTTGGTACACATCATTGACTTGATGGATAACAAGTTCGGAGTCGCCATGAATGTGTAATTCTATTATTCTCCACTCAATTGCTATTTTCATACCATTTACAAGGGCTTCATATCAAACAATATTATTTGTACAAGGGAACTTTAATTTGAATGCTTTGGGTATTGAGTACCCTTGAGGAGTGATAAATAATATGCCTTCTCCGAATCCATTTTGTGTATAGGAGCCATCAAAGAACAATTTTCATTCTCTAGAAGAAAGATTCATGATAGACGAATCTAGAAATTCCATTTGCATTGGTGTGTCATCGAACAAAAGTGCATCTACTAACTGATCAGCAATAAATTTTCCTTTAATAGCTTTTATTTCAACATACTCAATGTCAAATTCACTTAAGAGCATGACCCATTTGGCTAATCTACCCATGAGGGTAGCTTTTCTTAGTAGGTACTTTAGTGGATCAATCTTAGCTACTAATTGCATGGTATGAGCCAACATATAATGTCTCAATTTATATGACACAAATATCATAGCTAGACAAGCCTTTTCAATCATAGAATAGTTCTTTTTGTATGCCACCAATGTTCTACTGATATAGTATATAGCTCTTTCCTTCTTGTTCTCATCATGTTGTGCAAGCAATGCCCCCAGTGATGTATCTGTAGTGGAGAAATATAAGATAAATGGCTTCCCTTGAATGGGATCCATCAAGATAGGAGGATTTGATAGATATTTCTTGATATGATTAAAATTATTTTCACATTCTTCGCTCCATGCAAAGGTCACACCTTTATGTAATGTCTTTGTAAAAGGTTGTGATATGTCCACTAGCTGAGATATGAAGCATCTGATAGATTGTAACCTCCCTTGTAATATCCTCATTTGACTAATATTCTTCAGGGGTTGCACTCCATTAGAGCCTTTACTTTAGCTGGATCAACTTCAATGCCCTTCTTTGAAACTATGTATCCTAAGAGCTTTCCAGAAGTGACACCAAAAGCACACTTCTTAGGATTTAGTCTGAGACTAAATTTTTCCATTCTATCTAGTATCTTGCTCAAGTTATTTAGATGTTCATCTCTAATCATAGATTTTGCTAAAGTATCATCAACATAATCCTCCATAGTTTGATGCATCATGTCATGAAAAATAGATGTCATAGCTCTCTGATATGTAGCACCAGCATTCTTAAGCCCAAATGGCATGAAATTCCAACAAAAGGTACCCCACACACATGTGAAATAAGTTTTCTCTTGATCCTCTAGAGCAGTTTTGATTTGATTATATCCAGAAAATCCATCCATTAAAGAATACATCTCAAAACCCACAGTCATGTCCACTATCATATCAATGTTAGGTAGTGGAAAATCATCCTTAGGGCATGCTTTGTTTACATCTCTAAAATTTGTGCATACTCTTATTGATTTATCTTGTTTTGAAATAGGTACAATATTAGAGATCCATTCAGCATAATCAATAACACAGATGAATCCAGCTTTTAGTAGCTTCTTTAATTTAGCTTTTACCAAGAGTGCAACATGTGGATGCATCTTTCTCAATTTTTGCTTAACAGGTTTAACAGTTAGAGCTATAGACAAATGTTGCATTATAAGATCAGGATCCAACCCTTGCATATCTAAATATTTCCATGCAAAGATGATCTTTTTTTCTATTAGGAATGTTGTAAATTTTTTCTTCTCTTCTTCTAATAAAGATTGTGCTACATGGATCAACTGTGGTTCCTCTATTGTTCCCAAGTTGATAGATTGAGTGGGCTCAATTAGAATTGGAGATCTATCCTATAAATGACTCAGAAGGACATCAAATATCTCATCCTTAGGCACCTCAGAGAGGTTTTCACCTTCAGATACATCTTTTACTTTTAATTTTGTAGGTTCTAAGACTGCCACAAAGTGGTTTCCACCCTCAGAACTCCTTTTCTTTTTCTTTTTATTCTTATTTTTTTGACTAAGATGCTTGATGTTTGACTCCATCATGCTAATGCTCAGTTCACTGATGGAAGTTCTCATAGGCTCAACTGCATTGAGATAGCAAGAAAGGGCACAGTCATTGGGAAATGTATAAATACCTTGGTTCATATTCGTAGAGGTGTGGTTAAGAAGTTCAGGATTTTGGATAGTCAAAGTGGTGAAAGATTGGGAAATAGTGTTTATGGATATGGATATGTCATCATTGGTCCTAACCTGATGCTCAAGTTCAAAGGTGATATTACAACTTAAGACATTCAATTCGTGAATAGGTTCAATGTCATTGTGGAAGTCCACTTTAGCCATCGGTGGATCAGACTCGATAAGTTCATCATTTCTCTCTAGACTTACGTTGGGTTTAGGTGCAAATTAGTGAATAACATCAACATGTTTCTCTATAATAAGCTCATCTTCCTTTGGAATGGCTCCCCATTCATAATCATTAGATTCTTCATCTATGCCTCTAGGAAATCTAAGAACATGAGTAAAGTCAAGATGAATACCCCAAGAAGGGTTACCCTCAGATTCTGATTTGAATTCCTACTCATGGGAATTTGTCTCAGAATAACTACCACCTTCCTCTTTGTCTATTTTATTGTCTTCGAGATTGGTTGGTTCTTGTGTTGTGACTATCTCTTTCTCTATAGTAGGTTCTTGTGTTTCTACTACATTAATTCTTTTTATTGGATCATCTTCAACTTCAAGGAGGTCTTTTATTTCTTTAGGAAAACACTCATAGGGAATGAGATCTTCAGTGGTGTTTGAATCATCACTATCATATTGTTCTATTGTTTCTCCCTTTATTTGATTTGTTGCGGATGGCTCAATCTATTGTAATACATGTGGGGAGTTCTTGCTAAGATAGAAAGGTTTCTTCTTCTATCCTAGACCTTTTGTATTCTTGTTTGCTCAGTCACGATGATCAAGAGGTGACAAAAGACCTTTACCCTGTAGTCCTAGGGGTCCTTTTCCTTTATATCCCATTTTTGTGATCAATTTGTCTCCTGGTCCATATGACTTAGAAGGGATACTTGGTATTGTAGCATCACATTTTTTAACAACTTGAGATTTGGGTTCATCTTTGTATAGCCATGCAAGCACAACTTCATCTTCTTCAAACTCTTGCTTAGACACTTGTTCTACAAAAAAATTTCCTTTATATGCCTCAAGAGGTTCTTTAGACTCTAGTTTGGACTGTTTCAGATTTTGTCCATAAGAATTAGGTGAGATAGGGAGAGATGTCAAAGATAAGACTGGCTCTATAGTATATTCTCCCATACCTTTTTCTTTGATTGTGACCTCTTTAGCAACGTGTCATGCCCATTGAAAACTAGACTAAATCACACCCATTTTTTAAAAAAAAATGAATAGTTTGATCTAAAATAATGTTGCAGGTTAACAGGGTGATCTTTGGCAAAGGTTCTCAAAGGCTCTGAATAAACAAATTTGTTAACCAAGGATGATCTCCATAAGGACACTAGCAGTTAAAGTTATAATCTAGGGTTTCAAAAAGATGGTGAAGTTGCAATCAAGTTCAATAGGGATAGAACGAACACTTCTCGATTGCATAGGGTGATACCAACAAGGTCTATCCAAGGACACCTAATTAGGTTAATCCAATCATTATTTGTATTTTAAGAGTGACCCTTTTCAAAGAGATAACTAAAGATTATCTATTCATGATTAGGTCACCCTTCGAGTTATTACTAGATTACAACCTAGGAGAGTCTAATACTCATAATTTATTTTATCAATGTTACCAAAAGGTTTTCAATGATACGAGGTCTTGATAAATTGAATTAACATACAATTCATTATTTTAGCAATCACATAGGTTATTAGGGTCAAAAGAACATTGTCTAGAAAATCCTTTAAATGATGTTCTTATAAATATTGATTATCGATTTTGATATGCTTAACTAACATCATCTTGTTATATTAAAGTTATAAGATAATGTACATTGATCCAAAATATGTCAAGTTATAACAACCAATTAAATGATGATTATAATTATAAGAGACGTATCTTAATAAACTAATTATCAAATATGAAATAATTAATGTGATTATTAACCAATTAATAAAATTATATTATCATTAGATAATATATTTAATGAATAATAATAATTTAATAATATATATTAATTAATAAATAATTATAATATAATAACCAATTAATAATAAATTAACTAATTATTATATTATAATATATTAATTATTAATACATATATATTAAATAGATACTACAATAAAATTTTACTAAAACAAACTTATAATTCAAATAAAACAATAAAAATTCATGAAGGAATTATCCAATGTTAAGCAACTTAATCCTCAAAGTAAAATTAACCTAAACTAACTACTAATCTAAACTTCCCTTAATTCCTAGCTAAAACACCTTTTTCCCATTCTAAGTTCACGTGCCAAGAGAGGGGGGGGAAAGTCAAACCCCATACTATGTCTAGAGGGGCGCATAATAAGGAAAGAGGAGTGTTAATGAAGGCATCGTGGAGGAGTAAAGTTAGGGGGGTCCACTTAAGTTTTCAAACACATAACCAATGCAAACAATGAAAAACAATCCCCAAACCTTGCGCAAGTTTCAAGGGGGGAGAAAAGATGGGGACATGGGGGTTTGGGCCCCACCCCAAACCAATACACTAAGTCTGAAGAGTAATCACGCAGGCTAGGAAGAAGGAGCTTTGCTATGGAAAACCACATTGAAAAAGTATTAAATGCAGCCAAGGACACTTGATAGAAAGTGCATTGGCCAATGGAACAAAGATAATAATTGCTATGATAGACCCTTCCATCTCCTGCGCCACTTTTTTGGGGATGCAATAAAAAAAGTAAAGAATTATTATGTTTATTATAATTTTATTGAATTTTGTTGACTTGGAAAAGGCATGTATATATTATATTATATATTGCATTTCACTATGTACAAGAAGATAATTTATATACTAAAGTAATGACTGTGGCAATGGAATTTGTATGGGAAATTTTCCCATACAAATTCCAGAGACCTGTAGGTCTCAATTGCCAATTTTCTTTGCTTTGTATTTACTAATAACTTGTTTGTGATTTCAACTTATTTTTCAACTCTTCACTTGATTTAAATTTGATAATATGCTTATTTTTAGATGAGGAGATTAGTATTTCTATAGGTTACTCTTTAGTACTAAATTTTCAATTTATGTTTGCATATTAAACTAGTGATTTTCTCTTCAAAATAACAAGACAAGCTCACAATTTATTTGCATGGATAAAAGGATGTGAAATAGAGATTGATTTTTTTTTGAAAAATAATACATTTACATACAATGATCCTACATCAAGATTTATAACATAATGAAAGCTCTCTTTTCATCTCAATAACCTTCATTTTAATACATCATAAATAACATTTAGCAAGAAGGAAATCTATTCTTTTTTTCTCAATAACAACTACATCTTTTCATTACTATCTCAAAGAGAAACTTCAAGGAAACAACATTTGATATTCCTATTCAATTCTTTGAGAGACTTATTTGAAAACACTTTATTCTACAATCCTTGTTTTCATAAGAACATGATTATACCATTTCATAAGTGAAACTATCAACAAGATTTACAAAACACTTCCTCACAATACATTACAACAACACTTGATTCAATACATGACTTGGAGAGTGAAACTCCATTACAAAACAATTTACAACCTTTACATAATTTCCACAAACACATAGGACCAATAGTGCCATTCCTTCCAATCCTGCAAAAGCAACCTGAAAGCAACAAGTCAAAGAAACCATGGTACTCTCCTCCCTACCATAGGTCCAAATAGATGGACCACCCCCGAGCTAGGGGAGTTCAAGCCAACCGGGTGACAAAACATACACATTCCTCCTTACATTTACTTCCACATGATCATTTACTCAACAACTTCAATTGAAACCACAAAAAAAAACACTACAATACATAATAAGAAAGCTTCCCAACCTATGGCTTTCACAAGAGGCTTAACCACAAGCCTTCAATGGGTGAAGGTGGACCAAGTACTCCTTTGGGAGAAAAAGGGCCTGCAAATAAACATGCCTTCAACAAGGCTCAATATACAAAATAATCTTCATTGGCACACATGGCCAAGATCACAAAACAACCACCTTATGCCCCCCAAATTTTAAGCAAGACCCATCCATGGAGCCCATACATCCATGGTGCATTACCCTCTTTACACATGAGGGACTCTCCACCATTGGAGCTGTCCATTGAACCCCTTCACCCTCAAGGATTTCTCTTCCCATCCCATGGGTGAGTGAGTCCTTGCACAACCCCAAAAATCTTGACTCCACACAACACAAAGAGCACAAAAACAAGAAAATCAAACAAGCTCAAGAGAGCATGAATCATTTAGAATCCAAAACAAACTTCAAAAGAACAACAAGATTCACAAGCATAAACTCTCAAGAATACAACATTGGAACTCATACAATACACCAATACATATCTTCTCCAATACTTTCATAAACAAAACATTAAGCAAATGAGTAAGTGAGCCACCAACCTTGGTACAAGCTAATGAGTCAAGTATTGGGAGTGTCTCCTATATCCAAGCTCTCTTCTCTATCCTACTCCAAGCTCCTTAGTTGTCTCCAAAATTGGAGAGTGGGTGATTAGGGAGCACCCTCCAAGTTTTCCACTAAAATAGGCTCTTCACCTTCTCCCATGCCCTTGGGTGTAGTGGGAGTTTCCTATTGGATGATCTAACCAAGGTCTTCCAACTTTCCCTAAATGGAACTCTAAAAAGTGAATGGGGAAGAGTAATGGAAGCTTTTTGACTCAAGAGTTCCCATGTGACTTTGGGATTTTCGCAACTTTTCAAAAAGTCACTTTTGGAGGGCTTCCCAAGGTGCTCCTAGGGTGTCCTATGGGTAAAAGGGTCCCTTACCCATAGGTATAACCCATGGGCCTTCCATTTTATGAAAAGAAACCTTCTTGGAGTCAATTTGACCCCTCAAAACCCAACCCCAAGGTGAAATTCGAAATTCAAAGTGATGTGACCAACTATTGGTGTTCTAACCAAGTTGAGGTATGGGGAAGACCAACTTGTACTAGGTTGGATGGTGACATTCATCCTCTCCATGTGGACTCTTGCCAACTCACATCACAAGAACATGTGTCAATTGACACTACAATACCATACACATAATTACTTGGCAAGTCCACTAAACAATGTAACAACATAAAACATTTACTCTTTTAAATACATTCATAATCATTTCACTTCACAGAATAAAATACATTACAAAGGCCTTGTATCCCTTTGGGACACAACCTTGGTGTCACAGGAATAATACAAATATGTTGGCTTGACTCCCCCTAATCCATGGTTCATACCTGCACACTTGAGACGAACATCAGTAGTCCCGAGAAATAATAATACCAATGAAAAGTGCAAAACTCAATCATAACTCAATTAACTATCAAGGTATTATATCATCACATTAAATCATTTATCAATTTCATCCATACCTAACATTAGGCACAATTAGGAATTCATCATTTCCTAAGCTACTAATTTCCAACAGAATTCACATTTACTTATAATAGAACAATGGCCCTGATTTTTACAGTCTAAGATACTCAACTTTTAAAATATGAATACTAACATCAATAGATCAAGGTTCATCTTTACAACACAACATCATAATAATAAAGGCTACACATTCATCTATAACATAACTAGTAATCGCCACATAGTTCATTTGTTTTCATCTATCGCTTAATTCAATAATATCCTTGTACTCAAATAATTGCATTAGTCTTTCACATTATAGCTAAACCAATTTTGCATAATTTGACATCATTATTCAATTGCATAATTCATCATCATTATTCAATTGTATCCATAATCATTGTAATACTCAATTCAAATATTTTTACAACATTCATCTTACTAACTCATCCAAAACATTATCCTAAACATGAAAGCCATCTGGCTCAATCCACCTATATTATGTTAACATGGAAATTAAATCAAATTCAGTGATTCCTTCATAGTAGGGTTGCAATTTCCTTAGGTCTAATTTATCTCGAAATTAAGTAACTAACATCAAGATCATAACACTTCTTATAAGCCATTCTTAGTCATATACTTCAATTATTTCTTTTATTGTGCCCTTGGCACTCAAGGTACACTTATTGTTCTTAATTTAAGTTACAACTTATTTGCCCATTAACTTTTCCCTTTCGAATAATCTCTGAGTTCCTATCTTTCACTTTTAGTCTATTTACATTATAGAAAATATAAAATTTATAATACACCAATATCCGTATTCAACTTTTATTTTTATTCTTTTTTTTTATTTTTTTGTTCCCTTAAGAGATTAGATTGAAGGCTTTGATAACAGGGACAGGGCCCCACAAGGATTTTCTAGAACATCCAACTATACTAAACCTTATCTTTTTATAATAAAATCTAGGTGCATCTCATAGTCTCAACATGTAGTCCTAGCACCTAAAATCCATCAGGGTGATCCAACTATCAGAGGGAAAACATGAGGGGCCTTACACAACGTCTTCCATTTTAGATGTTGAAGCAATGTCAGATTGTTTAGTGGAAGATTCTTTATTATTAGGAACAATTTTATCAGTGATTTCCTTTAATGCATTGCAAGTTGTATATAGATCAGTTGGAATCGTCACCTCTACTCCTTCATAAGGAAATTTCAAACATTGATGATATGTAGAAGGAATAGCTTTCATCTCATGTATCCAGGGTCTCCCTAGAAGAATATTGTAAGCCAAAGGTAGATCAAGAACTTGACATATAGTATCTCTGATGATAGGACCTACTCTGATAGGTAAGACAATTGTTCCTTTGGAAGATCTTTCTTGCTCATCATATGCTTTGATAGTTATCTTCTTTCTAGGATCAATGGCCATTTCTGAGAATCCCAACTATGTAATCAAGTTGAAAGAACAAATGTTTAGACCAGCACCCCCATCTATCAACACACATTTGACACAATGGTTTTGGATCAAGACTTCAATATGCAAGGGCTGATTATGCAGATGACTCAAGGAGTTATCATCTTCCTCTGAAAATGAAATATACTGTGGAGATGTAAGATGACCAACCATAGTATGGAATCTATCTAAATCAAGATTATAAGGGACATTGAATCTAAGCAGAGCTTTGTCTAGAATGGTTCTATGAGTTGGAGATATCCAAAGCAACTCAAACATGGAGATTTTTTCATTTGTGTGTTGGAGTTGTTGGACAATATTGTATGAAGTAGGCCTCATGTCTTTAGGATTTGAAGATTTAGAGGTAGCCTTATGTTTAAAAGTAGATGAAAGATTGAAAGGCACCTTAGGGACATTGGATGAATTTGGTATTTGTCCTTGTAGGTGTGCCTGAGCTTTTGATTGAGTAACTGCATTGGCTGATTGATTTTATCTATCTTTTCTTACAATTTGTGATGACATTGTAATGCTCAAATAGACATGGTTCAACCATATTGATGACAACATTGTTTCCAAAGTAGGCATAATTGACTTTAGCACCCATATTAGGCTGAGAAGAAGAATCTTCTTTACCATGTTTAGGAAATGGTTATGTGAATGTTGTGTGATCATTATTGCTCTTATGATTGTCAATCGTGATTTCTCCATTATCAATTTTGTCCTGTATGATGTGCTTCAAGAGAATGCAGTTATTAGTCTTATGACCTTTATTGCGATGAAATTCACAGAAATCATTCTCTCTCCACCATTTTAGTTTAGGTTCAGGATCAAAGACTTTTATCTCAGGGAAGTAGATGATTTTGTTTGCCAATAGATTTTTCATGGCAGATTCCAAGGATTCTCCAAGAGGAGTGAATTTGCGATTAGGATCTATAGCCCAAGGTTTATAATCAGATGACTTTTTGTTGGACTCTATTGCTTTAGCTTCGGAAGCTTTGATGGCTTGGGTACCAACAGTGAGATTGAAAGCAGGTGCCTTAGATGGGGCATGGATATTATTAACAATGCCATCAATGACAATGCCTTTATTCTTGTTCCTATTTTTTTTCTTATCCTTAGAACTAGATCCAGATTCATACTTGTCCTTTTGAAGTGTGATGTTTCCTTTTATCACAAGTACTTTCTCAATTTTGATCGCATTATCTACCATCTTATCAAAAGATGTATGATTTTGCATTTGCAAAGGGTAGTTGATTTCTGGAACAAGATTGTTGATGAAGATTTCTAGCTTCTCAATTTCTAAAATGGGTCTAGCATATAGAGAAAATTTCTTCCTCCATCTCTTGAGAAATGTTAGGAATGGTTCACCTGGATATTGTTTTAGGTTGCAGATATTGATCATGGTGACTAGATGATGAATATTGTGGGAGTATTGTTGATAGAACATTTTTATTAACTCCTCAAAAGTTTTGATAGTTGGAGGCATTCTAGAGAACCAATGAATGGTTGACCCTACCAAAGATCGAGGGAAAAGATGCATTAAGTAAGTTGGTTCATCCATAAACTCCATAGATTGAGTACAAAATTCTTTGACATGATCTTGAGGGTCAGAGTTTCAATCATACTTATCATATTTAGGCATCTCCACTCTTTTAGGGAATGGTGGCATGTACAAGTCTTTATCAAATGGAAAAGGACATAGAGCTTCCATGGAGAACTCCTTAGGTTCCTTTTCTTTCTCAAGTTTGTTAAGTTTGACTTGCATGACATGCATCTATTTCATCATAGCCATGATAGGAGTTTCTTCCTCATGCATAATGATATCTTCAACATTAAAGTTTGGAGGAAGTTTAGCTCCTTAATGAGCTAACTCTAGAAAGTATGCTTCTCTATCTTCCTTCAAGAAATGCTTCATCATTCTTTTGAAGTTATCATCATTTTGATATTGGGAAATTTCAAAAGGTGTAGGTTCTTGATCCATACCATGTTGAGATTGATGTCCTTGGGACTCGTGATGTGTCCCTCCATGAGACATGTTAGGAGTTTTAGGACTCCCTCATTAGATTGAGGTGGAGTTTGTTGATTACCTTCGTGAGTTGATGGAGGGGCTATGTAACCAGTTTTCAATCAAAAATTGCCAAGAACATCATCTTCGTAAAGACTAGAATTGTAGATTTGCTCAAGAGTTGGACCTATGTGAGTAGACAAAGTTGTGGTGTTAAGTTCTTCTCTGAATTTCTTATGTGAGGAAGCTCTAGTTTCCACCATTAACCTTGGGTGAAGAAAGAAAGCAAGATGAAGACCATTGAAGAATGACTTGATTCAAGAAGATCGAATGACGCAACCTTGTCAAGATTGAATTGATTGAAGATTAGATCAAACATAAATGGAGGATACTATGCCACAGTAGTGTGGGTAGATTCCCAACAGATGGCGGGCATGAGCTCATAACACTTAGCTATTTTAGCAGGAAGACTGAATTTGAAGATAATTTTGACAAGGTTTTGACACAAGATGAAAAAGACTCAAATCGATAAATTAGAAGACAAAATCAGACTCAAGAGCTCACTTGAGGAAAATGGATGAATTTGTTCTAGTTTCTACTATGTTCCTGACACAGTGATTTGTTCGACAGATTCTAGAAATAGGCTGTAAAACTGAGTCTCTGACAATTTTGACCACTTTCTGACAATTTTTCAAAATTTCTCAAATGACTTTCTACAGGATCGTACGATAGTGGATATGCTTTGAAATGATAGTTGACAAAAATCATACAACTTTCTAACCTTGTGGAATGACTTTTGACTCCAGAAAGGAATTTTACTTCAGATTTTGCAAATTTTTGGTTTTCAGTTTCAGATTGTTCACAAATTTTTCTGTCTAGGTTTGAAGATTATTCTAGGATTGTTCATTTTTGGTAACCAAATAGATAAACAAGCACACAAAATAGTAAGCAAGTGATTCTAAGAACATCTGAAAATAATGATCAGGGGACAAAGAAACCTTGCGCATGAACAATCAAGTGATTGAATGTGCTAATCCCTAAGAGTGCTAATTGTGTATGTTCCAAAAAGTTTTTCAATAATGCACATATTCTTAGAAAAATGAAAATTTGGCCTCACTAGGGTTTGTAGTAATGGTCTGAATCTACAACTTTTGTGATCTCAAGAGGGTGAACTTTTGTTAGTTAAATTATTCTCTAACTCTAGAGAATAATTTTGCTTCAGATTTTGTAATTTTTAGGCTTTCAATTTCAGATTGTTGGCAAAGTTTTATGTCTAGTTCTAAAGATCTGTGTAATAGTCCATCTCAAATAACCAAGTAGATATCAAGCACACAAAACAACAAGCAAGGGAAGAAAGAAATCATCTGAAAATAATGAACAAGGACAAAATCAACCTTGCGCATGAACAAGCAATAGTGACTTAATATGCTAATCCCTAGGAGTGTTATTTGTGTATGTTCCAAAAAGTTTTTCAATAATGTACATATTCCTAGAAAATGAAAAATTGGCCTCGCTAAGGTTTGTAGTAATGGTCCGACTCTACAACTTTTGTTATCTCAAGAGGATGAACTCCAATCCAAGCACAGTGGGGTTTTGACACAGTATGAGAACTTAATCAATTAGGATCTTCTAGGGAGATTTGACATCCCAACAAGAGACCACACCTATGAATATTTCCTCCATGAGGACATTTATATAGCGGCTGCTGCTACCATGGTGAAAATGGCTATTACCGCTTGAGGTTCCATCCACGTGGTTGACCCAATTAAGGGAATGTCCTCTACGGTTAACCCTCTCTAAAGGTGACTCACAAAAGATACCACATGGAGACTGGTTCTAGATTCAAGGATCTGATTTTTTGATACTACCCAAAAAGGGAGTAGAGCATAGTCCTCTAGCCTTTTCACTTTTAACCAAAACAAAGTAGACACATTAATTCAACATGCTAAGACAAAGATTATCTCACAAAGATATATGACATCAACTACTTATGATCTATCAACCTCTCTAGAGAGAGAATGTATCAATCAAAAGTTGAAGACACACAAATCTAGTAGAATGTGAGAATTTCTCATTAACCTCCCTACCTACAAGGGGATCCTTCATCAAGAAGAGCTTCATATGCATAAACAAGTGGAAGAAGAACACTCTCTCGAGATCATCCACAAATAGTGTTCATAGGGCCTATTTACTATGTGTAACAGATATGCAGAAAGCAAATCTATGTTCATTTCATAGCCCAAAATGAAGTCTGTTGCAATGCCCCACTAGGGAACCCAAGAGAACTAACCTAAACATGCATCTAAGTTTGCAGATTTTTTTTTTTTTTATCATAGTTAACATACATGATAAACATCAATGCGGAAGAAAATACCATTTACTCACATTAAAACAACATCCAACATAGATTACAAATCTTGAGGGTCCCACAACGTATAATTACTAAGAATAAAACACAACTAAAGAATAATGACAAAAGACTCCAATACATATAAATTATAATTACATGATGACAATAAATACAATTCTTATGGACATCCATGATATCCAAATAAACTCACATCCTCTGCACATGTCACAAGGTATGTGGTAATCAATCTCAATAAAATAATACAATGTCCAGATTAGGTATCACATGTGATACACTAATATAGGATTACAAATAATGAAGATAAGAAAGAAACATAAATGAAGCATCACAAAGAATCCAACTACAAAATCACCATCTAGCACCGGCACCAGGACATCAAATCTCAAATGGTAAAGAATCACTACCACCCGTCCATGTAGAACCACAAAGGTTTACCCCGCCATGCTGAGGAGATAAAAACAAACCCCAATCGGATAACCAATTCAAAAGCAAGGTGAAACCACTAAGCAAGGAGTCCTGAAAGCTCTCTAACTCAAGGTATACAAATGACAGTGATAAGTAAGACTCACTAAACCAGAGGCATCTGAAAAATGAAGAATAAATAGGGAGGAGGCTTAGGCTACATACCATGGGAGTGCCATCACATGGAAGACTACTTGAGTTACCCTGGACTGGTCTCTTGACCCCAGACCCTCAAGCATCTATCAGGTTGAGTTACCTTGGACTAGCCACTCTAAACCCCGGACCCTCAACATAATCCATGTGGAACCAGAATCTCAATCTTGTTTTTTCAATGTTATTCCCCAAGTTTCATTATTAGGTTATTCCCTTTTGAGCCCCAGACCCCTATTGTAAGCCACTCCCCTAAGATGCACCTATTTAACCTCACCTATTAATCAAGTATACAACCAAGTAATCTCACCTCCAATTTCACACATGGGAACTACAAAAGACTACAAAGATACCAAAAGTAGAATACAGAGCAACATGAGTCCATATGATCAATCAGGTGGTGATCAGAAAGATGCACACACATTAAACATAATTGTAGAAAACATGCACAACTGATACACACCCGGCCTTTGTTTTCCCCCCGAGTTCATTTAGTGCCTGATAACACAATATGCAAAAGAAGACACACTAGGAATGAAGAAAAATACACTCACACCATAAAGGACTGATATAGATCTATAAGTGTTTAAAGTTTCATTCTGAACATTATTGAATCCAAAAGTTGATACTCATAAAATTGCTAAGAGAAACATAACATAAACATTAAAACAATACAACAATCATAAAAATGTTCCCTATAATCATTCTAAGAATACAACAGAACAAAAGACCCAATTTCAGTAGTAAGATATCATCTACTAAACCATGTTTCCCAAAAATAAATTTAATTCAATCAATTGCTAAAGATTTGGTTATGACCCAAACTCAACATACTTCCAAAAGGCATAATAAACGAATAATAGACCTATATTTAGAGTCAAATTCCATAAAAGAACTATAAGATTTGAGTACAAAATTATTTCTCAATGTATATATTTACTAAAGTAATTATATATATACATATATTTCATTAAATAAATCAAGAAATTAGAATTAATATAATTAAACTAATTAAAACTAAGTTAATAAAAGAAAAGGTTTGTTTTAACTAAGAATTACATTAGCTAATAAACAAATTAATTAATAAAAATTAAATTAAACAACAAAGAAAAATTAAATATATATTTAAACAAAATTTAAAATTAATTACAAACAAAATTTAATTTGATTGAAAAAAATTAAAAATTAAAAAGCATTGGGGGGGACCCTGCGGGCCCCACACCCCATTCCCCATGTGCTGACCTGTGCAGGGTGGGGTACTGTCGAGGCAGTACCTTCTCTGCCATGGCAGAGTTGGTACTACCGTCGACAACCCTCTCTTCCATAGGCAGTACGAGGTTGGGGGTTGGGAGGTGTGGTGGCCCCCGCCCCCATACACTTTATTATTTTTTTAAAAAAAATTACTTAATCAAACAAAAAGCAATGCAATTTTTTTTAAAAAAAAAAAAACAATTACTTAAATATTTTACTTTCTAACACAAACAACACTTTTCAATTGCATTGTTTTTTTTAATTTTATTTAATAAATTCTGAAAATACAGAAGTATTTATAAAGAGAAATTTTTATTTTTTTTATTATCATAATATTTTATCCACTGTACTTTTACTAGAGGATATCACACATTATCCAGAATTGATTCTAGTACTCTAATTGGTTTTTTTTAACTCTTAGTTTCTTTTAAACCTTCAACATCTTTTTTTAAAAACAATCATATTAGGATTCTTTACCAAGAATCTATTCCATTTTTGTCTTATTGGACATTTTGTTTGACTGTGTATTTTGTAGAATGATAATTTTTAACTAGAATTGGATTTTTCAACTAAAATTAGGTTTTTATCTAAGGATAGATTTATTTTCTTCAAGCCCTATAGTCAGACTTTAGCCCAGATTAACAATTTATTTTCTAGAAGATCTATATGGCATAATCCAATGAAAGTTTGCCAACATAACCTTGCTGTGTTAAAATTTAATAAAAGCTAAAATAACAGATCTAAGGGTTTCTTTAGTACCCAGAACAAAGAAAATACATACAGATCTAAGGAAACAGTCAAGAACTATTCAGACATAGAAATTCATCAACGAAAACCAGAAAGCACATAATAAGATTTCCAAAACCTACCTTGGATCCAATGCCAGAAATTAAAATGAAAACTTTTTTTGAAGATCCAAAAGTACAATTTCTTCCTCTAGTCAATCCAACCTAAAAATCTGAAACTGTGTAGAGAATAGGCACTCGATCCAGATGCATAATGAAGCCAAATCAACAAGCAACCACAACAATCCAAAAGCACACAAACTCTCCCTAAAAATCTTCTCCAAAAACCTGTCTCCTCTCCAAAATGAATTTAATTCCCCATTTCATGTAAATCTCATAGATGACTCGACAGTTAACTCCTAATCAAACTCAAATTCCAAAATTGAAAGTAAATCCAATTAATTAATTAAAATATCTTTATTTTGCACAACTCAACTTTGACTTTTGAAAACTAGTTGTTCACTTTTTGAAAACAAATCCCTTTTCAATTATGCACATGTTAATAATTAAAACCCATATTAGAATAATTAAATATGTAAAACATCCTAGAACATGCAATTAAATATTCAATTATTTGATAATACACTCAAGCATAATTAATCCTAATTTCAATTTAATAATCAATTAATCCCAAATAATTAAATAATTGACTTTAGATCAATTTTCTCAATTAAACATAGGAGCATAATAAATCATTAAATTCAACTATGATCCTAACATTAATAATCCTATAAAATAACCTATATAAACATAAATCAACTAAACCAAGCACAATAAAATCAAGCAAACTAAGACCAAGCACACACTCAAGAATGGGATCCACGAATTCATGCCAACTAGATGAATTCGAGTAGGGTAGTCAAACCGACACTTGTCCAATCCTAGGACAATTAGGCTTAGGTTAGGGTTTTGGATCTATGTATTATCTCCCCTCTCTTACCATTTGAGATATTGTGATAGGGGACGCTCATCTTGACAATTCAAGGAAGTCGATGCCCAGTACAACACCCACATGTACATACATATATAAATATATAATAGACAATGGCAAGGATCGGCCGATCGTGTGGATCTCACAAGTAACTACGACTTCATCCCTCAACCACATCAGGCACGTCAAATAGACATATTAAAAAAACACATCAACCATACACATGCAAGTATGGGGTCAGTAAAATCATAAGCATAAATGATTTCCTAACCTATAATCTATCATCCTAAAATAATCATGACATTTATAAAATTAGACTAGGGGCGAGGTACTACATCTGTGATATGAAAGCAAGAAAAGTCACACAAGCTTGACATGTGAGAGTTCATTTTAATCCAAATTGAAATGTTATCAGCTTGAGAAGAATACCCGAATTCCTTGAAACGTGCTTAGTAGATTTTTACCTGTTTAAGCAATTTTGTTGCACTTTTTCCAATCAGATCTAGCAAACATCAATAAATAATAAAATATTTCAATTGTTAGGGTTAGCTGTTAGTCCAAATCTGGAAATCAAATCTAAAAAATTGGCAAAATTTTTGAAATGACAATTGAATTTTGGAGTCAAAACTCATACGACAGTGGGTTACCTCCCAGACGATAGTTTGGAAACTTGTACGATAGTGGGTATCTTCTCATATGATAGTCAAGCTTCCAAATGACAATGTGCAACTTCTGATATGAGCCTCGATAATATCACCTGTCGTATGATAGTGGGTATCTCCTAGTATGAATTTTTGAAAAAAGTCATGTTGGTGTTCAAAATAGACGCTTATGCTCTTAAGCTGCCAATATACCCTCATGTTGATTTTAGAAATGGTTAGTTCCAAAATGTATAAGGATCTTAGGGCAACTGGACCAACTATGCGGACAAGACCGCCCTCTTCACTTCTGGCTCTGCAACCCTGTGAAAACTATACTTCACACACCAAAGACTAGGTCTAAACAATAGATTGGATAGTAAGAAAGTGCTAAATGCTAACCTCACATTCATTAACTCTCCATTACTATAGGGTATTACTACTATCAACCAAATACAATTAAAACTTGAAAAGTGTTGATATCTAGAGATGGAAAGAGGTAAGCAAGGGCCAATCCAACATTGAACTCGACTAAATATACTAATCTCTAATTAGTGCCATTATCCATTGGGCAAATCTCAAATACAAACATTGAAATATGAATGAACTACTGTCAAAGACTCATAGCCATAAACATAAATATTTCAGCCCATCTACTACTTATAATATCCCTCTGTAGACAAATCAAAGTGAATCTATGTCCTATCCAAAGTATATTTTACTTGATCCTAGATCAAGAACTGAAGACTAGAACATATACAAAGGTGACCCTATGCAATAGATCAAAAAATCTAAAATTCACAAGATTGACACCAAGGAGAGACTTGAAAGCTTGAAATAATTGTATTAAGTATAATGAATCATGTACATGTTCAAAGCAGAGAAGAGAGAAAACCACTTCAATAACCTACAAAAGACTACAAGGAAATTCTATTCAATCTATTACAATATGATACCACCTGCTACCACTCCCTAGAACTAATCAAGATTAGAATCCTTTCAAAAATAAAACATTTTCTTCTTATACCCCTAGTCACCTTGGAATCCTCAAAAGGTTGCATCAAGCTTCGGATGACTAGGGTTAGGGTTTTCAACAACTCAACCAACTAAAAACTACATTAGAATTTACTGTAGGGGAAGAAACAAAAGCAACTCGGAGAAAATGAATCTTAGATGGATCTGTAATCATCAGAATCTGTGAGGACAGTACAAAACAACAAGGAATTGCCATGAAAACCAGTCAAATCGACCACCTGCAAACATATCTCGAGCACAAAAACATACTTCTCCTAGTACAAAAACATCATGCCACCTACCACAGGGACCCTTGGACTAGTTTGCAACAACCAGAGCCACCAAATAAATCAAAACCGGCCATTAAAACCATAAATTTTGGTACCTTTTGTCACTTGAAACCCTCTGCAAATTTGAATTTGAACTTCAATGGTCACTTTATGGCTTTAGCAGCAAATCGACAGTCAACATTTAAAATCAGATCAACTTTAAGTCCTGACCATCAGATCCATTTATTTCACGGTCCTTTATGATCTTAACTCAACTGCCACCCTAGGTTTACCACTAGCTAACATGCAACAGTGCTTTTCTTATTCACGGGATGAAAACTTAACTCACCATTTAACTCTATGACCTAGCGACAAAAGGAAAACTTTTAACCTTGGTTCATAACTGGTGAACTGGTGACTGAAGGAATTTTGCCAATTTGTGAAACACTTTTTACCTCTGCCAAGTTAGTTAGCGATCACGCGAACACTTGTTCACTGAATTACCAATCAAATCGGAGCATCGCTATCCTTTTCCATGAATGAGTGAAACCCATAGATATTTGTTGGACCACTAAACCATTTTTTTAGAAATTCCAAGACCTTTGACCCCACCTGGGCCCACCTGAAAACCTACCACATGTCACCACATCATTCACCGCTCACCACCTAGTCATCGCTGACAAAGGACCCACCACAAAGATTTCCCCTTTAGTGAAGATCAACGGCTATTGCCATACTGCTGACATATCCATCATGCAACTCTGACCAATGGTATCATGACAACTGTTAGATCTTGCAGTGTATTAACTCTTCAGAGACCAGTGGACCCACTGACAAGTCCAATTTAGCACACCTCGACCAATCACCGTTCACCAACTAAGAATATGTAGTAGTGGACCCGCACTAAGAAAAGGCTACATCACTCAACAAAATCAATGGTTGTCTCAAAATCTCATACATCTGACACATCTCTTGTGAAGACAGACCCACCATTGATCCTCTATAAATGTCAGGACCCTCTGACAACTGCCAAATCATAATACAGGTGGACCAATGAGAGACCGCCAATCATGCACACCTGTCAAAAGGTCCCACTTCCTTGAAACATTGCATCATCAAGGAAGATCAATGACTGGCATAAGATCTCAAGCCCTCAAAAGATTCTATGCACTTACACGACAGCCGTCGATCTAGAATCTTAGCCAATACCATAGAGCATGACCCCATCGTGTTGTATAGGATACTTCCAACAAATCAAGAATTGCCACATCATAGAATCTAGCAGATGGACATAAAATTCCTTCATTCATTCTAACATCCTTGCCACCTCACTATTTCCTTTGGCCAATAGGGAGATGCCATGTGTGCTTACCTGGTAGTGGACCCATCTGCAAAGAAAGGCAATGTCATGAAAGATAATCAATGGTCATCACAAAAGCGCAAGCCTCTGACACATCACTTGCACTTTAATGATAGTCGTTAGATGGAGATGGTGTTAGAGATGAGCCCAAGAAAATATTATAGCCAAACTATAGGAAAAATTAGACCGTAGGACTTAGGCTTTAAGGAAAATTAAGGCGCAGAGGACTATAGGAAAATATTAAATCACCAGGGGAAGAAACTTAGGAAAAATTAAAAGGGACCGCACTGGACATGAAACCTAACTGCCAAATAGCTTAAAGGACATAAATTAGCACATGTAGATTAGGACTTTAAGTGACCTGAAAAGTTAATTTGAAAATATAACAAGGCCAAGGCTTAGACAAAGGGTTTTCATACCAATGGCTAGTTTTTTGAATATTTGAACCAAGGGTTAAAAGCAGGGACCTAAAAAAAATAACTACAGAGACCATGGGACAAGGGATAGAGCCATGAAATTTTTTGCACGTGCTAACAGTGGCTCATACTCGGGGATGTGTATCTCCTGCAGATACAATGAGCAAGCTAGAATCTCCTGGAAGAGCAGACCAACTCAAAACTTTGACACACAAAAAGCAAAAACAAACGACTGCACAAGGGAAAACCTAAACTACTGCTCATGGAAAAGATACTTCAGGAGAAGTAAAACTTTAGGAATTGTCCATGAACGGGAAATTCCAAAGTACTACTAGTTAAATCTTTCAGAACATAAGAATCTATCCCCCATTTGCTTTCAATAAGATAAGGGCCCAACCAAATTGGATCAAACTTCCCATGCTTCCCCTTATCTTCCAACCTTGCATTCCACATCAAGACGAGGTCATCAATTTCAAAACTTCATTGGGTGGCTCTCCTATCAAACAAATTCTTACATTGTCTCTACAATGCCTCATTTCTTTCATGTGCATCCCTCCTTACCTCTTCCAATTAGATCGGTTCATCCATTCTTACTCTCATTTCATCATTCAAGTCTTCATCATATTCTTGGATAAACTTGTACATCTGCAATAGATTATTTTGAGGCAATCTAGCACCTATTCCATATACCAAATCAAATGGAGCACAACCTATGGCCTTCTTTATAGTTACCCTTCCAACCCACAATGCCCACCATAACTTTGAGTCCTAGGCTTTTTTATTCTTGTCCAACACTCTCTTGAGAATCTTAATCAAACTTTTATTACTGGACTTAGCTTGGCCATTTCCTTGTGGATGATATGGAGAAGAAAATGAAATGTGTATCCCATACTGTTGACAAAAATCACTAAATTTCTGTGATCTAAAACACATCACATTATCAACCACAATTACCTCTGGGAAACCAAACCTGGTAAGGATGTTTTGCATCATAAAATCTATCACCACTCTGCTAGTAGCCTTTCTAGTGGGGATAGCTTCAACCCACTTAGTAAAATAGTCTGTTGCCACTAATATGTAAGAATGTCCACCACTAGACTTATTTTAAATTTCCCCAATGAAGTCAATACCCCACTTCTGGAATGGATCCTGAACTGCAACAGGTCTGAGTGGTAAATTCCCATTAAACTTCAACTTTCCAACAAATCTCTAACATGCATCACATTTTCTTACAAACTGATGGGTATCCTTAAAAACTGTAGGCCACCAAAATCTAGACCTAAGGATCTTGTGGGCTATGGTCTTTTCCATATAATGTCCTCCACACTCACCTTGGTTCATTTCCTTTAACAGAGCCTTAGACCTCTCATGGTCTATACATTTTAGCAATACTCCTTCATTGCTTCTCCACCACAACTTACCATGTATAATGGCATACCTTGCAGATTGTAACTTGATAGTTCTCCTTCTATTTTCATCCATTTTGGGGGGAAGGACCAATTTTTGCAAGTAGCCAATAACATCTTTGTACCAATCACAATAATCCATATCACAAATGTATGGCCTTTGTTCTTCTTCTAACACATTCACATGATTTTCAACTAAATTGCTTTGTACCATTAACTTTGCAAAACCTAAGCCTCTTACCAATTTTGTAATTTGGATATCAATATTAAATTCTTGGATCCTATTGATCCATCTACATCTTTTTCCTGAAACTTCTTATTGCACCAATATATCCTTAACTGTAGCACTAGGAACATAAGCAACCACCTTAGCTCCTACAAGATAACATCTAAAAGCCTTGACTGCTTTGACTAAGGCATAAGCCTGTTTCTCAGTAATATCATATTTCAATTTTGCTGCTTGTAAGGATTTACTAAAAAATGATATGGGCTGTTCATATCCATTTGAATTCTTTTGTAATAAAATTGCTACAACTATATGATAAGAAGCAAAAGAAAATATCTTCATGGGCTTACCATAATCAGGTGTCCTTAAAATTGGAGCATCCTTGATGGCCTTTTTGATACTTCTGAAAGATTCATTTGCTTCTTCATTCCACTCAATCTTTGCCTCCTTTTTCAACATCCTAGAGATAGGGATACTAATTTTTGCAAAATTTGTAACAAATCTCCTTAGGAAATTTACCTACCCAAAGAAAGACTGTATTCCTTTAACATTTCTAGGTGGTGAAATTCTATCTATAGCCATAACCCTTTCAGGGTCAATTCTCACTCCATCCTTGGACACAATATGTCCTAAGAGCTTGCCTTCCACAACACCAAAAGAACACTTCTTTGGATTCAAAGAGATCCCATACTCCAAGGCCCTAATAAAAATTTTCTCAAGATGTTCACAATGTTGACTTTCCTTATCTGAATATGTTGTGAGATCATCCTGATACACCACTAGAAATTTGTTTATAAAATTTGCAAAGGCTACATCCATAGCTATCTGAAAAGTAGCTCCTGCATTTGTCAGACCAAAAGGCATTCTAACATAAACATATGTTCCCGAAGGGATAGTGAATGCAGTCTTAAATTGTTCTGATTCCTTGACCATGACCTGATTATATCTAGAGAAACCATCCATCATGGACATTAACTCTAATCTAGTAACCTTCTATAGCATATTCTCCATATTAGGCAAACAATAATCATCCTTTAAAGAATTGACATTCAAACTCCTAAAATCAACACATAACCTAATGTCACCATTCTTCTTCCTAACCGGAACCAAGTTTGACACCCAAGTAGAATGTCTAACAGGCTTGATAATGCCAACATCCATCATCTTTTTGAGTTCATCTTGCATTTTTGGTGCCAAAGTAGGGTTCACAAGCCTTAGTTTTTTCCTAAAAGGTTTGGTTCCTTCCTTCAATGGTATTTCATGCTAGAATAAATCTTCTCTATAGGCTTTCAAATCATCATAAGACCATGCAAAGACATGTCTGAATCTTTTGAGAAGATCAATCAGATTATTCCTAGTTCTTTGGGACAAACATTTACCTATGTAAACATTTTTGGGTATTTGACTTGTTCCTAAATTTATTTCCTCCAAATCATTTATCTTATCAACAAATTTAGGAAAACAAGTCCTTTCTTTATTGTCAAATGCCCTCTCAAGAGCAACCAGTCCCCTTGGGATCCTATTTGATTTTAATTGCAAAACTTCCTTCCCAAGAACATTCTCTTTTCCATTTATGATGTCAACAAAAGTACTGAAATCCATCACCTGGCCATCAAAATGAGATTCACATTGCAAAAACCTTAGTATATCCTGATCATCAGAAAATACCTGCCAATTCTCAACATTGTCTGGGATAGAAGGCCGAGACTTGCACTCAATCCTAGATATCCCTGCAAAGGTAATATCCTCTGGCCTTAATGCTATGTTTGCTAGTAAGTCAGCCATCCTATTTTGGCTTCTATCCACCCAATCAATACCAAAGGCACTGAAACCTTCAATTTCATCCCAAATAGCATTTCTATATTGTTTCAGCCTTTGATTCTTTGATGCATACTTTGATCTAATCTGAGAAACTATTAACTCAAAGTCACCAATCACCCTAAGATGTTTGATCCCATGTTTTGATGCTTGTCTCAAACCAATCAGTAGGGCCTCATATTCAGCAACATTATTTGTGAAAGGGAACAAGAGAGTGAAAGAAAACTTAAAAGTCTTACCACTTGGGGATATCAATAGCACTTCTACTCCAGCACCTTCCTTTGAACTTGCTCCATCAAAATGCAGGGTCCATAATACATTACCTTCTGCCATGTTACTTTTATCATCAGTTAGAAAGATAGGCTTGACCTTCTCTTGCATCTCTCTCTCCTGAACTTGGAAAGAACCAATTTTAGTGTCCACAAAACAATTCATAGTGTCCTCTTCATCCTCCTCAATCATATGTGGAGTTCTAGCCTCCCTTGAGACTTTCAGTTTTTCACCTTCAATGCTAAAAGTGGCAAAGGACAAGTCACATTGAATACTTCCTCCCATGGAGGCACTCCACTTTCTAGATAACAACATTCCATATTGAGGGGGAATGTTGACTACAAGAACACTCATAGCTAATTGTTTGTCAAGAAATGCTGCTAATTTATAAGGCAAAGCCTTAATGGTACCAATAACTGACACTTCTCTTGAGTCCATAGCTTGGCATCTCCCATGAGGTGTATCAACCTTTAGTCCCAGTGACTTCATGATCTTTGTAGGCATGATAGTGTTTGATGCTCAAAAATCAATCATGCAATTCTTCAATAATTTTCCATTTATCATAAGGGACAAGAAAAAAGGATCAACTATCCCTGATGCAGTATTTACAATGTTTGCATTCAAAAATATTTGAGGAATCTCAAAGACAATTTCTTCATTTTTACTGTCAGGTGTGTCATCTAAAGTAGCCACATGCTTTTCACCTCTATTCATTTCCTGGACCTTTATAGAAGAGGCACCATTTACCCAATTCAAGGCCTTGACCTTGTGCTCTTCTATTCTCATCATTTCTAACAATGGAACCTTGACAATTATTTGTGAAAGCAATTTAGTCATATCAATAGGAACATAAGAATGGTTGCCCATATCTTCCTTAATCTCAGAGATATCTTTATCCTCTTTTTGGACAATCAAGTCAGAGTTACTCTTTTGTACAAATTCATCTTCCTTTTGAGGTATGGGGATAGCTACTTATGATGTCTTTACTTTACCCTTAGGTATTGCAGTAGGCCCACTCTTCTTTTTTATTTTAACCTGACTGACAACACCAACACCCTTTTCCTCATGTTGTTGTGTGTTCCTTTCAGAATTCTTCATAAATATGCTACCTGGTTTACCACTTGTGCCTCCAACTATCCTGCTTCTCAAATTGTAATTACTCCTAGCTTGAGTGACCATGTCTGCAATGATTTGTGCAATTTCCTCATCAGAGGGTCTCCTTAAGGAAATATGTTCCTCACACTTCACTGCACCACATCCAACATCATCAAATTCTTCCTCCTCATCATCAGTAGAGTCAACTTCATCCCATGCATGTGAAGAAGTCATTCCACAACCACTCCTATCATATTGCTCATCTTGTTCTTGGTCATCAGGTAAATTCAAAGCAATAACACAATGCTCTAGACTATGAGGAGATTGACAAATAGTACACCATGGGATATCATCATTCATGTTAACTAAATTTCTTTGCAAAGGATCAGGAATCCTATCATCAGGCCTATCCCTTTTAACTAGAAAAATGGGCTTGCCATCCTTCCATTGAGTATTGTATGGGTAATTCTTCATTCTTGGTTGCCTACTAAAATTACTTGAAGCTGGCATGTCATTTGTTGCAACCTTATTGTTTATTTTTTCATCAGGCTTTAGACTCTCTAAAGCACTTATAATCTACTTTAGATTGTCCTCCTTAGGCTTAAAATTAGCAGACCTTCCCATTTCTTTCTTGTTTTTCACTTGAGGCCTATAATCATCTCTTCTCCCTAATTTACCTAATATTCTTCTATTACTTTCTATGTTGATAGCCAATTTGTAAGCCTCCCCAAGATTTCTAGGGTTCTTATCCCTTAAGAGGTAACCCATCTTTGCATCAAAAGCATTTAAGTATGTCACAAGACACACCCTATCATCTAATCTGATAACTTGCAATAGCCTATGCATAGCCTTTTGGAATCTTATATTAAATTCAAGGACCTCTTCATTCTGATTTTTTTTTATGTTATTGAATTCATTCAAAATAAAACCCTCATTTTTTTTATCTCCATAATGCTCTTCGAAACAATTCTTAAATTCATTCCAAGATCCTATACTAGCATGGGGCAATCCTCTAAACCAATCCCTAGCATCCTCAGTCAGAGATTGTACAAATAACTTCATTACAACATCATCATGCTCCACATTATAGTCATCTATTACATCCATAAAAAATTTTAGATGTTCTTCACATGTAATGACATTGTTTCCAGTAAACTTAGGGAGTTTCTTTCTTATTTCATCAGGAATAACATTAGGATAACCAGGAATACCAAAAAAAATAAGTTGTTTGTACCTTTCATGAATAGGAACTCCATGTGGACGATCCATTCCTTGAGATGTAGATGTCCTTATGTTTGAACCATTGGGAATTTTAGCAGCACCCGGAATGCCATTTGTTTGAGTTGCAAGGTTACCATGATTTCCACCTTGCCCCAAGAAAGAAGCAGCAACATTTGAAGGTCCTGAGGTATGCTTGAGAAAATAAATCTTCTTCCTCATTTCTATAGCAGTAGCCTCCAACTCTGCCTTCTCTAGTTCTTTAGCCCACATTTCTTTCTCTTTTCTAGCCCTCTCAAGGTCTGCATCTAATCTCAACCCTTGATCTAATGGGTCTTCCACATGAATCTGTTCACTAATCTGCACTCCAATAGTTTTTTGTTTGCCCTTATCTATAGGCCTAGTTATCTCATGTGTTTTATACACAATAGGTTGTTCCTCTGCTCTTTCAGGCTCTGGGACAAAATTAATTGCCTCCAAATCTAACAACTGCCTCTTTAGCTGATCAGCCCTTATCATTTCTTATCTTACTTTGTCCTCTTTGTCCTTTTCTCTTTGTTTCCTAATAGAAACTTGTTCTTGGACTCTTCTTTCTAATTCATAGACCTCCTCAAAGATCTCTTCTAATTCAGGGAGAGTAGTCTCAGACTCATCATCTCTCACTTGAAATTCATCCTCATACTGGTTCAATCCCAAATCAACAACCTCTTCATATTCTAAAATATTTTCTTCTTGACTAGGCTTGGTTTGAGTTTCTTGTCTTGTATCCTTTTTATTTCTCCAAGTATGAGAAAGATTTCCTTTCTTCTTTCTTCCCCTTGTCTGACTAGGCCTAGAAGTGCTTGGAATACCTTCTTCCATTATGTTTTCAAGATGTTTGTTCCTCTGAGACCTCTATAACTCATTTGATAAAAATCTATCGACTAGCACTGTTGCAGAGATGTTTGAGTCACCACCCAATTATATTGGGAATCTTACAATACCACTTAACAAATATTCAAATGAGACTACAAGACAAGGGACAAGAATAACCCTATTTTTCAAAGATGACCTACTGGTTACTATAGACTTGTGTAACACTTCCCCAGTAGAGTCACCATCTTGTTGGTGTTCAAAATGGATGCTTATGCTCTTAAGCTACCAATATACCCTCAGGTTGATTTTAGGAATGGTTAGTTCCAAAATGTATAAGGATCTTAGGGAAACTAGACTAACTATAGGGACAAGACTGCCCTCTTCACTTCTGGCTCTGCAAAACCAAGGCAGGTGCACCTAACCCAGTGAAAACTATACTTCACACACCAAAGACTAGGTCTAAACAAAAGATTGAATAATAAGAAAGTGCTAAATGCTAACCTCACATTCATTGACTCTCCATTACTATAGGGTATTACTACTATCAACCAAATACAATTAAAACTTGAAAAGTGTTGATATATAGAGATGGAAAGAGGTAAGCAAGGGCCAATCCAACATTGAACTCGATTGAATATACTAATCTCTGATCAGTGCCATTATCCATTGGGAAAATCTCAAATACAGACATTGAAACATGAACCAACTATTGTCAAAGACTCATAGCCATAAACATAAATATTTCATCCCATCTACTACTTATAATATCCTTCTGCAGACAAATCAAAGTGAATCTATGTCCTATCCAAAGTATATTTCACTTGATCCTAGATCAAGAACTGAAGACTAGAACATATACAAAGGTGACCCTATGTAATAGATCAGAAAATCTAAAATTCACAAGATTGACACCAAGGAGAGACTTGAAAGCTTGAAATAATTATATTAAGTATAATGAATCATGTATATGTTCAAAGCAGAGAAGAGAGAAAACCACTTCAATAACCTACAAAAGACTACAAGGAAATTCTATTCAATCTAATACAATATGATACCACCTGCTACCACTCCCTGGAACTAATCAAGATCAGAACCCTTTCAAAAATAAAACATTTTCTTCTTATACCCCTAGTCACCTTAGAATCCTCAAAAGGATGCATCAAGCTTTAGATGACTAGGGTTAGGGTTTTCAACAACTCAACCAACCAAAAACTACATCAAAATTTATTGCAGGGGAAGAAACAAAAGCAACCCTGAGAAAATGAATCTCAGATGGATTTGCAATCATCAGAATCTGTGAGGATAGTACAAAACAACAAGGAATTTCCATGAAAACTAGTCAAATTGGCCACCTGCAAACATATCTCGAGCACAAAACCATACTTCTCCTGGTACAAAAACATCATGCTACCTACCACAGGGACCCTCAAACCAGTCTGCAACAACCAGCGCCACCAAATCAATCAAAACCAGCCATTAAAACCATAAATTTTGGTACCTTTTGTCGCTTGAAACCCTCTACAAATTTGAATTTGAACTTCAATGGTCACTTTATGGCTTTATTAGCAAATCGGCAGTCAACATTTAAAATTTGATCAACTTTAAGTCCTGACCATCAGATCCATTTATTTTGTAGTCCTTTATGATCTTAACTCAACTGCCACCCTAGGTTTACCACTAGCAAACATGCAACAATGCTTTTCTTATTCGCGGGATGAAAACTTAACTCACCATTTAACTCTGCAACCTAGCGACAAAAGGAAAACTTTTAAGCTTGGTTCATAGCTGGTGAACTAGCGACTAAAGGAATTTCCCCAGTTCGTGAAACACTTTTTACCTCTACCAAGTTAGTTAGCGATCACGCGAACACTTGTTCGCTGAATCGCTAGTCAAATCAAAGCATCGCTATCCTTTTCTGTGAATGAGAAAAACCCATAGATATTTGTTGGGCTGCTAAACCATTTTGTCAGAAATGCCAAGACCTTTGACCCCACTCGAGCCCGCCTAAAAACATGCCACTTGTCACCACATCATTCGCCACTCACCACCCAATCATCGCTGACAAAGGACCTACTACAAAGCTTTCCCCTTTAGTGAAGATCAACGGTTGTCATCATACCACTGAAATATCCATCATGCAACTCTGATCAATGGTATCATGACAACTATCAGATCTTGCAGCGTATTAACTCCTCAGAGACTAGCAGACCCACTGACAAGTCCAACTCAGCACACCTGGACCAATCACCATTCACCAACTAAGAATATGTAGCAGTGGACCCAAACTAAGAAAAGGCTATGTCACTCAACAAAATCAATGGTTGTCTCAAAATCTCATACATCTGACACATCGCTTGTGAAGACACACCCACCGTCGATCCTCTGCAGATGTCAGGACCCTCTAACAACTACCAAATCATAATATAGGTGGACCAATGAGAGACCGCCAATCATGCACACCTATCAAAAGGTCCCACTTCCTTGAAATGCTACATCATTAGGGAAGATCAATGACTGGCTTAAGATCTCAAGCCCTCAAAAGATCTATGCACTTACACACCAACCGCTGATCTAGAATATTAGCCGATACCAGAGCATGACCCCACCGTGCTGCATAGGATACTTCCAACAAATCAAGAACCACCACGTCATAGAATCTGGTAGATGGACATACAATTCCTTCATTCATTCTAACAACCCCACCACCTCACTATTTCCTTTGGCCAATAAGGAGATGCCATGTGTGCTTACCTAGTAGTGGACCCATTTATGAAGAAAGGCAACATCATGAAAGATAATCAATGGTCATCATAAAAGTGCAAGCCTCTAACACATCACTTGCATTTTAACGATAGTCATTAGATGGAGATGGTGTTAGAGACGGGCCAAGGAAAATATTAAAGCCAAACCATAGGAAAAATTAGAGTGTAGGACTTAGGCTTTAAGGAAAATTAAGGTACAGAGGACTATAGGAAAATATTAAATCGTCGGGGTAAGAAACTTAGGAAAAATTAAAAGGGACCCCACCAGACATGAAACCTAACCACTAAATAGCTTAAAGGACATAAATTAGCACATGCAGATTAGGACTTTAAGTGACCTGAAAAGTTAATTTGAAAATATAACAAGGTCAGGGCTTAGACAAAGGGTTTTCATACCAACGGCTAATTTTTTGAATATTTGAACCAAGGGTTAAAAGCAGGGACCTAAAAAAAAAAACTGCAGAGACCAGGGGACAAGGGCTAGAGCCATGAAATTTTTTGCACATGCTAACAAGTCATATGAAAAATGTACAGATAGAAAATAAAAGATCACAATTTTAACCAGAAAATGACAAGAAATTGATAGAAATTGATAAAAATTGAATGGAAACCCATTTCAAGGCCCCATGGTGGGCACTAGAAATGTGTGTGTGAATTTTGTACCTAGTTGTAGACACAACAATTCAGTAAAACATTAGAGGTTAGCAAAAACTGAAATCGGCAAGTAATTGAAACTATGCTAACCAGGTGATTTATTGCCTTCTAGTAGGTGCGAGTATGATGTTCTCAGATTGGAATTGAGATCAGTGACAATGCAACACCTAAACGAAGGATTTGAATGCAAGAAATTGAAAAACTATATGAATGCAAATTTAATCTATATTTTTGTATTTTCTATGCAATAAGAATGAGAAACTATATGAATCTAAGCTAGAATGTATGAAATTGAGTTTGAATGCAGATTTATTCTAAGAATGCTATGAATGAATATAAAAATCTATGATATGAAACTATGAATGCTCAAAAAAATAAATGAAAATCTCATAATAGCCTCGATTCGTAAAAGATTGATTCTTCAGTCACAAATTCACTAGAGTGAGGATGCAATTTTGAGGATGCAGGAGAAAAGCCATAAATCACTCTTGATAAACTCAGGTTGATTTTTAAGTTATCAGGAAATCATAGATAATTAACTCACACAAATCATGCAAAAGCAGTGTTTAACTCAAAATAGAGTTTAGATCAAATTTCAACTCATCATCAGATGTTGAGTTTCAATTTTAAAATTGATTGTTAATTTCTAGTTGCCTTCTTTTTTGATTGTACATGATTTAATTATAAATTAATTAAAAATAAAGTGATTTATTCTCAACTTAACTGATTTTTGAAATTAAAACAATTGATTTATGGGTTAATCAATTATTAAATCAAACTTTATCCAAAAACTATATTATTAAATTTGATAATTGACATTAATTAATTAAATAAGAATTTAATCAATTAGTCATGAGATTTTTGATTTATTGTCAAAATTAAATAATACAATTTAGGAATAAATTTAATTAAATAATTAAGTGGCAGTATTAAATATAATTAATTAAATATTCAGAATATTTAATTAATCAAACTTTAGGATAAATAGTATTTATCGCCAAATAATTATTAAATTAAAGATAATTAGGATAAACAGGAATATTGCTAGAAATATTCCCCGATGTAGAATTTAGGATAAAATCAATTAGGATTCGATAATGTGCAGATGTGCCTTAGGTTAGGACTTTGATATCGATTTCATTCGAATTGAAGATGTAGGAGGTTAATGAACCTATAGCCCATTTTTGGGGTATTACATTGTGTACCTAGCTATGTGTGAAAATTTTGTACCTAGCTATAGACACAACACTTTAGTAAAATATTAGAGGTTAGCAAAAACCAAAATCTGCAAGTAATTGAAACTATGCTAACCAGGCGATTTACTACCTTCTAGTAGGTGTGAGTATGATGTTCTCATATTAGAATCAAGATCAGTGACAATGCAACACCTAAATGAAGGATTTGAATGCAAGGAATTGAAAAACTATATGAATGCAAATTTAATCTATATTTTTGTATTTTCTATGCAATAAGAATGAGAAACTGTATGAATCTAAGCTAGAATGTATGAAATTGAGTTTGAATGTAGATTTAATCTAAGAATGCTATGAATGAATATAAAAATCTATGATATGAAACTATGAATGCTCAAAACAATAAATGAAAATCTCACAATAGCCTTGATTCGCAAAAGATTGATTCTTCAGTCACAAATTCGCCAAAGTGAGGATGCAATTTTGAGGTGTTTTAGCCAGCCAGATATTTGTGAAGAGCTGAGCCTTGTTTTTATAGAAATCCAGGGCTTTGAGGATGTAGGAGAAAAGCCATAAATCACTCTTGATAAAATCAGGTTGATTTTTGAGTTATCAGGAAATCAGAGATAATTAACTCACAAAAATCATGCAAAAGTAGTGTTTAACTCAAAATAGAGTTTAGATCAAATTTCAACTCATCATCAGATGTTGAGTTTCAATTTTAAAATTGATTGTTAATTTCTAGTTGCCTGCTTTTTTGATTGTGCATGATTTAATTATAAATTAATTAAAAATAAAGTGATTTATTCTCAACGTAACTGATTTTTGAAATTAAAACAATTGATTTATGGGTTAATCAATTATTAAATCAAACTTTATCCGAAAACTATATTATTAAATTTGACAATTGACATTAATTAATTAAATAAGAATATAGTCAATTAGTCATGAGATTTTTGATTCATTGTCAAAATTAAATAATACAATTTAGGAATATATTTAATTAAATTTAATTAAATAATTAAGTGGGAGTATTAAATCTAATTAAAAATATTAAAAATATTCAATTAATCAAACTTTAGGATAAATAGGATTTATCGCCAAATAATTATTAAATTAAAGATAATTAGGATAAATAGGAATATTGCTAGGAATATTCTCCAATGTAGAATTTAGGATAAAATCAATTAGGATTTGATAAGTTGTAGATGTGCCTTAGGTTAGGACTTTGATATCAATTTCATTCGAATTGAAGATGTAGGAGGTTAATGAACCTATAGCCCATTTTTGGGGTATTATAGGGGTAAATTAGGAGCAAACTAAACACTTCGCCAGATGTGAGTATCAGACGAGTGCTTAGGGGCTTTCCTTCTCCTTTTACTAGAGGATACTGCTTCAACAGAGGCTGAAGGAGATTCTTTTGGCACTCTCTTTCTCCTTGGTGAAGGATTTTTATTAGTCTTTTCATCACTTCTTACCTCATCAGGCTGAGATTATGGAGTTAATTCTTTAGTTTCAAGGGTTTATCCTATTTATTTTATGTTGGAAAACCTAGTCTTTATAGAAGATTGGGGGTTTTGCAAAGCAACAAACTCCTTATCTTTCTTAGACTGAGAAGTAGTGGGAATGGGTTCAACAATTTTATTTTTGGAAGGCCTAGGGCTAGAGGTAGAGGCTTCAAGAGTAGTTTCCAACCTTTCAACTATCTTAACAATACCTTGGTCTATTTTCTCCCTTCTACCCAATCCTTGACCTCTAGGGCCAACCGTTCTAGGTATTATTTCATCAGTGTCTAGAAATTATTTCCATGTCCCTAGTGACTACTTGTTCAATTACCTTTCTACCATCAATTTTATTAAACAATGATGTGATACAGATTGAGGATTACCTATTTGCACACTTGAAAATTACTTTTTTAAAATTTTGAACATGAAATTAGGAATATTTACTTATATGTTAGCATGGCATAAGCTGTTGAGAATCTTGAAGTGTATCCCATGCATCCAAGTGTAGCAACCTTCATAGGTGAACTACTTCATCATATGCAATACTGGTTGCATATACTCATTTGGAAAATAAAGTCTTGATGTCCCTTTTTTCTATCAATGACCAACCTAGGATCTCCATACAACATAAACTATGCCCTAACTGAGTGAGGGTCTAGGTCATTCTTGTAATTTTCTCCTACCTACGATAAACCAAATACTTATACCATGATTTCTTCAATGCATTCAACTCAAAGACCTTTAACAATTGTAACTCCACCCATCAAAGTATTCAAAAATTGAAAATCTACTTCATCATCAAAGGCATCAAGCCTTAAGCAATAGTCTAACCAGCCTTTCTGCTAAAACTTTTTTCAGCTAGGAAGATCATCCAACAATACTATATGATTATATTACTCATGTCACACTAACTCACCACCCATGATACCACACTATAGGAATAAATAACCTCAAAAATTCTAGACAAAGAGCTAAAACTTTTAGGCAATTTGAACACATAGAAACCAATAGTTCAAACTTCAAGAAATGCATAACTCTTTTCTCAAAATATGGCGAGTTCAATGGATTTATTTCTCATCAAAGAAAAAGGTTGTCATAATATTTCATAATTACGTTCACACATGCCAAATTCTTCCACCTTCAGCACATTGTGAAGGTACTTAATGACTTAATTATGATAGGGCACCTTAATCAACCTTTTATAATCATTAACAAGATATGGTGAAATTAATGACGGGTAACACAAGATTTTGCAAAAATATTTTGAAAAGAGAGGAAAAAGTTTAAATATACACACAATTAAATATCTTCTCCCCCCAGCTAAGTGTAGGGATGGGTCCCATTAGGCCATGTATGCAAGAGTAGTAACAAAATAAATATACCTTGTCTAAAATAAATGAATCAAATAATATGTATGATAGCATATGCTACTAACCTATGGTTGATGAAGGAGAACTTCTGCTATGTGAACATCTGATGCTAGAGTAATATGATGAAATGGAAAGGTGATATAGATAGAAGATGTAGTGAATATTTATTATGGAGAAATAATTTCACAGAATGTGAAATTTTATTATGAAATATCTGATGAAAATCAAAGAGTTATGGAAATTCGGGTGGAAGACCTAGATTCTTCTGCTACAAGACCACTTGACTCTTTTGGGAAGGTGAACTACTGTAGGAACTTGTCTCTAATTTTTGGTTTATGGTAGAGCTTGAGTCTTTGACTGTTGATTAGAAGCTTGAATCAGACCTGATCAATAGTTGACAGTTGCATGACTCCATTTGTTAAAATAGAAAAAAAATTCATACGGACCCAACCACCTTGTTTGAAACTTTCCTAGAGTGTGTTGATAATAGGAATCATATAACAAGGCCCAGTCAACAATAAAGAACTTTTTATCCTTAATAAACTTTTCATGCCATTTCTTCCTCTGATGTTGAATGATCTCTGTGTTATGCAAGGTATAATTTCTAATTTCTTCCAAGCCATTTAGTTTTAGAATCATTTCTTGTTGAGCCCTAGTAAGATAAATATCCAACTCAAGTGTTGTCCTAAGGGTTTTGTGCTGAAACTCAATGGGCATGGTAGTAGATTTTCCATAAACTAGCTCAAATGGTGTAAAACCAATGATAGTTTTCCATGTTATCCTATAGGCCCAAATGGCTTCAGGAAGTGAAGCCTCCCAATCTCTCTTGTGAACAACTACTATTTTTGTTATAATGGCTTCTATTTACCTATTTGTGATTTTGGCTTGACCATTAGCTTGCATATGATAAGGTGAGGATTTACCATGTCTGATTGTGTATTCATTCATCAATGCAGTTATGAGATTTGAGATAAACTGAGCACCTTGGTCTATGAATAGTTCTCTAGGTACACCAAACCTAGTAAATATGGATTCATACAAAAATTCAACCACTTTATTGTCCCTAGCATACTTCATATCCTTGGCTTCTACCCATTTGGTTGCATAATCAGTACAAACTAAGATATAGGATTTACCATGAGTGGAAGGCTCTATAGGACCTACAAAATTAATGTCCCACTTGTCAAATGGTCCTACAATGACCTATGGCTGCAAGGTAATTTCATCTAATTTTGTTGGGTATCCCATTCTTTAACATCTATCACAGTGCCTTGTATATTTAGCAGAATCCTTGTGTAGGGTAGGCTACTAATAACTAGTGGTAAGAATCTTGAATGTTGTATAGTTTGTTGAAAAGTGTCCTCCACATGGTTCATCATGACATGCATGAATGATTTTAGATGTCTCATCTTCACAAATACATCTTCTTGTGACTTGATATGGACTTGTGTAGAACATAAATCCAACAATCCATGAAAAGTTAAAACTTTTCTCAACTAAGATCATGCCCTCCTTAGGAGAGAAGTGTGGCGGGGTACTTCCTGTAGAAAGGTAGTTTTTTATATCTGCATACCATGGGTTATGAGTAATGATAGAGAACATATTTTCATCATCAAAACTATCATCAATAGCTATAGGATCATCAGGAACTTACAATCTTGACAGAAAATCAGCTATGATATTAGCTTTCCCTGGTTTATCAATGACTTTAATATCAAATTCTTGCATGAGGACTAACCATTTGGCCAGCCTACCTGAGATAGTAGGTTTTTTCATTAGGTACTTGATTTTTGAGTGATATGTATGTACAAATACTTCATAACCAGTAATGTAGCATCTGAATTTATTAAGTGCATAGATATTTGCTAACAATTCCTTCTCAGTGATAGTGTAATTTAGTTCAACATCTTGTAGATTCTTGCTAATGTAATATATGAAATGATCAACTATTCCTTCTTTCTATCCTAGCACTACTCCTATGGCATAATCTAAGGCATCTATATGAATATGAAATGAAAAATTCCAATTAGGTCCTCTTAAGATAGGTGTTTTAGTCAAGACATCCTTCAACTGTTGGAATGATTACTCATAGTCCTCAGTCCATTCAAATTATGCTTCTTTCTTTAAGAGATTGTACAATGGAGATGAAATTTGACTAAAATCTTTGATGAACCTTCTGTGGTAACCAACATGGCCTAGAAAAATTCTAACCTCTATCTACTTTGTTGGAGTTGGGAGTGTATTTATGACTTCTATCTTGGAAGGATCAACTTGAATACCAAATGATGAAAGGTAGTGCCCTAAAAAAACTCCTTCATCCATCATCATATAGCACTTCTCACTATTAAGAGAGATATTGTGTTCCTCACATCTTTTAAGAAATTTTTCTAAGTTGGCATGAGCCTCCTCAAATGTGGATCCATATGCAGTAAAGTCATCCATGTAGATTTCAACACAATCAACAAAAATGTCAGAAAAGATACTGATAACTACTCTTTGAAATGTAACAGGTGCATTACACAATACAAAAGGTAAGAAAAAATAGGAAAATGTTCCCCATGGGCATGTAAATGTGGTCTTGTCTTGGTCCTCAGGTGCTATCTAAATTTGGTTGTATCCACTAAACCCATCCAGAAATGAAAAGTAATTCTTACCAGCTAGGTTATCAAGGACTTGATCAATAAAAGGAAATGGAAAGTGATCCTTCTTAGTTGCTATATTTAGTTCCCTATAATCCACACACACCCTCCATTTTCCTCCCTTATTTGGAGCTATGACCAAAGGTGAGACCCACCAACTATAAAAAATGGGGTAAATAAAACTAGCATCAAGCAATTTATGCAATTCAATCTTTACTATATCTCTTACTGTTGGGTTGATTCTTCTTTGATGACGTCTAACTGGTTTACAATCAGGACTAATGTAAATTTTATGGGTACAAATCCTTGGATCCAATCCCTTTATATCTATGTAATCCCAAGAAAATGATTGTTGGCTTTCTTGTAGGAGCTTAAGAATGTATTCTGAGTGTTCAGGAGTAAGGTTCTTGTTATCATTCAACTCCCTACTTGGATAAATTTTCACTTTTACTACCTTATCTAACATGATGAATTCTAAAAATTAAGGTGACTTAATCTCATGTAGCAACAATGTATGAAGGTAATTAGTTTCTACAAGAAGCTAAGGTGAACTTTGCGGAGGCAATATGGTTTGTAGAGAGCAATTAGGAAAAATAAAGGAAGATGGCTCATCACCATATTTGTTGGTAAGGATTAAAACAAGTATGTCATCTTCTTATTGGGATACCATGAATGGATTCCTCTCTATAACCATTAATTGATGTACTGAATTTACCTCTAGCTCAATGTCACTTGAGTCAGGCCAAATAACTTGATCAAGATTAGTCTAAGGTTTAGTAGGAGAATATAATGTCAACTTCTTAGAGCTAATTCTATTAGATATAATCATCTTTCTAGAGCGGCATTCTATACAGGCATCTGTAGTGGCCAACCAAGGTCTTCCTAGGATTAATGGATAACCACCTAGAGTATCCTTGGGAGATAAGATCACAAAGTTTGAGGGATAGTCTAATGAATCAAGTGCCACAATTATATCTTCTACCATGTCATCAGGTCTTATAGTATAATTTTTAGCTAATTGAAGGATTATAGGAATATCTCTCAAGCCAATGATATTAAGCCTTAACAAGACTTCCCTTGTCACTACATTAATGGATGTTCCTAAGTCAATCAAAACATTTTGGATCTAAATACCATTAATATGGATAGTAACAACAAGACTACCTAAATCATAATATTTTTGTATGATGACATTGCTCAACATAAGATAAGAGAGTTGTCCAAGGACATGAACAATATTAGCTAGGGTCTTTCTTCTTCCTACCAGGTTGTTTAATACAAGCCTCTTTGATAGCCTTATTATAAACTAGAACTTCCTTGAGGTCATCCAACAAATGAATTTGCACAGTCATTTATTTCAGTTGGTTGATCGGATCATTTGCAACTAGAGTTTCTTTTGGGGGTGTAGGCTGGGTGATCCTTTGCGGAAATGGTGGATCCTTAGCTACTATAGCAGGTTATGGAAGGGTAGTAGGTTCTTTCTCAGGGATATCATTCTCAATAGTAACTTCAGTTATGAAAGGACCTTTTGGTGCAGGTAATGTAGCTCCTGACCTTAAGTGAATATCATTTACCTTAATGAAATAAGTTTTTTGTTGATTAGGCTGCCTATTATTATGATTTGGTGAAGGTTGAGCAGGCAGCTGAGTTTTCTTTTGAGGGCTAGCATAAGTTGCATGAGGTGGTGGAATTATAGCTTACTATTGTGGAGATGGCATAATTGCTTGCTAATTAGGCTGACTGGGCTGATTGGGACCCCATTGAGGTGGTTGTTTCTAGTTACCTTACTGAGGCTACCATTGGTTATTTTTTTGCCAATTTTGATTGGTCTACGACCATGGATTAGGAGGGGGTTTCTGTTGTCAATATTGGTTACCCCATTGGGTTTGATACTGATAGGACCAATTGTTATTCTAGTCTTGACCTTGGGGACCAAAATTCTGATAATTTTGGTTTTTCCATTGATTATTATTGAAACTAGAGTTTTTCAAAGGCTCTTGAGGCATACCTTATCTTTAGGCCCATGGTCTTCATTGAGTAACATAAAATATCTCTTTTTTCTCATCAATAGCCTTGAATTCAGTTGGCATTGACTGAGTCTCCAAGTATGCAACTGTTTTGTATTTTCAGTTCCTTTTCTTCTCCCTGCAATGGGAACATAATTTATCTAACATGGTCTCTACTTCTTCATGCTTCATCTTAGCTTGCATAATATCCAACTGGGTGGCTACATTATTGAGGATGTCTTGCTTGAAATCAGACAAGAGGTTAGATATCTCCATCTTTGAAATACTAGCACCATTAGTTTTTTTGCTTGATTGTTTGAGCCCTCTTCCTTTCTTTATTGTAGCTCTAGAGTAATTAAGACATATCCTCTTAAATTCATTCCAAGTGCTTTGAGTGATGTCTCCTCCATCCATCAAGTCAAGAGCCTCCATAAAAGACTCATTAACACCTCTTAAAAAGAGATGTTTCATGGATTCTTCATTCAAAGTATGTTGAGTATTCTTTTGGAGGTTAAACAAGAATCTTGAAACATAATCCTTAAGCGTTTCCTCATCCTTTTGTGTCATCTTGAAAATATCATCACCTTTCATATCACTACCCCAACAATACTCTTTATTTTTTTCCAAGAATGCATTCTTCATTCCATCCCAATCTCCTATAGCATTGGCTCCTAGACCCATGAACCACCTTAGTGCTACCTCCTTCAAATTAAATGGAAATAAATTCAACCTATGGGCATTTTTTGTATATTCATAGCTTCTACAGAGGATGTCAAACTCAAAAAGGAAGGTCTCAGGGTCTTCATTAATCAAGCCATAGAACTTTGGAAGGACTAATGAGGGAATATTCTTGAGGTTGTTATTATCATGCAGGTCCACAATAGGAAAGGGAAAGGTAGGATGTGCCATCCTTGGAGGATTTGGAGATGTGGGTTGTCCTCTTAAAAAAACAATGGCCCAAGGATTATCCTGGTATTCACATTTAGCAAAGAGCTTGTTTAAGTCAAAGGTATATTCTGCATGTGGTGGTGTTGTGACTGCTTGATGTAGGGAAACAAATGGATTCTCAAATGGTTGATTTTATTCACAGTCAACTTCTTGGGGATTTTCTTTCTCAGGGGGTAATATTTTTTATAAAACTAATGAAACATTCTAAGGCATAAATATTTCAAGATGGTATCTTATCCTATGCATACAAATGATTGACTAAAACTAGGACCTATATTATGAGAGCTTTGGGAAAAATGACACTTATGATAAGTTTAGATTGACACCATCCTCGAAAATGATTCCCAAAATGCTTGGCCAAATAAATGTCTTAGAAAATTAGAGCATAACACTCATTCATTCAAGATTGGAAATCCTAAATAGTAACTAATTGACTCATTTAGCTCATTTGTAGTATCAAATAGGGACATAAACTTGAAATAGTGTTTGTAAGGTATATGCTCCAAACTATCTTAACTGCCACTTGTCTAACTTTGGAATTTAAAATAATTGAAAGCTTGAAAGGATAAGCTAGTACAAAGAAAAAATTTTATTCTACTGAAAAAAATAATCATAGATAGGTACTGCTCTATTTTCCTTTGCTGCAGGAACAACCCATTAGTTCTTCTACCAATGGCTACAAGAACAACAAATTTCTTTCTAACTCTAAGAAAGAATGAAATAGATCCTAACTAACAATGGGATTCACTCACCAAGTGGGCCCCCTTGGATGAGTGAATAAGACACAATCAAGATAAAAAGATGGAACTTGTAAAGTGCATTCTATTCATTCATTTGAAAAGTACACTCGGAGTAAAACAAAAATGAACTCTATTTGTTGTTGCACGATTACAATAACTTTCCTAGCTCAAATCTCTTTTGAAAGTTAAGTCAATAGCTTATTTATAAGAAAACATTGAAAACTAACTCCTATAACTATGATCACTCCAACAATGAGGATCAATAAGATTCATAATGTCATACAACAAAATTAACAACTTTTCAAAATAAGTCTTCCATAAATATAGCAGGTCATGCTTATAAATCTGTGCTCAAGTATGATGGTAACCATTTGACTACTCCAAGGAAGAGTGATGTGCAGTTATGTCTTTATTGCTTCAGCTACGGATTTGATCTTGTCTATTCCACCACGCTGCTCAATGAATATGTCATTGACTTGTTCTTGCATGGATTACCTAACACATGCCAAACTCAAAACATATATTTGCATCATTAAATTAGAAAAGGCATTATCTCATTAACTAACTCTTGCATGATATACAACTACAGGAATCCTATCCTTAAACAACTTAGGAGAGATAAACATTAAATAACACACATATATATTTACTAATTCATCTGTCATATTATATCCATAAGTTCCAACTTATACCACATATCCTGCTGATCCATACAGTATTTAAAGTATTTTCATGCACTTATACATATAAAATTTATACATATAATACCATCAAATTTTGCATTAAACCATACAAAAACACCCTATTGAACTATAGAAAAAACATCAAAAAATATGCCATTAATTTGGTCCATCACTGATCACCTTTGTTTTTATTTTTTACTGCATTTGAGGATTATCCCTTTTCATGATTTAAGAAATGATTTTTAAATGTTGTGTGGTTCTCATTCTTTTTGTTTCCATATATCTCAATAGTTACATTATCAATTAGATCTTGGACAATGTACTTCAACCTCATGTAGTCATTAGTCTTGTGATCCTTGTTTCAATGATACTCACAATGGTGTGATTCATTCCACCATAAAGGCTTCACTTGGGATTCATAACCTCTTGACTTGGGTAGAGTGATGATCTTGTTAGAAATAAGTATTTTTAAAGCTATCTAAAGAGGTTGTCCCAATGGCAAGAACTTCCTTCTAGGTGTGATGAATTGTGAAGTTCTCAGTCTATCATTACTTTGGTTGTTGATATTATTAGATGAGGTATTTTTGGGTTGGTTAATGCTATTCCCTTGATTATTGGTAGTGCTTTAAATGTAGGATGGTCTTTGTTTAAGATTATTACCTCTACAACTCCATCATTCACTAGGTGTTTGTTGTTATCATTCAACCAAAATTTGGGTTTGTCATTAGTGTTATTGTTATTGGTTGAAGTGTTATTATTGTAGTTGTTTTTGTTTGAGAACCCTTTGTTAGCCTTGTACAAATTTATGTCACCCTTCCTTATTAACACATCTTCTATCTTAACACCATTTTCAATTATTTTATCAAATTATGGAGGAGATTGAAGTTGTGGACATCATCTTGATAGTTAAGTTATTGATAAAGATATTCATTTTCTCCTCCTCTAGCACACTTCATGGATACTTAGCAAATAGTCTTCTCCATATTTTTAGGAAGTTTAGGAATTAATCTCTTTTTATTTTTTTGGGTTTTGCAAAGGTCTAACATAATAACCTCATGTTATATGTTATATGATTATTATGTGATAAATTTGGTTATTAATTCCTTAAAAGTCTTGATTCTAAGTGGTAACTTAGAAAACCACTCCATGGCTTGTCCACCAAGACTCCTTGGGAATAGCCTCATTGTATAATTCTTCCCATGAATGAATTCCATGCTTATAGTACAAAACTCTCTAATGTGATCTTGGGGATTTTTTGTACCCATGTGTTTTTTGTACTTAGGAAAGTCTATATTGGGTAGGAAAGGGACCATAACGAAACTCTTATCAAATGGAAATGGAAAAATACCTTCTAAAGTGTACCTCATTGCAAAATTTCCTCTTTGAAGATCACTGAGTTATTGGTGAAGATATTGGAGATGTTTGTTTAAAGAACCTATGGGATTTATCTCATCTTCATCTTGCTTTAGTTTTGGAACATCATAGTCATGAGGTAACTTGACTCCAAGTTGCACTAAGGTTGTAAACTATCTTTCCTTGTTCATTTCAAGCACTCTTTGCATGAGTTTAAAAAATAGAGGGTTTTGATCGGCTTCTCTCACTTTTTCCTCTCTTATTTACTCATTTTCATCATCATTATGGTTATTATTTTTTATTAAATAAAAAAGTAGGTTTTCAAGGGGCCGCAAAACCCTTTACAACTAGATGATAAAAATATAAAGATAAAGCTTTTAGATGAAAGACAATCCATCTAGAACAAACGGCCAAGCACCTACAAAAAAATTGAGAGTTGCTGCCAAAGATGAGACATTGAGAACCAACAACCTAGAAACACAATCAACTAATAAGATTATCCTTTAGTCCCATTCTTATGGGACTAAAGAGTCATGTTAAAAGAAGGGTCAGATTATTTATAATGTTTACCTTTTACCAATATATAGCCTTCTTCCACTTTGGTAGCCTAATCCTACCAACTCAAAGATTCAAGAACTGAAGATCCAGCACCCAGCAAGGGTGCAACACACAACTCAAATCTAGCCAATTGTGAGCCTAAGCTAGACAAAATCCTAGATCCAAGACTAGCGAGGGGGGAAGAAACAACACCTCTAGAAAATCTGACAAAAGAAGACTCACCAAAAAGTAATGTAGGATCAACATTAAGTAGAGAATCAAATGAATCATCTAGTAGGGGAGAAAAAAAATCTCCAGACCCACCAACAAAATTCTAGACACAAACCAACTCAGGAGCTGCACTAGTAGCACCAATAGTAGCAACAAAAAATATAAGAGGCTCAACCGAGGGTTGAGAACCAACACCCAAAGAAGGAAGAGCATAACCAAATGGAGACTGATTGGCCATAACACCTAGATAATGTTTCCCAACCACCTGGAAAAATATTTTCTTTAACACAATATAATGCTCGAAAAAAGCACCCTTCCACCAAGAAGTAGATTTTTAAGCCTTGTCTAACCCAAATTGGGAAACCAAATGACCCATTTTAAAGAATCTTCTACATCTAAAAGGAATCCCTTCATAATCTAAAGTTTGAATCCAATAACCCTTAGAGTGGTCCAACTTAATCTTTTTTGGAAGCCCCTTCAAAAACATCCATTTCAACCAAAATTTGGGCATAAGTTGAATGAATAATATCATTCAATTTCTCATCAACCATAAAGAATTTACCAAGAGCCCCACCCACTCCCTCAAAAAGAGAATAAACCCAAAGATGAAGACGAAGATAGGACAACCTGACCCAAATCAGAATCTTGTTAAACATTTCTTGAGAAGGGGAAAAATCAGAATGCCAAGGCTTAACCATTAGTAGAAAATGATCTATCCAACTAAATGAGTGATCACATAAAATAAAATTTCTATCCCTATGGTTATGGTTATTTTTATTTTCCCTATCCCAATCATTATCTTATCTCTCCATACTTGATTGATTTTCTTGTTTTTGATCTTTGTGTTGGATTTGGTTCACATGTGGTTGAGGTTGAGTCTTCTTTTGAAGTGATAGTTTATTATATTATGACCTTACAATTAGGATCTTTAGATGATTTAAAATGATGAGACCTTGTCCTTTTAGGCATGAAAATAACTTTGGGTCACTTATTGAGTTAAGGTCTTCTTAACAGTATTAGTTGAGTTCAAAATCCCAGTTATGTTTATCAAACAAGTGATATGGTAAAGTTCCAATGGGGTTTTATCCAACATGAAGTGTGTCCTAGGATGAAGTCTAATAGAGAAGGATATATCTGTATGATGAAGACTTGAGATTTTGATCATGATTTATTTAGTTCTAAGGACTTGTAATTCTTGATGGTGAACTTCCGAAATAAAAAATTAGGATGATTGAAAACACTTGCAAATTTACATATTTTGAATGAGATGAAATGAAGATTACTGTTGGAAATATTCAAGACTATCTAGGTTACTGAGAGGGGAGGGGTGAATCAGTAACTTTAAAACTTTTAACAGATTCAGATCTTAATAATATTGGATTGATAATCTGACTACATGCATGAGTAACAGAAAGAATAAAACATTCATAACACTTAGAACATAGAGATTTGGTGACCCAGAAACCTTCCAAGTAGAAAGTAAAACTAGGGTGGGGATGATACCCACAAAAATTCAATACTGCAGTATAAAGTTTACCGGTTAAGGCTTACAATGATCACTTCTGATGATCTACCCTATTAGGAGCAATAAGGACTGCTAGGTCCACCTTGTTAGAGGTTTTAAAAACATACAATGAAGTATGCACTCGGTTAAGAGATTTTTACAAAGATTGTTAAGTCTACCTGGTTAAAGGATTTCAAGCTAATTCACCTGTTAGGATGAAATAGTAGATCTCTTACTTGCAATTGTACTTGTTGATTGAGATTCTCTGATGTACTGATCACCTTCTGTGATGGATAGATCTTTTTTACTTCTTACACTGCTATAGCCCTTTGTAATTTTCTTATCTCTACCTTTCTCTCTTTTTCATACTTCTCTATTTCATCATACTTGGATATGACATAAAACATTATTTATATATCAATCTAAGTCAATTCCAAAATAATTACAAAGTCGACTCTTAAACAAGTAAACACAAATATTATTGAGTCGGCCCAAATATAGTTACACAGTTACTGCAAACTAACTCGGTGACTTTCTAATACTCGGTGTCCACTACGTTACTCAGCATCGTCATGCACTTGGTAGAAGTGGAAACTCAGTCCATACTAACCACTTGGTCGTAGTTTCAAACTCTGTAAATACTGGAGACTTGGTAGATAAAGTGTTACTTGGTAGAAACTAAATTTCTTGTTTAACCGTGCAGCACTCAGTAAACACTGTGAAACTTTGCAAGCTCGATATGCACTATTCTACTCGGTAAGCTCTACTTGGCTTGGTAAGCTCTGTTATGCTTGGTATGTATTGTTCTGCTTAGTATGCACTTTTCTTCTTGGTATGTACTATTCTGCTTGCTAAGCTCTATTCTTCTTGGTATGTACTGTTCTGAATAAGTGTTGTCACTAATGACAATCATGCTTAATGCCAACAATCTCCCCCTTTGGCATTAGTGACAAAAACACTTATAGCCAAAACTTATATACAAGAATCATGCTGAATCTTTTTTTGATTTTTCAAAATTTATCTTTGTCAAACTTTTGTTTGTATATTTCATGACTCCCTTATATAGAGTACTTTCTCCCCCTTTTGTATTACACACCTTAATCTTATACACTTTCTCCTATACATTTTCTCCCCCTTTTTGACAATAATGCCAAAGGTGTATATACAAGTATTTTACTTGGAGAATCCAAAATGTGAAAGAAAATCAGAATGTACCTTTATGATTAGTGCCAGAGTTCTGTCCCAATTCTCTTGCAAAATATTGCATGTTTGGAGTGCAATTTGGACTTCTGCAGAGAGTTCAATCATGTGATTTGCAATGGAAAATTGATTGTCATGGAGTAATGCTTTTGAGTGAACAATGTGCTTTTGCATTATGTCCATGATGGGAAGGATCATGTTCTGAATATCTAACAGTGTTGACCGGATCTTTGTATCTTCTTTTAATAATTTTGACTGCCTATTTGATAGGAATGTGATTTTCATATGATGTGTAGAGCTTGAACTAGGTTCAAGTTGCAACCTCTGTACACTGTCCTTCAGATCCTCATCAATCTTATTCAATTTATCTTTGACTTCCTTAGTGAACTCGACAACATTACATAGCTTAGCAACAAGTGAGGTAACATTGGAATAGGAGGACTCAATATCTATCAAAACTGAAGATAATTCTACCTGATTAATAGCTATATGTTGAGCAACATGCTCAAGCACTTTATTGTCAAATTTCTTCTCGGCTTTCTCAATAATCTTCTCTGACGCAGAGGAATCCTCATGGAACTTGTTTACTACCTCAGCTAACTATAATAGAATATGTTGAGAGGAATCAACTTTAATACCTAATGCTTCTAACAAAATATCCTTTGCATCTTCAATAATTTTATATTCCTTGTCCCTTTCTTCTTTTAGTTTCTTCTGCTTTGCTTTCTTTTGGAGGAGTTCACCAATGTTTTGCATTTGATCTGCTGAAAGATTTACAAAGTCTAATTTTGGAATCTCTATCTCCTCATCTAAGTCTATATCCTCTTCTACATTCTTACTCAAAAATATTGTACTCGGTTGAGCCTTAGGATCAACTGTTATTGCACTTAATGCCTTTGTAGAAGTTATTGTAGACATTGTAGGACTAGCTGTGAAAAATGATAAAGTACCAACTGGAATACTTGAAGGGCTCAAAACTGAAGTACTCACAATTATAGAATAAAAAACTGAAATACTTACTGAAGTATCCAGAACTGAGGTACTTACTACTGGAAAACTTGATATGGAAGTAGGTACAGGAGACTGCAACTCGGTAAAAGAGGTGGTAGTCATTTCTGTCGATGATTCATTGAGTTGTGCTAGTGATGATTTGATATTTGATGTATCTGTGGAAGTTTTCATAATCATACTTGAAGTTATCTCTGTGCTAGGTGTAGCAACTTTTGCTGGAGAGTGAGGAAGTGAGGCAATGACTTTTGCAACTATCCAAACAATATTATCTTCCTCATCACTTTGCTTGTCTACCTCGGTATCTTCTTCATGTTCATCACTGTCATCATCAATATCCTTGATTATCACAGTTTTGACACTTGGTTTGTGAAGATTATAGATGTTTTTCCATGTGGTAGTGGCACTCTTCACAACCGACTCAATATCTTTGATCAAAACCAAACAACTGTTGAATTTGAGTGTCATCTTAATTTCATTATCTATCAATGCCTTATTAATTTCAGCATTTTTCAAACTTGGCATTAATTGCCTCAAGGTTTGAGCATAGATGTCCTTGACAGTTTGTCTTGCATTGGACCATCTCAACTTAATTTTGTTTAGCAGAGTTCCTGGGATTTGAAAAGCTATCTCTTCAGGTGAGTATTTCCATCTTCCTATTTTCTTGATAACATCATCTTCAATTTCCCGCCACTCTTCCTCAGATCTGATTTCATATTTTAGAGATTTGAAGTTTGCAATTCCAGATCCTTCTTTCATATCCTTGATCTTTTCTTTTAAAGAAGGAGGAGGCCTTTTGAATACTATTTCTTCTTTACCTACCTTGCCTCTTGCACTCCTTCTTGTAAATACTGCAGAGGGTTGCTTGGGTGCCTTGGTGATAATTACTTTTCCTTTCTTCTTTGCTGGTACTTGTTCTTCTTCCTCCTCATCCTTTTTCTCTTCTTCTTCTTCAAAGTCCTCTCCTTTTTCTCGGTTGACATTAGAGGTGTGCTAGCTTGTATTTTGGCCATCCTCTTTCTTCCTTTGTTAACCACCTGTGGAAGCTTTATACTAAGCTCAATTCTCTCCTTAGCTTCTTCATATGTCCCAAAATATGGTGCCTTTGGATTAACAGGTTGATTAATTAGGGCTTCAATAATATTCTTGGTTTCATCAATATTTACCTCATAGGGAAGAGGTTTCACATGTACAATCCTTGGTTTTGCTGCCTGTATATACAGATTATCACAGTCCACCATGAAACAAATATCATCTTTGTAATCTTCCACCAATTTCTGTGGAATCCAAAATCTATTGTTCATTTTCTCTTTAAATGATTCAAAATAGCTATCCATTATGCTTTCAAAATTGTCACCCATTTTTGAAATGTATTCATTCGTCTGATAAAGAACCGGCACATCTTTTCTCCATACTACCGTGCCTTTTGATGGGAAAAAATTTTGAGCATAGAAAAATAAACAAACCAACAGTGAGCCAAACTTACATGGATTCTTCTTTGAGGTTTGGATGCTCTCCATGTTCTTTTTGAACTATTTCAAGAAAAGATCTGCTAGGTCAAATGACAGATTGTTCTTTACAATTTTATACGCTAGGTCAACTGCTTCACATGGAACACTGTTCTGCCGACTTGAACTATATATCTTGTGAGCTACAATATGTATACCAAACTTCAATTCTACATCAGTAATTCTGCTTATCTTCATACCTCTACCATCCCACTGGACTAGGGTTTTCTCTTCCAGTTCCGTCTGACCTAGGGTTTTTGTAGATTTTTCCTTTTCGAGCATGGGAAGACTAGTGATTCGGTGAATCATCTTCTTCGTAATCTCTACTGGTTGCTCAAGCCATATTTTACCTTCATGTACTCGACTAAGGATATATCTGATCCATTTTATCTGAAAGCTCTGAGGCAAGTGTGTGATGTGAACTAAACCCTTATCTTCCAAATGTTGATGCTCCGGTTTGAGAACACCATCAACACATAGTTCCTCATGAATAGTATCTATCTCTAGGGTTCCAAGCTCTTGAATTGTACATATAAAATGACTATGAATATTGTTAATAAGGAGTACCTTAGGAGGGATCCAAGATTGAGCTCCACTCAGGTCTAGGGTTCCGGCAACTGCGGGCACGAGTTTGAAATCTGGTGCTTTCCATTCTCCATGAACTAGCATTTCTGAATCTTTCTTCATTTTAGCGCTAGATGATGCCATGGTAGCTTGGTGAACACAGTAAATTCTTCAAGGAAAGAGAATATCTTGCTGAAATATGCTTCAAAATGCTTGATTGCACTAGGAGACTTTTGTTCACGGTGAATAGTGAACTTGATTTCACTCCTTTTGTTAAAACTTTGTCATTAATGCTCAGTATGAATTAGTGTATTGAATTAGACAGGTTGTCATCCACTATGAATTAATTTCTCGGTGAAGACTCTGCAACTTGGTGATCATACAAATTCATACTTCTCTGACCTTACTCAGTAACCAAATGAAGTTAGGTTACTCCTGACCTTTCTCGGTGGTAACTGATACCTACTTTCTTGTGATCCTGTTGTATCTTGCATACTAATTTGGATCTATCTTCCTTTCAGTTCAGGAACTATTTTTGGAATATGTCTATGAAGATACAATTCCAGTGCTTTCTTGGAGACTATTTAGAGCTCATAGAGCCACTCCCTTCATTAGTGACTTCACGATTGGTTTTCTCAGTAGGTTTAGGAATCCACTTCTGTCTCATCTACTTCCTAATGTTATTTTATTTTGCTTTCTTTTCATCTTCAATTTTGCCTAAATTCATGCAGTTTTTAGCTATGTGACCAAGCTTAGTCCAATTATAACATCTTATGGTAGAATCCCTTTTTCTCAAGTGGTGCCTTACACAATTCATGTCAATGTGTCCATATTCTCCATAGTAATGACATCTACACCAAGTGTTGTAATCCCAACCAAACATTGCTTTAATAATTTGTTCCGCTGGATTGGGTGTTTTAGTTCTGCATTCTAATGCCTTATGACCTTGTTTGCTACACTTGTGACATATGCCTTTAAATCTTGGTTTCTCCTTGCATTCATTTTCTTTATGACCAAGCTGATTGCAATTGTAGCATTTTCCATTGAATTTTTCTTTTCCATTGCTCCAACATTTTTTTGAAGTATGACCAATTTTGCCATAGTGATTACAGGTAGGTTTCTGATTCTTTTGAGTACCTTGTTTGGAGGATTCACCTTCCTCTTTGTATCCAAGTCCTACTTTTCCTTTTTGCCTATGAAGGTTTCATTCATACACCTGATTCATATCTTCTTGAGATTTCAACATTCTCTCATTGATTTGTCTTTCAGCATCTAGCTCACTCGTCACTCTTAAATTGATTTGCTTTTTAGATCTTAGCTCTTCTCTCATATTTTCATTTTCTGATCTTAGAGTCAAGATTTCTTCATTTGCATTGGAGATTTGATCAATAAGATTTTCTAGCTGAAGAGTTTTATTCTGGATTTCATTGTTCTTTCCATCTATTTCATCTTTCATCTTGTTTCTTTGTTCCAAGACTTCATAGAATCTTGTTGACTGAATTTCCTGTTCTCTTTTCAATTTTCTCACTTCTTCTTGCAGAGATCCACTCTTTTCTAGAAGTTCTTTGATTGCATTGTTTGCTTCATTTGAGCTGCTTGAAGGGAAAAAGTCTTCAATCTTTTCTTCAACATACTGGTGGTCATTGATCTGATTTGCAAGTTCCTTCCTTCTTTTTAGGGAAAGGGAAATATGCTTTCTTGCTTCTTTGAGTTGAGTTATGGTCATTTCCAGATCTAGCTTTTCATTCTCAATTACTTTGTTCAGTCTGAATATCTCCATTGTCCTTAATCTTTTCTCAAGCTGTCAAACTTTATTCTGAGATCCACTGTGCTCTAATACCAATTGTTGGAAATATTCAAGACTATCTAGGTTACTGAGAGGGGAGGGGTGAATCAGTAACTTTAAAACTTTTAACAAATTCAGATCTTAATAATATTGGATTGATAATCTGACTACATGCATGAGTAATAGAAAGAATAAAACATTCATAACACTTAGAACACGGAGATTTGGTGACCCAAAAACCTTCCAAGTAGAAAGTAAAACTGGGGTGGGGATGATACCCACAAAAATTCAATACTGCAGTATAAAGTTTGCCGGTTAAGGCTTACAATGATCACTTCTAATGATCTACCCTATTAGGAGCAATAAGGACTGCTAGTTCCACCTTGTTAGAGGTTTTACAAACATACAATGAAGTATGCACTCGGTTAAGAGATTTTTACAAAGACTGTTAAGTCTACCCGGTTAAAGGATTTCAAGCTGATTCACCTGTTAGGATGAAACAGTAGATCTCTTACTTGCAACTGTACTTGCTGATTGAGATTCTCTGATGTACTGATCACCTTCTATGATGGATAGATCTTTTTTGCTTCTTATACTGCTGTAGCCCTTTGTAATTCACTTATCTCTGCCTTTCTCTCTTTTTCATACTTCTCTATTTCATCATACTTGGATATGACATAAAACATTGTTTATATATCAATCTAAGTCAATTCCAAAATAATTACAAAGTCGGCTCTTAAACAAGTAAACACAAATATTATTGAGTTGGCCCAAATATAGTTACACGGTTACTGCAAACTAACTCGGTGACTTTCTGATACTCGGCATCCACTACGTTACTCAGCATCGTCATGCACTTGGTAGAAGTGGAAACTCGGTCCATACTAACCACTCGATCATAGTTTTGAACTCGGTAAATACTGGAGACTCAGTAGATAAAGTGTTACTCGGTAGAAACTAAATTTCCTATTTAACCGTGCAGCACTCGATAAACACTATGAAACTTTGCGAGCTCGGTATGCACTATTCTACTCAGTAAGCTCTGCTTGGCTCGGTAAGCTCTGTTCTGCTCGGTATGTACTGTTCTGCTCGGTATGCACTGTTCTGCTCGGTATGTACTGTTATGCTCGGTAAGCTCTGTTATGCTCGGTATGTACTGTTCTAAATAAGTGTTGTCACTAATGACAATCATGCTTAATGCCAACAGATTACCAACTTGTTTGATAATTTGACTATGGTGGATTTTTAAATCTATTTTGATTGAAATAAAACATACTCCAAAAAGGGTATCCAAAAGTATTTTCAGTTTTGACTCAATCTACCTGGAAGTGCTCTTTTTTTGGGAGAAATGTTTTGAAAGAGATATTTCAAAAATCAAAAGTGATGTTTTATTTATTAGAAGCAATTTACTAATTTTCAAAAGTGAATTTTTATTTCTCAAAAGAGAGGTTTTCCCACTTCAAAGTGATGAAACTTGTCTCAAAAGTGTTGAACTACTTGAATTTTTCTACATCTATGGAATTTTTATGTCTTGGTTTATGTTTTTTAGTTTCAAAATTGAATAGCTTCTTATTATTATGATCATCAAACACAATAAACATGCAAAGACTTGTTTTTGTCCTAAGATCTAAACATGAAGTGTATGTTCTTGGTCATTTTAACAAGTCTTGCACAAAGAGAACAATTCAAACAAGCTACCTAAGGTCAATTTTGGCTTCAATGGATAATAAGGTAGGATTTCTACTTAACCAAGTTGTAATTAGTATTCCTTAAAAAAAATTGAGTGTAACTCCCTTTTACAAGAGCCTCCCACCACCATAAGATTATAATTTTGCATAATTACAAAGAACTACTAGATAAGGGATATTTCTCAAAAGATTTATGTCATTCAACCCATTAAGGATGAATGCATTTTATTTTAGAGTGGGTTGGATGACCATGGCTTCTTGGTTGTATCCCATTTGGGTCATTCCCTATCACTGACCTCGTTAAGGAAAATCTTGGGAGGCAAGCCTGCCATGGCTAAAAATGCACTAAATTGAAATTGAAATTAAGGTTGAGATGGGTCTACTATTTTGATCACCTAAAATAGGTGAGAGTATATCCCTACCATCTTTGGCATCCAAACACATAGAGAAAATGATTCATTTTTTGACCTTATCTAACTAGGCAAGATTCTTGATATGTTTGGCATTTTGATCACCCAAGATTGGGGAGAGCATATGCCTACTATTTCAAATCCATAAACAAAGAAGGTCTTTTTAAGATTACTCTATGTTTTGAAATTAAATTCCACCAAGATTCAATTTCAATGGAAATAAATGCAACACACAAGATTGAGAGATTTGGAGTGTCCACCTTTGATAATTTTATGTATTTTTTAGACTATTAGCATTTTTACTTAACTTATTAGCAAGAGCTCTAGATCCTTAGCATCCTTAGAAGCATCCACAAATATTAGTCTCAACACATACATAAAAAGTTAATGAAATCAATAATATTTGCAAATAAGCCAATTTCAGAAAGGATAAGCATTCAAATTGATTTTTACACCATATTTAGCTGGATATGTGTTAAGAATTCTATCATATCTATCATAAGCTTTGGATTATTCATCAATGTTAACCATTTTGTTAGCCAAATATACCCTCTTTGCATAATTTTTTTCCTTCTCGATAGTCTTTTGAACATAATGATATGGAAATATGCAAGTAACCTTCCTTAATTTCCTACGTTTTGCCATCTATAAGCCACCAGAAATCAGAATTCACTCTTTTTTTAATGAAATTTAGAAGTGACATAACAAAGATTAAAAGAAACTCTGTTTAAATAAAAAATAACATTATTTAATTTAGAAGAAACATTATTTAATTTAGAAGTGACTCCCTTCTATTTAAAAGCAATGATCTTTGTGTCAAAAGTGACTTTATTTGTTGCAAAAGTGATATTCTTCAGCTCAATAGCGATGAACTTCAGCTCAGAAGTAACTTTCTTAAGATTAAAAGTGATGAAATCCAAATTAGAAGTGACTTTTATGAATTTTTCATGACTTGCAAGTACAAATGTGCAATAAAAAAAGATAAAAAACTTGTTAGGGTTAGTGAGGTGTGGGCCACATGATGGGTGTCATTTATGTGTGTGTATAATTTGAATATCTAAAATCTACATAGAACATTAGTATGATATTTCAAATCAACAAAATATAAAACTAGCTAAAACACTAAAATGAAAGACATCATGAGCATTATATGGATCTCTAATTTGAGGGGCTTGAATTATGCTCTCATAAGAAGCAAATTTGATCCTCAAGTGACAACCTAGAAAATATTAATTCATTGATGAATGATTCTATGAACAATCATGCTATTATGAGTAAAAATTCTATACTAAATGATAGAAATTATACTCTAACATGCCTATAATAACAATGATGAATTCACAATCTAGCATGACAACATTTCTCAAATGACAATGGATGCTCAAACTAGCATTATGATGATAATCTAAATGAAAGTGGGTATGAATTACTCTAAGAATTCATTTGTTGGCATCAAGGGATGGTAACCGGTAAGATTGTAATTGGTACATGGAAAAAGAGGTATTTCCATTGATTGGAAAAGAGGTGTTGACATTTGTGACTAAGGACATCAATGTTGGATTTGTGAAGCTATGACAAGGAGATCTGACAACAAAAAGTGCGAGGAGAGGCTAGTTTGGCAACCAGTGACACTATGCAAGAAAGAAGAGACTATATAGATTCATTAGAGCAACTGGTCATCAAGGGAAATGCAACTAGTAACTAGCAACATAAACTGGGGTAAAGTTTCAACTGGTATAGCTAGAGAAAGGGAAGGTGATAGGTCAAAGCTCTTACCTGTTCAAACCTACAAATCTTTACTAATCAAGTAAAGACTTCATCAGGATAGATGAACTGGGAAAAGTCATAGTCATCTATTAGTTATCTAACTGCTTGACCGAGATTTATTGCACAAAATCTAGAAGACTTTGAGTTATCAAGATGATTGGTACAAGGTGTGATTGAAGGTTTTAATGCTAGAATTTGTGGCATTAAATCATGGAGTTATCTCTTGTGAAGGAAATCTTTTTGACACACATCCATTATTTTCTTTCATAAAGAAGATAAAGCATAGCATGCATCAGATGTTTCCTGAGTGAACTAATACTCCACTAGGTGATGGATCTGAAGGAGATCTTTATATAGATTGTGCATGTGAAAATAAATTAGGGTAAGAAGTCTGTATATTTCTCTGCCTGATAAGAATATAGTTTTCTCTCATTCTACCAAGGAAAAGAGTGAACCTGTACGCTGAAGAAGCTAAGGTGAAGAGAAAGGAGAAGAAAGAAGAGTGTGCAGAGAAGCACAACAGGAAATGAGAACATACGTGCAATGACCAGTGATGTTTCTCAGTCGAGTATAATAGAGATCTTATCAGGCTAAGCAAATCCATTTCTAAAAAGGTCAAAATTCTCTATTTTTTTCTAACAATTGCAATAGCTAAATCCCATTATTTTGGGTGGACATTAACAAGTCCCTGTACTAAATCCCTTAACTGGGTAACATCTACTCAAGTTTTCTAAGTCCTCTAACCAAGCAGGCTATAATAGGCCTTATTGTATCAAATCCCTTAACCAGGTCACATCTAACAGTGTGTTTGTAATCCTCTAACAGGGAAGGCTCCTAACAGGGCACCCTTCAAAAGAGTGTAGAATATGTGAGGTTTCCTCACACCATGGTTTTTCTTGATTTGGGTTTCCATGTGATAAATCTGGTGTTTCTTATCATTTGATTGCTTGATGCTATTGTTATGCTTGAATAAGTTTTGCATACAGTTGTAGTATACTCCATCAGATTTGTCTTAAAGTTTTTATAGGTGTTGATTCACCCCTCCCCTCCCAGCACCGGTTGGGACTATCAACATCCTATTTATAGGATTTCTCAAGGTGTAGGGGGTGAGTTTTATTAACCATGATCAAGGTATGAGTTGGGGTTAGGTTTGATTATCTGTCCCATTTGGATGGTCAAGATTCTCTTTTAAAAATGAATGGTCAAGATAGAAAAGCCTATTTGTGATCCATTACTCTTGTCTCTTATCTCCCATTGGTCAATTTGATTTTTTCTTGTAGTGGTAGGTGAGACATTTTAGGAGGAATTAATTCAAAAGAATTAATTAAATTAGCCATGTATGATATATGAATGGGTTGGAACTAATTAATTAATGACCTATATAATCAAAGGTTAATTCAATCACATAGTTGATTAATTTTCACTTAATTAATTCAAATGACTTGAATTTAATTATATTTGCTAGTGACCATTTTTAGGTGTATATAGTATTCGTACACATACATATGAATTTTTATTAGATTTTTAATATATTAAATTATTTTGGTCATATTTGTACTTTTCTTTAATATTTATATACTTTTTTTGATGTGTCATCTTATAGAATTTTGATCCTAAAGCAAAAAAAATCTAGTCTATTTGAAAAAGTAGTGATATCTAACAAATTACTAAGCAAATTCTTCTTTGAAATCTTAACCTAATGTTTTTGAAGATTTATTTAGAAGTTGTTGAGTCTTTTATAGCTTGATTTATTTTGTAAAATAATATAACTTAGATTCAAATTTTAGCAACACTAATTAAATCTTCAAACTAACACAAAAATCACACTATTGACAAGAACTTGATGCAATGCATTTATTATTAGTATTATGAGGAAATTTAGTCTTTATAAACTCGAGGCAAACATTGTAAATGGTGGATGTAATATTTCTTATACGCTCTAAAGAGAATAATGTTATTGATCAAATTAAGAATAGAGATATAAATCTTGTTTCTTGAAAGAAACATAAAGTATTCGTAAGATAAAAAGCTAAGAAAAGAGAAAGAAAACCTAAAGATAAGTCAAAATGCTTTTAATAAAGTCAAAAGAATATAATCAAAGAATTATGGTAAAATGAAACATTGTAAGAGGGATTTCAAATCTAAAAATATTGAGAAGGGAAATCGTCTAAGGATATTTCTTTTATAGACCCGGATTCAAGCACAATGTTAAATGATTGATAGATATGAATGCATCTTTTCATATTTTTCCTCGCAAGGAATGCTCAATAAATATGAATAAATTAGTAGAGGTGAAGTAATCTTAGGAGATAATTTGGTATGTAAAATTATAGATTGAGAAAAAGTGAAGTTGAGGCTAAAAGATGAAAGAATTAAAGCCCTCCTAATGATTTGCACCTTTAAAGTCTAGAAAAAATCAAATTTTAATAAACAAAATGATTTGTGTTAGAATGAAATGATAATAAAAAGGAATGTTTGTAAAATGATTCATGATACTATAGTATTGACAAAAGTTATAAATGTTGCTTAAACTTGAGTCAAGCACTTAAGTGTTAGATGTAATATCTCTTCATTCCTAGATTAAGTTCTTTCATTTCCTGAAGAAAAGACTATTCTAGCATTAGTAGATGAGCAAATTGGAGAAAAAGGACTTCAAGATTTAAAACCCAAAGTTTTGGTCAAAGAAATTTTTATTTCATACTAGACTTTGGTTTTTATGAACACTATGTACTATTGGCATATTCCATCGTTGTTGATGTCATGGAAAGTTTGTTCTAGTTTCTTGATATATTTATTTTTAAAAAGATTTTTTAATATATTTCCATGAGTTTGCTATGATTTCAAAGTATTTATATCTAATGTGTGATGTACAATGTGCAGTGTATTCATCTAGATTATAATTTGCATTGTAGATCTAATATGTTATAGCAAAAAATAATTGCAAAGTGAATACAATACTATTTCAATGTTGCATAGCCCCCCATAATTAAGTATCTCCAAATCTACTGAAGAATGTAAGAAGGAAAAAGAGAATTCAATGCATATTGTGCATTGTTAAATTGGGGAAATATTGTTTGTAAATCATAAAAGTCCAACCATAAGAAAATCTACAAACTAATCCAACAAAATACCAATAGAGAACTTCCTCATGAAAGTATGATCACAAAAATGAAAGAAAATAAGACCAAATACACTCAACCAATGCTTGAATCTATTTTCCTCATATCTTCAAGATCTTGTGGAGATGGAATGTGAGTGCTCTCAGATTTTTAAGCACAAGCACAAGAGGCTATGAAAGAATGGAGATGGTTGATTGATGGAAATAGCTATGATAATGGTGATGGATTGATAAGATAGTTATGGTATCTCAAAGATGCAAGGGCAGAAGTTCTTCATGGGCTCAAGTATGCAAGATCACAACAACATAATATAGCATAAGATTTCAAGATTGCATGATCATGAAAAAATGAGGAGAAAAATATATTTTATAGAAGTCTCATAAAAATAAATGTTTGAGATTAGGAGGTTCTAGAAGCATGAATAAGATTGAAGAGTAGGTAGGGTTGGTGTAAGAGAGAAGGTGATTAAGAGGAAACAAATATGAGGAGTGATAGGTAGAGGATATTGACTTTAGAAATAAAATTCAAATAAAGATACATGTCACAAGTGACACAAGCTCAAAATTTAGGAGTTTATCCATGTGATTGGAGGTGATTGACTGATATGGAAAGAATAGGATTAATGAATTTATAAAATAAATAAAGGTATGTATCTCATAAGTAGAAGAAAACAAAATTGGAAAATGTGTAATTACGTAAATAATTTTTAAAAAAAATTTTAGGATACAAAAGGTTAATGAAACATTTAAACAAGTGAAAATATTTATTTAAATAATAGAATAAAGAAGCTGGTGAATTAGTTAAATAAAAACATTCATATAATTAATAGAAAAAATTTATTGATTTCATGAGGACATTTTTAGGTGTCTAGATTTTTCCCCTCTTTGAGACAATGCAATTTGTTACTTTGTTTCAAAGAAAAAAAATTGATAGTTGATATGTGTCCTAGTTTGATCTGGTAAAGGTAATAGGTATGCCCCCTTAAGAGATTGGACAAGATATCTAAAAAAAATCACTCGATAGATCATAGGGAGAGATTGGATAATGTTATCACATGATTGATTAAGCAGTAGGAAATTGATAAGACACTATACTTCTGAGAAGAAGTAAAGAAAATGAGAAGATGTCATATATCTAATAAGTGTAATTGACCAATTGATTAAAATGATTAGGATACCTAGGGTGGGGGAACTGATTAGGTTGATTAAGTAGTTAAGACTAGTTGATAGTTAATAAAGCTGATAAGGAGTGTTACATCTGATAAGTATAATTGACCAATCGATGGAAATGATCTAGATAACCAAATGAAGTGAGATAATCAATAGTTGATAGAATGGATAAGAATTTTCAATCCTAGTAAGTATGATTGACCAACTGACTTAAATGATTAGGATAACCAAATAGAACGAGTTGATCAAGCTAATAAGTTTGATTTGCAAGAATATGACTAATTATAGACAAGACAACCAGGATTGGTGTTGGGAGAAAGTTGATTGATTTGAGGGAGCTAGTTGATAGTTGATATGGATAAGTAATAAAACTAGGCACACAGGTGGGGTAGGATCATCGGGAGCTCAGATAGACCCAAGATTAACAGATCTAGATAAAGGCATTGCACCATAGCTCTGTCAATTTCTTATGTATCAATGAGATATAGGGATCTTTGAGAGAGGGTAATGGATGATGAGCTAGATCGTAGCTATCATGTATATTGACATCATTGTAGTGTGATACTTATATATTTTGGAGATGTATGCATCTTTTTTTTCTTTTTTTTGATCGATAAAAGGCCTAAGCCATGATTAATTTTATTAATGATTTAGAATATGATACATGAGTCTCCATTCAGTGCTGGCACTAGTAGGAAAGAATAGAGAAGAAAACCTCTAGTCTTGCTTGAGACATTTGTCCAGCATATTAAAGATAGGGCATTACCCAATTTACAAAGATATTGAGATAGGGGTATTCTCCTATTTACATGAACTAGAAAGGTAGGGACATTCCCCTCTTTATATAAAATAAGATAGAAAGATAGGGGTATCCCCCTATTTACAATGATTAAATTACAGTTTATGTCGTGAACTTGCATTTCCTTTTAAACAATTTTTTATACATTCCCATCTTGTATCAAGAAGCTTTTTTCATAATCAATTATCTTTCAAGAAAACCGAGGTAGATTGTCTTTATCCAAAGTTTCTTCTAATTTTTTTCCTGTTCAAACACTTGACCTAACCTCATATATTTGTTAGCATAGTTTCTATAATAGTAATACAACCTTTTCTTTACCTTAGGATAGCTAGGGAAGTCATTCTAACATATTTTTAAGACTAACGGAATATATATATTAAGGAAAATCTACTCCAAAATGATTGTAAAAAAGGAACCTATGGAAATTCACCCCCTTCCCTGCATGATGTATGCATCTATTTTGATTCTATGATATAATTTGAAAAAATTCTATATAATGCAACTTGTGATGTACGGTCCTAGACTCATGATTCTAGATGTTGCATAATGATGTGTATAATTATACAATGGCAAGATGTAATTTTATATGAAACACTTTATTATGATGATACATTTGATCTACACTGCAATGTAATGAATGTAGGATATGATATGATATGCATGACTAACACATGGATTTTCAAGGTATGTAGCTAATGAAAAGATGACCCTATGTTTTTGGTGTATCATAGTACTCAGTCACATAGTGCAAGACTACTAACAGTGGGTGAGCATAAGCAAAGAAAGGATAATGGAAGATAGGGAGGTGAATGAAAAGAGAGATATATTATTGAGCTTATTTAGGTGATATATCATCATTGAGCTTATTATTGAAAAAAGGATGAACTTATCTCGATATGTATTAGATCCAAATGAATTAATATACCAATTTTATTGAGGAAGAAACATCAAATAGAAAAGGAATGCCACTCTTCACATGTGAATCCTAAAACCTCAATTATTCTTAAATATTATGTCCTAAGATGAATCAACATGTTACAAAGGAACAATATATAGAAAACAAGCAAGTGAACATGTCCCATCATTTCTTCTCTAGTCAAAGACATCCTAAAAATAAAATCTCTAGTTAGAGACATCCCAGAGAAAATAAAAGAAATGTCCCTAAATAAATAAATAAATCAATCAAAGACATCAAGAAAACAATAATCATGCTTCATACAAAAATGATTCTTGTCATAATTGATGTGAGTAGTTTGATAAGTTTATGTTTAGACTTATTGAGTTATTACTGGCATTGATTATCATTGATGTCAAAACCTTCATACCAACACTCTAGTGGTATCAGTTGGTTATTGGAAATTTTGGTTATGTGCTAGTTGGATGTCAGTTGTGCAATAGGAGTTTTAGTTATGATCAAGGAAGGTTCAATATAAATAGTTTTATCATTATCTAGTGTTCCTTGGTGATTGTACATTATTATTCTCATTGCTTATTTGTCTTGGTGTACTTGTATGCTTTAAGTGTTTAGTACTTCATTACATATTTTGTTGGTTGATGATGATTGCTATGGTCAAAATTCTCTTCTAGGGGTTTCTGATAAATAGATAGGGGTACATTCATTATATGTTTTTGATTTATCAGTTACATTGTATTATGAATTTTTTGTTTTATCTAGAACCATCTATTGCCGATTCCAATTATTGCATGGTGTTGATAAAAATTCTTAAGTGTGTCCTAGATTTGGGATCGATGCTATGTATTAAATGTAATTGTAACTTCTATAGAATTGGGGTTGTCACACGTTTAGCGTGAAGCCAACATTTGTTGGACTAATTATTTGGATCAATCCTATATGGATGTGTTTTTTTATCCTAGCTTTGTGATGTAATGTGCTTCATATTTATATTGGAACCAAGTGCGTTGGAGAGAGTATTTTGGTCTAAATCATGGTGTTTTATTTTGGTCAAGGTGGTCCTCATTAATTTCCTTCAACTGTGTGAATGGTATGGTGTGACCTATTTAAAATACTCTAGTTGATCTATTGGATCTTGATGTGGTGTATATAAAAAGCATCAAATAGTAGCATCAGATAAGAAGATACACCTATATGAAGTAAGTAAAAATTCACGTGAAAATATATATGTGTTCTTACAGAATACTATGAAGATCTTAGAGGTGGATTTTATATCTATTCATTTCTTTTGTGTATATATGGTTAGCCTTCATCTATTGACAATGAGCCTTTGTGTATCAAAAGTTAGCTTGTTTATCAATGGTACACCCTTTTCATATCTAGAAGTGAGCCTTTGTACAAATCACCTTTCGATGCCACCCTAATAGGTTTTTTCCTTATTAATGAGAATTAGCTTCTCGATGTATTTACTAGTTGGGTTTTCTACATATAAATTTGTTGTTCTCTATTTTAGTGTTCCAATGTTATTCATGCATATCTTTACTATGGATGTTTATTGTGCTTAATCAACAAATATTAAGCTTGCATAATTACTATTTAAGTATTTAATGATAGAGGAAAAATTTTATTTATTTGTGTGGGAATAAATGATTCACCCCCTCTTAATTATTCAACCTGTTCAATAATTGGTATCAAAGTGCGGTCCCTTGTAGTTTAAGCATAAGCACTTGAGGGAGATCTTGAAGGTTGAATAGATGGAAGGAGGTTTCTACTCTGAGGAATATATTTTATGTTATATTGAAGAAATAGAATCATAAAATGAGAAACTGAAAATGAACTTGAAAGAAGAAAATACATGTATCATTAAGTTGAGAAATCAGATTAAGAAGTTCAAAGAAAGACATAAGGAAGTTAGTCATGAATTAAAGGATTCAAAAGATAAAGTAGAAAATGTGGAAGATGACCTAAAGGAATCTAAAGAAAAGGTAGAAGACCTATAAAAGAAGTGGAATATCAAAATGTATTCTAAGGAATCTATCAGAGATGGATTGAAGCATGATTCAAAAATTTGTTGGACAAAATAACTGGAAGTTGGAATGGAAAAATGCAAAGAATCTGAAGATAAATTTAAAGAGGTGATAAGGAAGAGTTCAGAGTAGAATGAAAGATTATAATTGGAAATAAAGAATTCAAGGTTAGCAAAAAAGGCATGTGAAAATAATACTACTCTGGATCATTTGCTAGACATGCAGAAAGAACATAAGGATAAAGAAGGATCAGGGCTTATCAGTGAATCTCCAAATCAGATGGATAAAGACAAGGAGAAGGAGAAAAAATATGATGCAAAGTTTGAGATGATAAGAGAGGTCAAGAATAAGAACAAAAAGATGTCTTTAGTAAGAAAACCAAATACTCAAAGGTTCTCTTATTTTAATGGTTCTTGTTATACTTGGAAGAATTTTGGTCATAAGGTAGTTGATTGTATGTTGAGGAAGGTTTGGAAAGTTTAATGCTTTAACTATCATAAGTTTGGTCATAAAGCAAATTAGTGCAAAATTCAAATTTCAAAATAGGAAGGGAATAGTGCAAAGAATAATATTTTTGATGGGAACTGCTATGTGTGTCACAACTATGGTCATAAGGCTAGTCAATGCAATTTTGGAATTCATTTAGTGAGATCTAGTAAGAGGAATATTAATTGTTTCAAATATGGACAATTTGGTCACCTTTCTAAATCATATAGAACTAGCAGTGTTCTGGTGAGTACTAGAGATGGTGGTAATTTTATAGGTGAATCTCAGAAGACTAACATGATATGGAAAAATAAGGATGTTGTTAAAGTGAAGAGTCATGTGGTACCAAATCCCAATACTAGATCTTCTGACAATTGAGCCAAATGCTCGGGCTCGGGGGGAGTATTAAATACACAAAATCATATAACACCCTTACCCTGAGGCGGTACCAGTTGCAAGAAGTTTTTTTTGGTAGGAAGGAAAAAGTAGTATTGGTAAGAGATGTATGGACAAGGATCAACATGTGTTTCTTCTATGGATTTGATTGTAATGTATGTTGTCTATGACATTTCCTATATGGTACAATTTCTAAATCATGATTAGTTGGTGAAGAAGTATGTTAAAATGTAAAATATTGTTAGATGTCAATTGAAGATAATTATGATTTTTACTCTTTGGTCATGTTCTTGGTATTCTAGTTTATGAGGTCTTTACCTGGAAAAGAGAATATTGTATGGAGGACTAATATTCCCATCGATAAGTATATTTTTTAGGTATTTGGATGTGTTAGAGAACATGGAAAATGTTTTTAAGGTATATTTATTATCTTTACAGGAGGATATTAGTTCTGGTTTAGTTGTTTCTAGTACTATAGTAAAAAATCATGGTAGGGAAGGTCCCTCCTTGGGATAGAAAAGAGTGGAAGAAGCTATCAGTGGTTCATTCCCTAAAATTGAAGATGAAGAAGAAATTAAAGTTTCAGAAGAAGTTATATCTGAGTGTATGAATTTTGATATGATCAGTACTAAATTTGGTGAGTATGATAGTATTTGTGGTTTATGTATTGATTGTTCCTCGGTGAACAAGTCCCTAGTGTTTCTAATTGATCACATGACCAGTAAAAGTGTTTTAGTTTCTAGTGTGTCTGGTATGTTACCAGTACAGTTAATCATGAGTGTTGAGATTGATTTGTTATAGTTTGGAGAGCCTTACATGATGGTGGAGAAATACATAGTGAAGAAGTGTGATAATGGAAAACAAAGACTATCTAGAGTTATCAGTGAGATGAGGAATTATGTTCATAGGTATCATTTATTAGAATAATCAAGCCCTAAGATTACTGAGAAGGGGGTTGAGTCATTAATCTACTAATAAACACAAATATGATCTAATAAAACTTATTCTTCAAAACTTCACCACATGTATGTAGTAAATAACTTTCACTTGTGATAAACATACATAAAAAATTAAGCATCCACACAAATTCAACACATAACACCAATGTTTTTATCATGGAAACCAAAATTGGTAAAAAACCACGATGGGGATGGAACCTACTAAGAAAAATGCACTCTTCTGGAGCATGCCTAGTTAAGAGCTTAGCCCTATTAAAATCTTACAATGATGTTTGGTTAAGAATAAACCCTATTAAGAGCCACCCAGTTAAGGGATTTACCTCTAGCCCTATTAGGATATTTACCCTATTAGGAGTATCCTTGTTAGAGGACTTTAGACACAAGCTAAAGTTTTTCCCTATTAAAGGATTTTACAAAAATATCTATTAGGCTCTACCTACTTAAGGGATTTAACTTGTTGCAACTGTTAGGGAACAACAAAAATAATGCTCTAAGAAAAGAGAACTTCTCCTCTTCTAATACAATTATAGTTCAATCTTAGTCTCTACTTCACATGCAGAACATTCAAACACTATAATCACACTCATGTATTCATGATTTTCCTCCTACACACACTTCTCCTAATACATCAAAAAGATATAAAATACATTTTTCACTAACTAGATTAGATAAGACCCAAATTACATTTGAATTACATCATTATAATTAATTCTCACTCAATCCTTCAACCCTAAATTATATGTTACCAATTAACAATTACAATTTCAACTTCATCTCAGCCTCCAGATCCATCACACCATCGATTTGACATGGAAAAGTAAAAAATATTATACTTCCCTATGTTCATGCACCTCTTCATGAATTATTGATCAAATTGACCAATAATAATCATACATAACATCCCACATCATCACATAATCTGGAATACTTAACTATCTTCTCAAATTGATCTACCATCATCAGTTAAGGATCTAACTGATTGTTCTTCACTGTTCTTTTCCTTCTTCACTGTCTTGAACTTCAAAATCCTATAACTCTATCCATTGATCATCAATCTTGATGTGATTGCAACAAAAATCCAATAATGTCATTAAAATCACACAACTCAAACTGCAACACCTAATTCTATTTCCAATCAAATCTTTCTTCTCTACTTCTTCATTGCTAAACCAATTACCTATCTTCATCACACTGACTATAACTTGCATAAAAATCATCATACACATGTGTGATCATAGATATGTCATTTTACACACTTCTAGAACATATGTTCTAAACCGCACACCATAATTGACAACATAACTCTCAATTCATCTTCTCCATCATAACGTGGTACATCAAGAACATAGTCAACCAAGAACACCTAAGTTGACATCAATGAAAACAAAATACTTGAAAAAACACATCATCAAGCCATCAACATATTTAATCATCCCATTTGCATTAGTTATCCAACAATGTCCCCCTTTGGCATTGATTGAAATACAAGTAATACTAAACATGTTCTTGAACCACACTTTGTCTTCATCTTTATTATATGGCAACACACCAATTGGAAAGACACCAAACTTCTCATCAACTTCTCTCTCCTTGTTTATATTCTTTTCATAGTTTATCTCTCCTTTTTCTACTCATATTTTACCCCTTACTTGGTAATCATCCTCTTAGTTCTTCTCCCCATTTGAAAACAATGCCAAAGGCATCATAATGCTCAAGACTTCATCTATCTGATTGCCCCCCCTAATAATTAGTCCCCCTTTACATCAATCCATTGAAAAATAAAAAATTAATACTCATTGGATTGATGCAAAATTTGCATCTTAATTCTTCTTAGGTAGGGGCATGGCCCACAACTTACCTCTAAGATACTCAAAAGTATTCTTAGGAAGTGGTTTAGTGAAGATATCTGTAATTTTCTGTTTAGTTGGAATGTGTTCCAACCTCACCACTTTATCCTGCACCTATTCTCTCAAGAAATGATACTTAATAGAAATGTGTTTCATCTTCGAGTGCATAAATGGGCTCTTGGAAATGTTTATAGCACTAGTATTATCACAATAAATTGTCATCAATTAGGATACCTTCTCCTTAATCCCTTCTAGGATTTGTTTCATCCAAGCTACCTATGTGAAATTGATAGATGTAACCACATATTCCACTTTAGCTATAGATTGAGATATATAATTATATTTCTTATTTTTCCAAGACACAATCCTACCACCTAGAAAGAATTCACCACCACTTGTTCTCTTTCAATTATCTACATTACCTACCCAATCAACATCAGTAAAAATACTTATCAAAAAATCACCTTCATGAGCATACCATAATCCATAATCCATAGTGCCTTTCAGATATATAAATATTCTCTTTACTAAAACCATGTGTGAATCCTTTGGGTTTGACTGAAACCTTGCAACTATGCCAACTACTTGTGCAATATCCAGTCTTCTATGTACAATATAGTGTAGCTTCCTGATCATGGAAATGTATAATGTGGCATCAACAGACTTAGATTCATCATCCTTGGATAGTTTACAACCTATAATTATAGGGGTACCAACCAGTTTAGAATCTTCCATGCTAAAAGTCTTGAAAACCTTCTTCACATATTTAGATTTACATATGTTTATTCCATTGTTCAACTGTGATACCTGTAATCCTATGAAGAATTTGATTTCTCCAATAATTAACATTTCAAATTCTTTCTTCATCTCATTGGAAAAAGACATACTCATCTCATCATCAACACCAAAAATTATGTCATCAAAAAAGACTTCAACAATTAATATCTTTTCACCTACATCCTTTAAGTAAACATTATTATTATAAAAGTCCTATTGAAACCAATCCTAATAACATAAGAGTGCAATCTTTTATACCATGCTCTAGGAGCTTGCTTCACACCATACAATGATTTTTAAAGTTTACATACCATATTTGTATCCTTGATTAATGAAAATCCATCTTCTTGCTCAATGTAGACCTCTTCCTCTAGAATCTCATTCAAAAATGCTAATTTCACATCTATTTGATAGACTTTCAAATTCTTGAATGCAACATATTCAAGTAGTATCTTGACACCTTCCAATCTTTCTACAGGAGAAAATGTCTCACCATAATCCAAACCTTCTTCTTGTGCATAACCTTTACACACAAGTCATTCTTTGTTTCTAATCACTTCACCATCCTCATTTAATTTATTCCTAAAAACCCATTTTGTACCTATTACATTATTGTCTTCAGGCCTTGGTGGAAGAGTCCAAGTTTCATTCTTCTCAATCTAATCAAATTCTTCATGCATTTCTCTCACCCAATCATCATATTTAACTTCTTCCTTTACTATTTTGGGCTCAAATTGTGATATTAGACATGTGCTTTCTCTTTACTTCTTGTCAACACACCTGCATTCTTATCACTAATTATTTGATCAAAATAATGATTACTTTTCACATACCTTGGGATTACTAGTTCAGTCCTAGGAACTTATTCTTCTGCTAGCTGCAATATTTATTTCTCATTATTCTTCTCTACTGATCTAGGCTCTTTTGTTTCAATAAACTCTATTCCCCAATCAACTTTTGTATCCTTCTTTCTTGTTTTCTCAAATTTATCAAGAAATTCATCAATCATCACATTAGAACTTTCAATCATTTTATTAGTCCTTTTGCTAAAAACTTTGTAAGCCTTTCTCCTAGTTGAATAACCCAAAAACAAGCCTTCATCAATTTTGGGATCAAATTTTCCAAAATTATCATCTCAAGGGAAAGTTGTAGCTACAACCTATATTAAACACCTCATTCAGAGTATCTATAGAGAATCAAATGAAAACACCTCCATTTGGGTCTTTAATACATCTTTTTGCTAGAACATAATTCCTCACCAAATCTCTACTACTTTAAATTCACAAAGAGATTTGGGACAATTAACTTACCCAAATTGGTCATCCATGGATTTCATAGCAGCATCTCATTATATATTTTGAGATAGTAAAAGAGAAAAATATCATTACCCCTAACCCTAGTCCACACATCTCCAACATCTTTATACTTATCTTCTTGCTAATCCCTTTCTAAAAAATATTGCTTCGATCTCCTTGACTTTAGGCTAGGAGCTTGCATTTGATCAATCATATCTTGGTTGAGTCTTCTAATAGGAATGCTCTCTTCTATTTTAGTTTTCTTCACTTTGGATTCCGTACTCTTCACTTGTTTCCTTTTTTTTCTGAAGAACTAGATTCCTCCATTTCTGCAAGTGTAATCCCTACAAATTACCCTTAAGTTCTCCAAATTCACTTTTCCTTTGAAATTTTTTGTGTTGGATACCCTGAATTATATGCTGACTTTACAAATTAGTCAGCCTATAATGATCAATTCTTCATAAATCTACCTTGTGTGAATCCCTATATTTACCTGATGCAAGCATTTAATAAAATTCATTTGCTTCAATTTTTTTAGAGTTGATATCACAATGGCTCTTCATCAACCTAGGTTTCTCTGTTACACATAATCTTTGGTGCCATCGACATAACTATTTTATTTTCTTCTCCAAATTCCTCTGGTCATTCTTGATCAACATAAGTACTACTAGAAATTCTATTAGGTGACAAGATATTTCTTTTTTTGTGTTCTAGAGATGGACATAGCTACATCAATAGGCCATTCGGTCTAACATTTCCCAATGCATACATTTTATATTGGCCTTAGTCTCCCTAATCAATATGCTCTCAGTAGCCTCGATCACTTCTATCACCATGTATCCCTAATGAGTTCATCGGGTGTCGAAAAAACTCAAAATTGTTCATTCCAATTTTCTTAGGTATACCGATGACCACCATAGGCACAATCTTTACCTATAAGCTACCCTCTTTTTTGTCTTTATTAGGGTAGGTCTTTCTGATATCCTCATCATCTATCGGTAAGACAAGATTTATCCTCTGTTGCTAGTGTATATTTTGTTGATGGGCCTTATTGGTATATGTTATACTAACCTATCAGGATTTGAATACCTTTTTTCTATGACCGGTTTAAATTTTTACGATGTACATCCTCAATGCCTTCTCCATTGGTATGTGTTTTCCCAAACCTATATTAATATTTTTAAAACTTTATTTCCCTTTGATTTAAAATTATTCACTACATTTTCCTGCTCAAAAGGCCAAATTCCCAACAACATTTACTCTAGTTTCTTTAGGCCTTTAGCGAAGGTGGAAGGAATGATTCAAAGTCCAAATTAATAAGTAGTAGAGTTCATAGTTTTTTCGCTTGATCTAGTTGTTTAAGACCAATGATTTCTTCTTTTGTTCGAGCATGTTCAATCATAGATCCATATCCAAGAGTCTATTTGAGAGATATAAGGAGCATTTTTAGCCAAAGTACCAACAATCATAAAAGGTTGTAAGATATTCTAATAATTCAATTGAAATGGACTGCAATGGGACCACTAGTGATGGTTCAAACCAGCCAAAAGAGAGGATTTTCATCAAAGAAATGGCCATGGAGAATTTCAAGTCATACACTAGAGAATAGAGGATTCACCCCTTTCACAAGGTATGTAATCTTCAATTTAATTTTTTTTTGAATGAATAAATTTTTGTCAAATTTCACTAATTGATTGCCTTGTTATTTTTCTTCTGAGAGTTTCGCTAAGCAAAAAAAACCCACAGCACCCGGTGATCACTCCATTAACCTTTGAATTCATAGGATACTGATAAATCATTTGAAAACCCATGAATTAAATCTATGAAGGTTGTCACAAGATAACGGAAGAATACAAAACTTAAATCTGTTGGCTCATCCCTATGTATTAATCTAAAAATGTTACTTTACTTTGTACACTTTTTTTATCAACCATGTTTCTCCTTTTATGCATACATTTCCAATAAGCTACCCCATCTTTGATCACTAGGGAAACTAGTGAGGTAGTTCAGTGGTAATATTAGTATAAAAAACATTAGAGTCCCTCCAAAAAGTTGTGATTAGGTTTGCATTGGTTTAGACTAGTGTGTAATTATGTGTACATTTATTATGGCAACAAGTAAAGTTTGCATTATTGACAAGAGTTTGCCTGATATAAAAAAAATATTAATACAGGTTTAGGAAAACACATACCAATGGAGAAGGCATTGAGGATGTACATCAGAAAAAGGTAAACCAATCATAGCAAAAAGGTGTAAGAAGTGAGATAAGTCACTATAACATATACTGTAAGGCCCATTGATGAAACATACACTAGCGACAAAGGATAAATCTTGTCTTGATGATAGCTGATGAGCCTATCAGAAATACCTACCTAGATGAAGACAAACAAAGGGTAGCTTATTGGTAAAGGTTATGTTGATGGTGGTGATTGGTATAGATCAAAAAATTGGAATGAGTGATTTTGAGTTTTTTCACACCCGATGAAATCATCGGGGACACATATGGCGTTAGAAGTGATCAAGGCTATTGATAGCATATTCATTAGGGAGACTAAGGCTGATAGAAAATGTATGTATTGATAAAGATTATACCAAAAGGCCTATCAATGGAGAAGGCATTGAGGATGTAGATCAACAAAATTTAAATTGATCATAGCAAAAAGGTGTAAGAAGCATGACAAATTGGTATACATATATTGATAAGGCCCATCAGTGAAACATACACTAGCAATAGAGTAGAAATCTTGTCTTGTCGATAGTCGATGAGGCTATCAGAAAGACCTACCCTGATAAAGATAAAAAAAAGGGTAGCTTATAGGTAAAGGTTGTGTTGATGGTGGTCAACAATATAGCTAAGTAAATAAGAATGAGTTATTTTGAGTTTTGTTGACACCCGATGAACTCATTAGGGACACATATGGTGATATAAGTGATTGAGGCTACTGGGAGTATATTGATCATGGAGACTAAGGATGATAGAAAATGTATGCATTGAGAAATATTATACTGAAGGGCCTACCAATGGAGAAGGCATTGATGATGTACATTAACAAAAGTTAAACCATTCATAGAAAAAAGCTATAAGAAGAGTGATAGGTTGGTATAATATATACTGATAAGACCCATCAATGAAATATACACTAGTTGCAGAGGAGAAATCTTGTCTCGCCGATAGCTGATGAGGATATCAAAAAGACCTACCTGGATAAAGAAAAACAAGGGGTATCTTATCGATCAAGGTTGTGCTAATGGTAGTCATCAATATAGCTAAGTAAATTAGAATGAGTGATTTTGAGTTTTGCTAACACCTGATGAACTGATTGGGGACACATATGGTGACAAAAGTGATCAAGGCTGCTAAGAGAATATTGATCAGGGAGACTAAGGTTGATAGAAAATGTCACATTAAAATTCCAATGAACACCAGAAGACAACTGATGAGGTTTCCATACCCGCGATGACACAAATTCATCATAGGTATGGCACCTAGTCATTGTCATTCTCCTCAAAATTATGACAAATAACAAAAGAGAACTAACAAGATGGTAGTCAAACTTCTAACAAGCCTTCATCAGAAGATCACCTTATGTTACGAACATATTTTGAATGTGGTTTTTTTAGAAATCTAACATACGCTTTTTCATCGAAAGTTTCAATGAAAAAACCACGATGAGGATTCTCCTCGACATTTGTTAGAATTTTGATGTATTATTGTTTGAATTCCAATGAAGATTCATTAGAAATATGACCCAAATGTACTAGTGAGCTAGAAACACCACAAATTCCTCTATGATAGAGAAGATAGTTGACAATGGTCTCATAGAAGTTATTTCTTTTCCCACGGTCCTACAATGCCTAAAATTAGTTTTTGAGTGCATGATTAGGTATGACCTAGAGCATAGATGTATAAGGTCTATGAATGGTGATGTGTTATTATCTATTAACAAGGAGACCATAATCCTAGTCATGAAAATCCCGCCAAAGGAGTCATATGAAGACTAGAATACTACCACATCTTATTGTTTCTTCTCTGAGAAAGTAGCTAAATACAAAAGTTTGATTGACAAAAATTGGCTTCTGGAGTTCCAAAAGGGTGGTTTGAGGTTACCCATGCCCTTAACTAGAGAACACTTCAGGACTGAGATTAGGGATATTGTAATTCAATTGCATAGAATCAAAGGTAATCAAAAAGCATACTTTTGGGAAGACTAGATGTACTTTTTCATACAAGTGATTTTTAAAGGAGAATAGTACTTAAATTTGGGCATAAATTATAGCCAAAAAATTTCATGAAGGTTTAAGTAATTGTGTTAGAAATAGAAATTTGTATATCTCGTCTTACCTTTTCTACTGTTTAACATGCACAAGGAAATTACAGTGGTTGCATAATGAAAATTTTGTTAATGGAATGAAAATTTATGAGTACCACCCTCATTTGTAAAAGAAAAGATGTCATGAGAATTTTAGAAGGGTTAACGATGTTTTATTTGGAAGATTAGTCAATGAATTAGAGGAGAATATTGATAATAGAATGTTGTTAGTTCTTGAAAATATTTTACACTCCATGAGACACCAATACACCTAAGACTGATTTTAAGGAGGGGTTAGTTCCAAATATGGGAAAATCTAAAGGTAATTGGACCAACTATAGGGACAAGATTGCCCTCTTCACTTTTGGCTCTACAAAACTAGGGTGGGTACACCTGACCTAAGATATATAACTCTGTTCTTGATTTGATACTTGGATCTAACAATAGATATCAGTGAGAAATTACTAAATAACAACCTATTATTCTTTGACTCTCCATCACTAAGGGGGATAACTAATTCTTTAAATAAAATAAAATTAAAAGACTAGTTTTGATTGTTATATTTCTTATTGCAATGATCTTGATCATTCTTCACAAAATAAAGATATACTCAAACAGGCCAATGCCTTGTCCATTGGGCATATATCACCAAAATATAGAGAAAACACAAAGATCCTAGTAGAACTCAGTTCATGAACATAAATACAAATACCTTAACTCCTTCCTACTTATAGGTAATCCTTATGCAAATCAAATGAACATGTGCTTCACTTAGAGCAATATTTAATCCAACCCTAGATTAGAACTCAAAATAAAACACATACACAAGTCTCTGATAAACTCATAAATTCACAGATTTAACACAGAGGAGAGATAAAGACCTGAAATTTGTATTAAGCATAATGAACTTTGATCATGTGTTATACAATATATCTTGAGAAACAAGCCTATAAATAAGGGTAGCAGCCCTTGCTTTCTTCTATTACTTACAAAATGATACAAAATGTTACAATCCTCGACTGAGGGCTAGGGTTTTAAAACTTCTATATTCTAGACTCCTAAACTCTCAATGCCCTATATGATCATGGAAAATCCTTTTATATAGAAGGAAATGCAACAAGCTATCGATCATATTAGGGTTTGTAAAACTTTACCCTAGAATTTACAAAGACCCCTCTGGGTTTACAATAAATGCCTCGATCATATTTGGACCGATATTTTGTAAGTTGCTTCTCTTGAAGTCTTCAATCCTTTCCTCGATCCATTCAAAAAAATCTGATTTCCCCTTCTTCGTAGTTGTTCCTACAATAAATACACTTTACATCTCAACCACTTTAAAACCAATGAGTCACAATCCTTGTTTGGCTCAAGAATCAGATGGATCATCTAACTTTTCAACATGAGGAATGTACTAGTACCTCCACCTATTAAACACCTCTTCACTTGGGAACACAAAATTGACAATTTTAGCCTTTCTGCTAGACAATTGTTCCCACTTGTTCTCCATTTGACTAATCTCACACTGAATGAAATTAAATTTTGATTTAGCTGATATTAATGTTTCAATAGTGCGTATGAAGAAAAAAGTATCTTCCAAAGTTAAAATACTAGTCATCCTAGATGAAAAATCATCATCCATCCTTGCTCTCCATTTGATCAACTCCTTAAGTTCACCATTTTTCATGAAAACTCTTGGAAATAGGTCACAGCAAGGGAGTGTCAATTCTCTCTTCAGCAAATTGGTTTTCCTTTCAAAATCATCCAAAATTATCTTGTATTCAATAAGTCCTTTTACAAATTGATGCACTGGTCTGATTAGTGGATCGGGATCAACTTGGCCCTTAGATAGCCAGTGAAATAACCTCATATTTGGGGATCGATCAACCCACTTATTCAAAATTGGTCCCAACTCATCCTTATATTTATTCAAAGATGTGAACAATACATTTAATCTCCTAGCATAGTCAAACAAAATTGTACAATTTAGATTAGTGGAAAATTGTATCACAGCTTCTGTAACATTCTCTTCATATTTTTGGTCCACAAGGCACTAAGCCTTTATATATTCATCCTTCTCTTAATCTAGCTCTACCCTACTTTCTCTTAGTTTATTTATCTCCTCAACCAATGGTTGCTTCTCCCAAATGGGTCTCACATTTATGTTTGTTTCTGGGAAAGGTGATGGTGGAAACTCAACAATGGGACTACAAGAAGAGGCCACTACAAGCTTGTCAGTAATCATCAACTGAGGTGATATGTGATCTTGTGGTCCTTACAGTTGTGCAATTAGTTTGTCCTTCTAGATCAAATCTATTTTCAACTCATTATAAGATTTAAGGACGGTCTCAAATTTTATCCTTAACTCCTCCTTTTCTCTAGCATCCTTCTCTACTACCTTCATATTGAACTTGGTTGTCTCCAAGATTATGTTCGAGGCTTCAACACCTAAAGTTTCACCAACTCTTTGCACTAACAGGTTTCCAACATATTCTAAAGAAAGTGCACCCTTTCTCTCTTTATTTTCTTCCCTCTCAAGGGACCACATAACCAGGGTAGCATGATCATCAGAGAAGGCTATACCCCTAGCATCTTGTTGTGCTTGCTTAGTAGTAGAGAGGACTGTAACTTTACTCTTCCTTAATGAATAAAAAACAATTGCATCAGCAATATCCCATTCAGGGAGAATCAACACTCCTATAGCGTGGACCATAGCCATGCCTTCCTCCGAGGTTATCATCTCAAATTTCTTCATCATTTCCCACTTTGTCTCATTTTCAATTTCAGTTATATCCCTATCAGGGAATTCTTCCTTTTTCTTTTCACAAATTTCTTTATATTGATTAATTTTCATCCTTCACAAAAATTGAAGGAATGCCCTAGTCCTAACAAAATTGTCATTTGAAATAAAAGAATCACTAGCCTATTTCAAAATTAGGTCTATTTGTTTACCCTGAAACTCTACCACCATGAGGTCCAGTCCTATTCCTTTGGGTGCCTCAGGCATCCCCTCTTGCATTTCATCATTTGAAACAAAAATATTTCCCTCATTGCTCAACTATACCAGTTGCTAAGAAACTCCATGGTCATCCAATTGCAATGGGGATTGGGAAGGAGAATACATTTCTTTCTCTTCTTGGGATTCCTTAGGTCTTTGCCTCTTTGGAGAGGGCTCCTCTACTATTTGGTCACTCATAGGTATCTTCCCCTTGGAGGAGGATGGAAGACTCTTATCCTTTTGTTGAACTAGGAGAAGGACACTATATCCCTTCCTCTCTTGGATTCTATACATTCCTCTAGGGGTTAGCTTTGTGTACCCTAGTTGGTTCAAAATCATTCTTCCCCTATCTATGATACCCCAAAAATGGGCTATAGGTTCATTAACCTCCTACATCTTAAAATCGAACGAAATCGACACAAAAGTCCTAACCTAAGGCACATCTGCACATCATTTTATCAAAAACCTAATTGATTATCTTAAAATCTGCATCAGAGAATATTCCTAGCAATATTCCTATTTATCCTAATTATCTTTGATTTAATGATTATTTGGTGATAAATCTTATTTATCCAAAAGTTTGATTAATTGAATATTCAGAATATTTATTTCATTAGATTTAATACTGCCACTTAATTATTTAATTAAATTTAATTAAATTTATTGCTAAATTGTATTATTTCATTTTGACAATAAATAAAAAATCTTATGACTAATTGATTAAATTCTTATTTAATTAATTAATGTCAATTGTCAATATTTAATAATATAGTTTTAGAATAAAGTTTGATTTAATAATTGATTAACCCATAAATCAATTGTTTTAATTCAAAAATCAGTTAAGTTGAGAATAAATCACTTTATTTTAAATTAAGTTATAATTAAATCATGCACAATTAGAAAAGCAGGCAACTAGAAATTAACAATCAATTTTAAAATTGAAACTCAACATCTGATGATGAGTTGAAATTTGATCTAAACTCTATTTTGAGTTAAACACTGCTTTTGCATAATTTTTTTGAATTAATTATCTCTGATTTCCTAATAACTCAAAAATCAACCTGAGTTTATCAAGAGTGATTTATGGCTTTTCTCAAGCATCCTCAAGCCCTGGATTTCTATAAAATCAAGGCTTGACTCTTCATAATTATCAACACTTGAATTTGCACAATTACTCTGGCAAATTGGTGATTGAAGGATTAAACACTTGCAATAGGTGATTTGTGAGAATCTTTCATAGTTGATCATAGTTTTTGCATAGTTTTCACATCATAGCATTTTATTCATTCTTATCATTCTTAGATTAAGTCTGCATTCAATTTCATTAATCTAGATTAGTTTCATATAGTTTTTCATATTATTGCATAGAAAATACAAAAATATAGATTAATCTGCATTGATACAGTCTTTCATTCTTTTGCATCCAAATCCTTCATTTAGGTTTTGCATTGTCACTGATCTCTATTTCAATCTGAGAACATCATACTCACACCTACTAGAGGGCAGTAAATCACCTGGTTAGCTTAGTTTCATTTACTTGCAGATTTTGATTTTGCTAACCTCTAATGTTTTATTGAAGTGTTGTGTCCACAGCTAGGTACAAAATTCACACACACATTTCTAGCTCCCACCGTGGGGCCCTAAAACGGGTTTCTCTTTCTTCTATATCAATTTCTATCATTCTTTTGTTGTTTTCTAGTCAATTATGTGATTTTATTCTCTGTTCATACATTTTTTGTATGAATTTTGTCAGAAAGTCATACCAGAAGATACAGGTTATCATACGACAGTTGAAAATTTTGAGGCTTGTATCATAACCTACAAACTATCATTTGGGAACTCCTTTGTCATTTGAATAGATACCCACTGTCGTACGAGTTTCCAAACAGTCATACCAGAGGTGACCCACTGTCATATGGTATTTGGATTGTCATATGAAAGGTAACCCACTGTCATACGAGTTTTGATACCAGGATTCAATTGTCCTTTCAAAATTTTAGGTAGTTTTTCAGATTTGATTTTTAGATTTGGACTAATAGCTAACCCTAACAATTGAGATCTTCTATTTCTGATTGACCTTTACTGAGTTTGATTGGGAAAATCACAGCTAAATTATTAAAATAGGTAAAATCTACTAAGCATGTTGCAAGGAATTTAGGTATTCTACTACGATTTGATAACACTTCGATTTGGATTAAAATGAACTCTCATGTGTCAAGCTTGTGTGACTTTTCTTACGTTCATATCATAGACTTCATTTTGGGCTATAAAATGAACATAGATTTGCTTTCTACATATCTGTTACACATAGTAAATAGGCCCTATGAACACTATTTGTGGATGATCTTGAGAGAGTGGGCTTCTTTCACTTGTTCATGCATGTGAAGCTCTTATTAATGAAGGATCCCCTGGTAGGTAGGGAGGATACTGAGGTTGTCTTTCATTCTACTAGATTTTTGAGTCTTCAACTTTTGATCAATACATTCTCTCTCTAGAGAGATTGATAGACCATAAGAGGTTGACATCATAGATCTTTGTGAGATCATTTTAGTCTTAGCATGTCAGATTAATCTATCTGCTTTATTTTGGTGAAGTGAAGAGGCTAGGGGATTATGCTCTACTTCCTTTTTGGACAGTACTAGAAACCTAGATCCTTGCATCTGATCTAGTCCCCCTGTGGTATCTTTTGTGAGTCACCTTTAGAGAGGGTTAATCGTAGTGGACATTCACTTAATTGGGTCAACCATGTGGATAGAACCTCAAGCGGTAATAGCCATTTTTGCCATGGTAGCAACAGCCGCTATATAAATGTCCTTGTGGAGGAAATTTTCACAGGTGTGGTCTCTTGTTGGGATGTGAGATCTCCCTAGCAGATCCTGATTGATTAAATTCTCAGACTATGTCAAAACCCCAATGTGCCTATATTGGAGTTCGCCCTCTTAAGATAACAAAAGATGCAGAGTCAGACCATTACTACAAACCTTAGCGAGGCCAATTTTTCATTTTCTAGGAATATGTACCTTATTGAAAAACTTTTTGGAACATACACAAATAACACTCCTAGGGATTAGCATATTAAGTCACTATTTCTTGTTCATGCACAAGTTTGCTTTTGTCCTTGTTCATTATTTTCAAATGATTTCTTGCTTCCCTTGCTTGCTTTTTTGTGTGCTTGATATCTACTTGGTTATTTGAGATGGATTATTACATAGATCTTAAGAACTGGACATAAAACTTTGCTAACAATCTGAAACTAAAAGCCTAAAAATTGCAAAATCTGAAGCAAACTTATTCTCTAGAGTCAAAAGTCATCCCACAATCTCAAATTGTCATATGAGTCTCTCGAAAAAGTCATTTCAAAACCCCTGTATTTTTGTACGGGAGCCAATATTGTGTCATACAAGTGTTGTCACCAGAAATCAAAAGAACATTATTCCTAGTAGCAATTGTCATATGAGTCTTGTAAAATGTTGTTTGAGAGCATACCCAATGTCGTACAAGCCCATAGAAACTTGTTTGAGAATTTTCAAAAAGTTGTCAGAGACTTGTCAAATTTTTCAGAAATCCAATTTTTATAGCCTATTTCTAGATTCTGTCAAAACATTCACAGAGTTAGGAACAAAGTAGAAACTAGAAATAATTTGATCATTTACCTAAAAGTGGTCTCTTGAGTCTAATTTAGCCTTCTGATTTATCGATTTGAGTCTTTTTCATCTTGTGTCAAAATTTATCTTCAAATTCAATCTTCATACAAAATGGCTAAGTGTTGTGAGCTCATGCCTACCATCTTTTGGGCATCTACCCATACTACTATGGCATAGTATCCTTTATTTATGTCCGATATAATATTCAATCAATATAATCTTGACAAGGTTGCATCATTTGATCTTCTTGAATCAAGTCATTCTTTAGTTGTTTTCATCTTACTCTCTTGCTTCACCCAAGGTTAATGGTGGAAACTAGAGCTTCATCACACAAGAAATCTAGAGAAGCACCTCATACATTACCTTTGTCTACTCATGTGGGTCCAACCTTTAATGAAATCTACAATTCAAGTCTTTACGAAGACTACGGTCTTGGCAATCTTCGATTAAAAACTGGTTACATACCCCCTCCTCCATCAATCTAAGGATTCAATGAATAATCTCTACATCAATCTATCCCAGGGAGTCCTAAAACTCATAACATGTCTCAAGGAGGGACACATCATGAGTCCCAAGGACATCACTCTCAACATGGTGTAGATCAAGAACCCACACCTTTTGAAATTGCTCGATATCAAAATGATGATGACTTCAAGAAAATGATGAGGCATTTCTTGAAGGAAGACAGAGAAACATACTTCCTAGAGTTAGCTTGTCAAGGGGCTAAAATTCCTCCCAACTTTAATGTTGAATATATCATTACGCATGAGGAAGAAACTCCAATCACTGCTATGATGAAACAGATGCATGTCATGCAAGTCAAACTTAACAAACTTGAAAATAAAAGTAACCTAAGGAGTTCTCCATGGAAGCTCTATGTCCTTTTCCATTTGATAAAGACTTGTACATGCCACCATTTCCTAAGCGAATGGAGATGCCTAAATATGATAAGTATGGTGGAAACTCTGATCATCAAGATCATGTTAGAGAATTTTGTACTCAATCTATGGAATTCATGCATGAACCAACCTACTTAATGTGTCTTTTCCCTCGATCTCTAGGAGGGTCAACTATTTATTGGTTCTCAAAAATGCCCCCTACTATCAAAACTTTCGAGGAGTTAATCAAACCATTCTATCAACAATACTCCTACAACATCCAACACCTGGTCACCATGATCGACATCTGTAATCTAAAACAGAACTTAGGAGAACCATTCCTAAATTTTCTCAAATGATGGAGGAAGAATTTTTCTCTATATGCTAGACCTATTCCAGAAATTGAGAAGCTGAAAATTTTCATCAACAATCTTGTTCTAGAACTTAACTACCATTTGCAAATGAAAAATCATACATCCTTTGATAAGATGGTAGAAAATGCAATCAAAATTGAGAAATTACTTGTGAAAAAAGTAGACATATCACTTCAAAAGGACAAGTATGAATCTAGATCTAGTTCTAAAGACAAAGGCAAAAATTGGAACAAGAATAAAGGCATTGTCATAGATGGCATTGTTGATAATATCCGTGCCCCATCTAAGAAACCTACTTTCAATCTCACTATTGGCACCCAAGCCATCAAAGCTTCTGAAGCTAAGGCATTAGAATCTAACAAGAAACCATCTAACTATAAAGCTTGGGCTACAAATCCTAAACATAAGTTTACTCCTCTTGGAGAATCCTTAGAATCTTCCATGAAAAATTTGTTGGCTAACAACATCATTTACTTGCCTGAGATCTGACCATTTGATCCTGAACCTAAACCAAAATGGTGGAAAGAGACCGATTTCTATGACTTCCATCGTAATAAGGGTCATAAAACCAATAACTATGTACACTTGAAACACCTCATACAAGACAAAATTGATAATGGAGAAATCATGGTTGACAATCATAAAAGCAATAATGATCATACAACATTTATGAAGCCATTTCTGAAACATGGTAAAGAAGATTCTTCTTCTCAGCCTAATATGGGTGCTAAAGTCAATTATACCTACTTTGGAAATAATGTTGTCATCAATATGGTTGAGCAATGCCTATCTGAGCATTGCAATGTCATCACAATTGTAAGAAAAGATAGAGAAAATCAATCAGCTAACATAGTTACTCGATCACAAGCTCGGGCACATTTGCCAAGATAAATCCTAGATTCATCAAATGTCCCTAAGATGCCTTTCAATCTTTCATCTACTTCTAAATAGAAGGCTACATCTAAATCTTCAAATCCTAAAGACATGAGGCCTACATCATACAGTATTGTCCAACAACTCTAGCATACAAATAAAAAAATCTTCATGTTTGAGTTGCTTCAGATATCTCCAGCTCATAGAGCCATTCTAGACAAAGCTCTTCTTGGATCCAATGTTCTTGACAACCTTGATTTAGATAGATTCCAAACTATGGTGGGTCATCTAACATCTCCAAAGTATATCTCCTTTTCAGAGAAAGATGATAATTCCTTGAGTCATCCGCATAACTAGCCCTTGCACATTGAAGTCTTGATCCAAAACCATCATGTCAAACATGTGTTGATAGATGGAGGTGCTGGTCTCAACATTTGTTCTTATAGCTTGATCACACAATTGGGATTCTCTGAAGCTACCATTGATCCTAAGAAGATGATAACTATCGAAGCATAAGATGAGCAAGAAAGATCTTCCAAGGGAACTATTGTCTTACCTATCAGAACAAGACCCATTATCAGAGACACCATATGTCAAGTTCTTGATCTACCTTCTACTTACAACATCCTTCTAGGAAGACCCTAGATACATCAAATGATAGCTATTCCTTCCACATACCATCAATGTGTGAAATTTCCTTATGAAGGAGTAGAGGTGATGGTTTCAGTAGACCTATACACAACTTGTAATGCTTTGAAAGAAAGTGTTGATAAACTTGTTCCTAATAACAAAGAATCTTCCACCAAGAAGATAGGCATTGCTTCAACATCCAAAGTGGAAGACATTGCTAAAGAGGTCAAAATCAAAGACAATGGTATGGGAGAATACACAATGGAACCTATTTTATCTCTCACATCTCTCTCATTGTCCCCTAAATCTTATGGACAACCTTTTGACAAAGTGAAACCTACAGCTAAAGAATCCTAGGTCATATTCAATGGAAGCTTTGTCACAGAACAAGTATCTAAACAAGAGTTTGAGGAAGAAGAAGCTCTACTTTCATGGTTATACAAGGATGAGCCTCAATCCCAATCAGTCCAAAATTGTGATGCCACTTCAAGAAAAATTACTCAGAAGTCATATAGACCAGGGGACAAATTAATCACAAAAATGGGATATACTAGAAAAGGACCTCTAGGACTATAAGGTAAAGGTCTTCTATCACCTGTTGACCACCATGGCCAAACTAACAAGGATAAAATAGGTCTAGGATATAAGAGGAAGCCTTTCCATCTTAGCAAGAACTCCCCACATGTCTTAGAATAGATTGAGCCATCCACAACAAATCAATTAAAGGAAGAAATAACTGAACAATCTAATAGTGATGATTCATACACCACTAATGAGCTCATTCCTTATGAGCATTTGTCTAAAGAAATAAAAGACCTCCTTGAAGTTTAAGATGATCCAATAAAAAGAATCAATGTAGTAGAAACACAAGAACCTAATATAGAACAAGAGATAGTTGCACCACAAGAACCAGCTTATCTCGAAGGCAATCAAACAAACAAAGACAAAGGTGGCAGCTATTTTGAGATAGATTTTCATGAGTATGAATTCAAATCAGAATCTGAGGGTAACCCTTCTTGGGGTATTCATCCTAACTTTACGCACATTCTTAGATTTTCTAGAGGCATAGATGAGGAATCAAATGACTATGAATGGGGAGCCATTCCAGAGGAAGATGAGCTTATCATAGAAAAACATATTGATGTTTTTCAGAAATATGCACCTAAACCCAACATAAGTCTAGAGTGAAATAAAAAACTTAACGAGTCTCATCCACCTATGGCTGAAGTTGAATCCCACAATGAGATTGAGCCTATTCATGAATTAAAAATTTTGAGTTGTAATATCACCTTCGAACTCGAGAGTTGGGTTAGGACTATTGGGAGTTCCCTTTGATCTTCAACTTGTAGATTTATACTTTGATGGATAACTTTAATATAACTTTAACTCTATCACCACTCCAAAGTCTACAAGGAAGAGGGCCAATTAACAAGAATCAACAATGAGATCCTCCTACACTTTGAGCCTTAATGCTCAGGTGGGTGTACCCTTGAATCACTTCTCCAAAGGAGTTTCAAAACAATATACGACTATGTCCTTTACTAATTGACTGAAAGATATTATCATTTAAATTTGGGTGTGTGTGGTTGATGATAATTAAATGCCTCCAGAGAATGGACCAGTGCCTTAACCTAGGGAAAAGAGTCACCCAATTACATACATCAGCTGAAGATCTTAAATCAAACACTCTTGGGCTAAGGATAAGTGCTTTGCCTATTACCCCTCTCCCTCAAACACTAGGACATCAAATTATTATTTGGTTGTAAACTCACTGAACTCACCTAAATGACTTTAATCCTAACTTTGTTAGGAACTCAGAGATGACTTCACAATACTCTTTGTTTACCATATGCTAATACACTTTGTGATACTAACATATATGAGCTCAGAACCAAAACAAGAAGATATACACAAATGTAAGATTGGAACTCAATAACATTCTCATTAACATATTTAGGATCAATATACAATCAAAGCAACACAAAGATAGGAAACAGACCCAAAATCTAGCTCCTCTTTCCTCAAATGTTCATATAATCACAACCACTAGAACTAATCAAAATTCAAAACAAAACCTCAGGACCAAACCCTTAATTTATCAAAAAACTAACTACTTATACCCCTAGTCACCTTGGAATCCTCAAAGAGGATGCATCAAGCTTCGGGTGACTACGATTAGGGTTTCAACTACCCAATCAATCAAAAATAAAACAAAAGTTATTATAGAGGAAGAAACACAAGAAACCCAAAGAAAACAAATCTCAGACAGATCTGCCATCATCAAAAAATTATGAGAACAGTACAGAACACCAAGGAATTGTCATGAAAACCAGTCAAATCAGCCACCTGCAAACACACCTTGAGAACAAAACCACACTTCTCCTAGTACAAAAACATCATTCCACTGACCACAGAGACCCTCAGACCAGTCTACAACAACCAATGCCACCAAACCAATTGAAATAGGCCGCTAAAACCATAAATTTTGGTACCTCCTGTCACTGGAAACCTCATTCAAAAATTCAAATTCAAACTGCAATGGTCACATCAAAAATTTTAAAACATAACCGTAGATCTTTTCCTTTTCTTGGCAGATCAAGTGGCTTACATTTAATCTCACAATAGTTGTGAACCCTTTTAAAAGTCATCGATCCAGTCAGCACACCAAGCCAATAAAAATCATGCACATTAGCTCTAAATAGCAGACAGGACCCACAAAGTATAAACCTTAAATTGAATGGTCATCGCATGATCGCATGGCCTGAAAAGATTCCATGTGATCACACGACACCCATAGATCTGTATCTATCAGTCCCCTTTGAAAGATTTGGGCCCACTAACAAATCCTAATCAACTTCCCACTCAACCAATCAAAATGCCACAAGTCAGTGCCACCTATTAGAGGACCCACCGTCATCAGCTATCTAAGAAAAATAGAATCAACGGCTAGTGTAAGATCTCATGGCTCTGACAACTTCCTTGAGAACTTACACCAACCATAGATCTTTTGTAGATGTCAGGTCCCACCAATAGATATGCCAGCAACCAGGTCCCACTGACATGTCCAAGTAAGATTTGAAATAATCAGATGGTGCATGATCTCATGGGGTAAGAATATTCCTTGAGATCATGCACCAACCATAGATTGAAAAGTCTTCACTACAGGCCCCACTGACAGGATCCCACTCAGGATTTCACCGACCAATAAGAAACTGCCAACTGTGCCAACATGGTAGTGGACCCACTCAATTTAAAAGATACATCACACAAGATAATCAATGGCTAGCATATAATCTCATAGGTCTAACAGATTCTATGAGATTATATGCCAACTGTTCGATTGAACCATGACCAAGACTTGGGCCTAGAGAAATATTAAAGGCTGAAACCATAAGAAAAATTTAGCGCAAGGACTTAGGAAAAATTAAGATGCCCGGCGGTAGAAACTTAGGAAAATTTAACAGCCAGCCCTACAAGGTGATAAAATAAAAAGGCACATGCGCTAAGAAGTTTTAAGTGGCCCCAAAAAGTAACATAAAATTAGAACAGGGCTAGGGTAGACTTAGGGTTTTTTTACTATAACGGCTAGATTATGAAATTTAGCTTAGGGTTTGAGGCCAAAGACATGAAAATAACTGCAGGGACCAGGAGAAAAATAGATATAGCCATGAAACTTTTCACAGGTGTAGACCATTTTCTAAAGATTTTGCTATGACAGGAAAATGGGCTAACAGTGGCTCTGTCTAGGGATGTGTGGCTCTTGCAGGCATGACAAGAATTCAAAAATCATTGGGAGAGCAGACCACCTACTAGACAAAAACAAGGGACCTCAAAAACTAGCAACCGAACCAGGGAGATAGGAAGGGAAACAAACACAATAGGAAAGGGAAAGATATTTACAAAATTTACAAGAATTACAAATTTACTTGGTGGCCCCAGGCCACCAAAAGAAACCCAGTGACCCTCCTGAATCAAAAATCTAATTTTCATCTACATATGTGACCAACCATCTGAAATTATCCCGATCACCTTGCTGCCAACATATGTGAATTTTCATGGGTTGAAGAATGAAACCATAATGACCACTACCCATGTTCTTCCAGTCATAACCACATTCATACTCACACTCCAAGAAGTATGGGTCATCATTCAATTTTTGGTGATGACTGGAAACAAAAAATTGATCTAGTAATGCATCAGAAAATAAAGCATATGGAGCATCATGCATTACTACAAAAGTACCTGGCTAAGAAGGACTTGGATCCTTTGATTTTCCTTCATACATTTCCTCAGGCACTAAGCAACTTGGTTCCTCCATGATGTCTTCACTAACTGAATCATGAACCAAATGAAGGTCTCCTTCATAAATTTTGTGACAGTAGGACATTTGATCTGTATCATCATTTTCACCAAAAGAAGTTCTGTCCCAATCATTGAAGACAAGGTCCTCAATACTATCACCATCACTGTCATACTTAGCAAAAGAAGGAAAAGTACTTAAACAAAAAACTTGTTCATCATTGTAATCTTTATGACAGGGAAACACACTTTCATGTCATACCTCTTCTTCTACAAAGTCACTACATGAGGGGAACTTTGGTATACATGGGTCATCATCACTTTGCACACTAATCTCATTATCAGTGTCAAAGGATATATCACAGGGGAGCTGCAAATCAAAATCCACAATAGATGCATACCTTTGGAATTCTTCAGCCAAGAGTGCTGAAATCTTTTCACTGCTCAATGGACTTTAGGCTTCATTATCATCTTCCTCAGCTTCACCCCTATTGCAAACATCTTCCTTGTCCAAGACAAGAATAGAGACCTTTGGCCTTAGATCATCTTGTGTGAAGAAACCAATGCAGGAATCATCATCTACATCATATTCATTTTCTTGCCACTCACACAAAACATCATCAAACCAGGACAAGGAGAAATAATCCTAATATTGAAAAGAAGAAAATCTACAAACAAAATGGAAATGCTATCAACCTTAGATTTATCTTCAACATTCTCATATGCACTGACCTCAATATCAGCTTCATAGTCAACACTTTCTACATAATGAGAATCAACATCAGAAACACTGGTCTCCTCATGATCATCATCAAGAACCACCAATCTTAGTAATATTATGTGCTCCATTAATTGCTAGTTCTCCATTTTCATCTTTGCTATTTCCTTCTTGAGAGCAACAACTTTATCAAAATGCTCAATAAAATTTTCTCTCAATACATCCCAAGAACTGATTGAACATGAAGGAGAGGACAGGAACCACTTCCTTGCACCATCAGAAAATGTCTGCATAAGTAGCCTCATAGCAACATCTTCATGTTCAACCTCCATTTCACCAAACAAACCCATGACATCATGTATATGCTGGCTTGCAGAAATAGATCCATCAGCCATGAATCTAGGCAAGCACTCCCCATTCTTAGCAAAGAACTTATTAGGGTCACCTTCAATGCCATCAAAACAAAAGGGCCTATATTCCTCCATGAGGAACTGCCCACTACTACTTATCCCTTTATACTAGTGCTAAACACTTGATAGGGAAACATTTTCAACAAGAGAATATCTAGAAGTTTTGTAGCAAAAACCTTATTGAATAGAAGGCAGGGCAGATCTAGAGCTCACCATGCAGCTCCATCAGGTTCTTTACTTTTGTAGAGTCGCCACCTCCTTGAAGAGGAAGATATTGTACTTGTCTTTGTATCTTCTTCCAATCAATACAAAACTTCACCAGGATTCACTGTTTATCAGGAACTACACTAATCAAATAGAGACCTCAGAGTCGCCACTCAACACATAGTGAGAAGATGTAGCAAATGCCTTTTTATTTTTATATTTGACTCTATGATCTTTAACCAAGACTCTGGGATGATCCAGCCAAGCAAGGAAACTTGTTGTCTTTTACTTCTTCCCCAACAGAGTCACCATTTTGTTGGGAGTTCCCTTTGATCTTCAACATGTAGATTTATACTTTGATGGATAACTTTAATATAACTTTGACTCTATCACCACTCCAAAGTCTACAAGGAAGAGGGCCAATTAACAAGGATCAACAATGAGATCCTCCTACACTTTGAGCCTTAATGCTCAGGCAGGTGTACCCTTGACTCACTTCTCCAAAGGAGTCTCAAAACAATATACAACTATGTCCTTTACTAACTGACTAAAAGATATTATCATTTAAATTTGGGTGTGTGTGGTTGATGATAATGAAATGCCTCTAGAGATTGGACCAGTGCCTTAACCTAGGGCAAAGAGTCACCCAATTACATACATCAGCTGAAGATCTTAAATCAAACACTCTTGGGCTCAGGATAAGTGCTTTTCCTATTACCCCTCTCCCTCAAACACTAGGACATCAAATTTTTATTTGGTTGTAAACTCACTAAACTCACCTAGAAGACTTTAATCCTAACTTTGTTAGGAACTCAGAGATGACTTCACAATACTCTTTTTTTACCATATGCTAATACACTTTATGATACTAACATATATGAGCTCAGAACCAAAATAATTGGACATACACAAATGTAAGATTGAAGCTCAATAGCATTCTCATTAACACATTCAGGATCAATATAAAATTGAAGCAACACAAAGATAGGAAATAGGCCCAAAATCCAGCTCCTCTTTCCTCAAATGTTCATATAATCACAACCACTAGAACTAACCAAAATTTAGAACAAAACCTCAGGACCAAACCCTTACTCTATCAAAAAACTAACTACTTATACCCCTAGTCACCTTGGAATCTACAAAGAGGATGCATCAAGCTTCAAATGACTAGGGTTAGGGTTTCAACTACCCAATCAATAAAAAATACAACAAAAGTTATTGCAAGGGAAGAAACATAGGCAACCCGGAGAAAAAAAATCTTAGACAGATCTGCCATCATCAAAAATCTATGAGAACAATATAGAACACCAAGGAATTGCCATGAAAACCAATCAAATTGACCACCTACAAACACACTTCGAGCACAAAACCACACTTCTCCTAGTACAAAAACATCATGCCACAACCAGCACCACCAAACCAATCAAAATCGACTGCTAAAACCATAAATTTTTGTACCTCCTATCGCTGGAAACCTCATTCAAAAATTCAAATTCAAACTGCAACGGTCATGTCAAAAATTTTAAAATGCAACCGTAGATCTTTTCCTTTTCTTGGTAGATCAGACGACTTACATTTAATCTCACAATAGTCATGAACCCTTTTGAAAATTTATCAGTCCAGTCAGCACACCACAACCAATAAAAATCATGCAGGTCAACTCCGCATAGCAGACAAGACCCACAAAGTATAAACCTTAAATCAAACGGTCATCGCATGATTGCATGACCTGAAAAGATTCCATGCAATCACATGCCACTCATAGATCCTTCATCTATCACCCCCCTTTGAAAGATTTGGGCCCACTGACAAATCCTTATCACCTTTCCGCTTGACCAATCAAAACACTGCAAGTCAACACCTCCTATCAGAGGACCCACCCTCATCAGCTGTCTAAGAAAAATAGAATCAACGACTGGCATAAGATCTCATGGCTTTGATAACTTCCATGAGAACTTGCACCAACCATAGATCTTCTGCAGATGTCAGGTCCCACTGACAGATACACCAGCAACCAGGTCCCACTAACACATCCAAGTAAGATTCAAAATCAATGGATGGTGCATGATCTCATGGGGTAGGAATATTCCTTGAGATCATGCATCAATCATAGATTGAAAAGCCTTCACTGTAGGCCCCACTGATAGGATCCCACTTGACATTTCATCGACCAATAAGAAACTGCCAACTGTGCCAACATGGCAGCGGACCCACTCAATTTAAAAGATATGTCATACAGGAGAATCAATGGCTGGTGTATAATCTCATAGGTCTGATAGATTCTATGAGATTATACACCAACCGCCTGATTGAACCATGACCAAGACCTAGGCCCATGGAAATATTAAAGGCTGAAACCATAGGAAAAATTTAGCACAGAGACTTAGGAAAAATTAAGATGCCCAGTGGTAGAAACTTAGGAAAATTTAATAGCCGACCCCGCAAGGTGATAAAATAAAAAGGCACATGTGCTAAAAGGTTTTAAGTGGCCCCAAAATGTAACATAAAATTAGAATAGGGCCAGGGTAGACTTAGGGTTTTTTTACTATAACGGCTAGATTATGAAATTTAGCTTAGGGTTTGAGGCCAGAGACATGAAAATAACTGTAGGGACCAGGAGAAAAATAGATATAGCCATGAAACTTTTCATAGGTACAAACCATTTTTTGAAGATTTTGCTATGACAGGAAAATGGGCTAACAAGGACCAATGATGACAGATCCATATCTGTAAACACTATTTCCTAATCTTTCACCACTTTGACTATCCAACATCTTGAACTTCTTGACCAAACCTCCATGAATCTGAGCCACAGTATCTATACTTTTCCTAATGACTATGCCCTTTCTTGCTATCTAAATGTAGTTGAGCCTATGATGACTTTCATTAGTGAATCAAGCATTAGCATGACAGAGTTGGATATCAAGTATCTTAGTCAAAAGAATAAAATTAAAAATAAAAAGAAAAGGATTTCTGAGGGTGAAAACCACTTTATGGCAATCTAAGAACCTACAAAAGTAAAAATAAAAGATGTATCTGAAGGTGAAAACCTCTCTAAGGTGCTTAAGGATGAGATATTTGATGTCCTTCCAAGTCATTTATAGGATAGATCTCCAGTTCTAATTGAGCCCACTCAATCTATCAACTTGGGAACAACAGAAGAACCACATTTGATACATGTAGCAGAATCCTTATCAGAATAAGAAAAGAAAAAAATTACCACATTCTTAATAGAAAAGAAGATCAACTTTGCATAGAAATATTTAGATATGCCAGGGTTGGATCCTGATCTTATGATGCACCATTTATCTATAGCTCCAAGGGTCAAACCTGTTAAGCAAAAATTAAAAAAGATGCATCCACGTGTTGCACTATTGGTCAAAGTTGAATTAAAGAAACTACTAAAAGCCAGATTCATCTATGTTATTGACTATGCTAAATGGATCTCAAATATTGTACCTATTTCTAAACCAAATAAATCAATATGAGTGTGCACATATTTCAAAGATGTAAACAAAGCATGCCCTAAGGATGATTTTGCACTACCTAATATCAATATGATAGTGGACATGACTGTGAGCTTTGAGATGTATTCTTTGATGGATAGTTTTTCTAGATACAACCAAATAAAAATTTCTCCCAAGGATCAAGAGAAAACTTCTTTCACATGTGTGTGGGGTACCTTCTATTGGAATGTCATGCCATTTGGGCTTAAGAATGCAAGTGTTACATATCAACGAGCTATGACATCTATCTTTCATGACATGATGCATCAAACTATGGAGGATTATGTTGATGATACTGTGGAAAAATCTATGATAAGATCTGAACATCTAAATGATTTGAGAAAAATACTAGATCGAATGGAGAAGTTTAGTCTTAGGCTGAACCCTAAGAAGTGTGCTTTTGGTGTCACTTTTGGAAAGCTCTTAGGCTACATTGTTTCAAAGAAAGGTATTGAAGTTGATCTAGCTAAGGTCAAAGCTATCATGGAGATGCAACCTCCCAAGAATATCAGTCAAATGAGAACATTACAAGGGAGAGTAAAATCTATTAATGCTTCATATCTCAGCTAATAGACATATCACAACCTTTCACAAAGACATTACATAAAGGTGTGACCTTTGCATGGAATGAGGAATGTGAAAATAACTTTAACCATATCAAGAAATATCTATCAAATCCTCCTATTTTGATGCCTCCTATTCAAGGGAAGCCATTGATCTTATATGTCTCCACCACAGATACATCACTAGGGGCATTACTAGCACAACATGATGAGAACAAGAAGGAAAGAGCTATATACTATATCAGTAGAACATTGGTAGCATATGAGAAGAACTATTCAATGATTGAGAAAGCTTGTCTAGCTATGATCTTTGCATCATAGAAACTGAGACACTACATGTTATCTCATACCACACATTTGGTAGCTAAAATTGATCCACTAAAGTACCTCCTAAGCAAATCTACCCTCACAAGTAGACTAGCTAAATGGGTGATGTTATTAAGTGAATTTGACATGGAATATGTTGAAAGAAAAGCTATCAAGGGGCAAGTAATTGCAGATCAATTGGCTGTCACACCTTTGTTTGATGATACACTAATGCAAATGGAATTCCCAGATTCCTCTATCATGAATCTTTCTTCTAGAGCATGGAAGCTATTCTTTGATGGCTCCTATACATAGAATGGATTTGGAGTAGGCATATTGTTCATCACTCCTCAAGGATACTTGATCCCTAAAGCATTCAGAATAAAGTTTCCTTGCACAAAAAATATTCTTGAATATGAAGCCGTTCTTAATGGCATGAAGATAGAAATTGAGTGGAGAGTAATAGAATTACACATTCATGGAGACTCACAACTTGTAATACACCAAGTCAATGATGTGTATCAAACAAAGTATGGAAATCTAATCCTATACAAGAGAATGGTAGATGATCTAAAGAAATATTTCATATCTATCACATTTGAGCAGATTCTTAGAATAGAGAACAGGGTCGTCGATGCAATGGTGACACTCTCTACTTTATTACAGCAGCTTGAACATGAGCTATGATATGAGTTCCTAGTAGAAGCACTATCTTATCCCACATATGATTCCCCCAAAACCCGCATGATCTTCACTGTTGTTGGTCATGATTCATCTAGATAAAAAAACCTTTTCTCCTATCTCCAAGATCAAATCATTCCTAATACCTTCAACCACCATGAGAAAAGATATCTTATCCGCAATGCATCCCAGTATGTCATCATTGGTAATGATCTATACAAACGAGGTCTAGATGGTACACTCCTTACATGTTTAGAATGGGAAGAGTCTCAATGTGCATTAGAGGAAGTCCATAATGATATTTGTGGATCACATTCAAACAGTTTAACAATAGCTTGAAAACTTATTAGGGTTGGGTACTATTGGCCTGAAATGGAAAAAGAGGCTATCAAGTTTGCTAAGAACTGTCAAAAGTGCCAAGTACATGGTAAATTAATTCATGCACCAGGGAGAGATCTAATTCCCTTTACTACACAATGGCCTTTTCACCAATGGGAATTTGATCTTATAGGATCCATACATCCTCATTCTTCTAATGGACATACCCATATTATTACAGCTATAGACTATTTTACAAAATGGGTAGAAGCAAGTCCTTTGACTCAAGCAACTGGCAAACAAATTTCAATGTTCATCTTGAACTACATCATATGTTGGTATGGTATTCCACATTCTATAGTCATAGATAATGGTGGACAATTCAAGAATAAAGATTTAGATGATCTATGTACCAAATTTAGGATTACATAACATTGGTCATCAATCTACTATCCTCAAAGGAATGGACAAGCAGAGGCTTCAAACAAGAATCTATTGAAAATCTTGCATCAAACAGTTAATAAAATAGGAAGAGACTAGAATCTCATGATAAATCTATCTCTCTGGACCTACAAAACAAGTATCAGAACACCCACTGGGGCTACACCATTCACTTTAGTTTATGGGTCTAAAGTGATACTGCCTATTGAGGTTGAAATCCCATCACTAAGAATCAGAATGCATGGTCTAGTAACTGATGATGATTACAAAGTGTCTAGGTTGCAATAATTTGAACTACTAGATGATTCCAGACAAGCAGCATATGATCATCTCAGAGTATATCAAAAGAGAATGTCTAGAGGTTACAAAAAGAAAGTCAGACATAGAGAATTTCAGGTTGGCAATCTAGTCTTGAGAGAGAATCCTAAAAATCAATCACATAGAGAATGCAAGGGAAATTTTGAACCCAACTGGCTAGGTCCCTTTGTTATCACTACTACTTTTGTCTTTGGAGCCTATCAACTCTCAATGACTAAAGGAGAACAACTTTGAGAACCAAACAACATTCTCCATCTAAAAAAATTCTAAGCCTAAGGCATTCAGTCTATGGTAAAATGTCCTAAAAATTTATAAAAATTAGAAAAAGTCCTTAAAAAATGAACATCTTGGTGAAAACCTAGCAATGGGTGCCTTAATGATTCACAAAAAAATCAAAAGTACAAAAAAATTGAAAAAAATGAAAAATACAAAAAAATGAGAAAAAGAAAAAGTGCCTTGGTGAAAACCTGGAAATAGGCACCTTGGTAGAAAAAATAGAATCTCTGCCAAGATGGTGAAAACCTGGCAAATGGGTGCCACTTGTTTCAAAATACTCCATCTATCAGCGCAATCTTGGTCTCTCCCAACTTTCAGTTATTCTTTAGTTTGTACATATCTCCCGATTTGTTTCTGCTCCTGTTTTCAATAAGTCGGTCTGAACTCCAATTTGCAAAAGCATCTGTATCCTATCAATGTTCAAAATTGGGGGCAATCAAAGTCCTATCCTATGGCCTCTAGTGTATCTAGACGTATCATATCTAGTTAGAGTCCTTTGAAGCTACATCTGAGTTAGTCAGTTTGTCTCCTCTCTAGAAAGGATTTTGCATCTACAACACTACAATCAAACATAAAATGAAAACAATCTATGCTTTTACATGCTTTTATCTCCTTGTATGCTTACCATTTCACATTGAGATTTTTGCACATTGTGTACCTTTGAGCTCTTCGATGATGTCGTTTACAAGATTTAGAGAGTGATAAGTGGGGGCATAATATTTTTTATTTTTTTTTGCTTGTATGTAAAAATATAACAACTTTAGAAATTCTAGATTGAAATGGTGTCCATCTGTAAGAGCCTCTATCTCATATTGGATGGCCATGCATACCTCAACCATTAATGCCCAAAAAATTCAAAGAATTTTGATCTAACTATTGTATTTTTGAGAAAGTTCTTACTTCTACTATGAAACATGATCTTACCTAAGGATGTGAACAATAAAGGGTCATTCATCTAGATTAGTTTCATACAATTTTTCATATTATTGCACAGAAAATACAAAAATATAGATTAATCTGCATTCATACAGTCTTTCATTCTTTTACATCCAAATCCTTTGTTTAGATGTTGCATTGTCACTGATCTCAATTTCAATTTGAGAACATCATACTCACACCTACTAGAAGGTAGTAAATCACCTAGTTAGCTTAGTTTCATTTACTTGCAGATTTTGATTTTGCTAACCTCTAATATTTTACTAAAGTGTTGTGTCTGTAGCTAGGTACAATCTTCACACACACATTTCTCCAAATGCGATCTTACCCTTGACTACTCATAGCATTTACATCACATGATATCATCATAAATCAAAAAATGACAATTAAAAATGAAGTCATAACCAAAATCTTGATCTCATATCATATAACTTGAACTAGTCAAGGATGCACTGCTGGCACAAAGTACAAAAGAATGAGTTGATGTGAGCTATCAAAAGTCATAATAGTATACATGAACAAAAGAGTAAAAATATCAAAATATCTAGACAAATCTATTGTCTTCCTAATCCTCTGCATCTAGTGGAGGTGGTGGTGGTGCATCAGGCACTACCTTGGCTCTGGGTGCCCTGGCTCCCTCTAAAGCTATCATATATTGAGAGTATGTGGGTACTCTCTAAGCATCAAGAACAACAACATAGTAAGCAAAAACATAATAGGCAGCTCTAGAGGTCTGATGTGTCACCTCTGTCTATAATCTCCCGTTCTCCTCTTGGAGCTTGGATCACTGTCTATCTACCTTAGTGAATCATTCCTCCCAACGAGCACTCCATACCTTTAGGTCCCTGACCTGTAATTTGAGTTGTCTAATGACCTCCTGAGGAGTCTATGGTACACCAGGATTTTCATATGCTACAGGCATATCAATATCTCCAGTTGGCTACTCACTAGTCTCTGCTCTTTGTGCCTTACAACATCTAACCTTAGCTCCCAGATCAAAACTAGTATCAACATGTACAAGATCAAGGCTAGCACCTACATACTGCTATACTCCCAGTACCTCCTTTGCACTACCAACACTACCTAGAGTGCCACTCTCTCCTCTAGTAGATCTCATCTATCAAATTACAGGTCTTCCTGCTAAAGAACTAGAGGGATGAGGTAGTCTCATCTGTCTAGATGGTCTCTATGGAGGTTTCATCACTTCTCTTGGCCTTAGAGGTGTAGGCTAGGGCATCAAAACCTGTGAACCTATACATCTCTTCCCTCTACCCATCGGGGCCTCTATGACATCCATAGCCTCCTCCATGGAAGGTATCAACTTTTTCAAATCTGAAAATCTATATATGGGATGCTCTTCAAGCCATCCAATAAATCCATTTGTCACCCTAGCATCTAGAACACCTACTTAGTAATCCCAATCTCTATCAACAATACCACTGTACTCCTATGTACAAAGTGCATAAGATAATCAAGGACCCCATCCTAATCCAAGCTCTCTCAATATTTGTGTGTAAGCAACATGCTCCTATGGTGCATCCTAAATGATTCCATACTATCTCCACACTCTAGTCATCAAGATGCACTCAAGTACTATAGTAGACCGACTAATCAATATCCGACTCTAGCAGAAATAGCTGAACTACTCTTGTGCAGTAGGCCAAGCCTCAATCTGTAGATATGGACCCCAGATAACATATGTGCTATCATCCAAACAACATCTCTAGTACTCTGTATGACCCATAATAACCTATGTAACATATCTAGAGTAAACATATATCACTAGCTCCTATGGTTGTCATTATGTCTGACATACTAGTCTACAAATTGGCATATGCTCCTAGGCCCATATCTGAAGAACCAATGCACCAGAAGAAAAAGACTTGCCCTACTGATACATAATCTCATGCATCTTGGAGAACATGTGAGCTAGCATACATTGACCTCGACCCAACTCAGAAGGAGTGGACATCAATCATGCAACCATCAGGGCCTAGCCCATCAAAAGACCATTCTGCTAATAGTCAAGCATGATAATGCCTCCTATCATACCAACTATGATACACTCTAATCTATGGGTCTTCCCATAGTGCTGAACTAAAGTCTCCCAAGATATCAAACCAGTGAGCTATGTATCATCTCCAAAAAAATGTCTGAAGGCATGTAATCTAGAGTTCCCCGAACTCACATAATCTAGATGAGGACCATGGAATGGAATGCACAAAATCTTGTACACTTCCTCTAGTGTAATAGTAATCTCTCTTGTAGGGAGATGAAAGGTCTAGGTCTCAGAATGAAATCTCTCAATCAAAGTGGTCAGCAGTCTGTGGTTCACCCTAATCTCGATAAACTAAATCAGATACTTGAAACCATAGGTAGAAAGATGTACCCTCATAGGGTCTGGAAGAGAAACACATAATCTATGAGTCTCGAGATGAGAGATATGCACATGTACATCAGGATATATGACCTACATGGAACAAAAATAGGGAATCCTATCAATAATTTGGTTGAAAAATAGGCTAATAGTACAAAAATTCAAAAATTCACTATCTCAAAAGGTACATTAAAAGCTCAACAATCAGCCTAAGGAATCAAAAAATCAAAATTTTTTACCTAAAGAGGAGTTTTAAGCTCACTATTTTACATACGACAATGTAGTTTGGCATCAAAACTCATACAAGTTTTAGTAGGGTCTCATATGACAAACCATGGTTATATGACTTTCTAGGTCTTACCATATGACATATGAGGGACCCAATGAAATGTCATATGACTTTTGGGTCCCTCTCATATCAGTTTCTAGGGGTTCTGACATAGGGGCAGGGTAGATGCAAGCATAATCAAGAAGAATTGAATCCACTTGAATCCACAAACAAGCCCTAATCAGTGTTACACAATGGAAACACAATGAAATCACATGAAAACAATGAAAACACAATGGATATGAGACAATCAACTAGCAGCAACAACATAGAATTTATATTATTTCTTTCAACATGCCCGACTGTGAGGCCTTCTGGGTTTTGGCCTTATACAATGAGAACTATAAAATCAGAATTAAAACTTGCATCCTAACTTTTTCTCCAATGTTTTATCTTGATAATCTTTCCTAGATCTCCCTCATGATGCCATACTACATCAATCAAGACTCCTTATATAGCCAACTAAGCCACAAGTCGGCCAGTCAAACATTTAATTACATTATAGGTCCAGTCTGGAAGATTTAAATCAAAACTAATGAAGGAGTGATCACCACTTGATGTGCCTTAGGATTTATGTCCTCACAAGACCTAAGAACATTCCTTTAAGGATGAAAGGCCCCATTTGATCAAATGGAACTATGCAAGAAGAAACACTCCACATTTTGCGTGAAAACTAGTAGAAAATAGGTCCCTGAGAAAAATGGTCATAACTTTTGACTCATAATGAATTAGGAAATGCACCTTTGGTAAAAGATATTAATTTAGGTACTCTTAAATTCCACAAGGGTGCATAGGCTGAATCATTAAGGATCATGGGTGCCACTACACGCAATCAGCACTAAAAAACTGTAGGAAAATACAATTCCAACGACAAGGAAAATAGCTGTAACTTTGGAACAGTCTATCCAATCCTTATGCAACCATAGGAGAAGGTTCCCAAATAGGTCCCCAACATTATGTAAGATTTTCATAACAAGAAACCAACAAATGCAACAATTATAAGGAAAATAATAGAAAAATAGTTACAGAAATCAGGAAATGTTTTTGGTTGATGCAAGATTGCTCAAAGACCCAAGATGCTCCTGCATCAGGTTATGAGATGATAATCTATAGGAAATTGAAAAGTTTTATGAGTCATGGAGGATAGTTGTATGATTTTCCATGCATGCAAGAATTGAAAACTAAAAACATACGAAAAATGACCTAAAAATACTACAAACATGCAAAAATGGAATTTATAAAGAGGCACATATGTCCACTTACTAGATGTCCATACTGCGAAGGCTCCACAAGGTACCTTCATCTCAGCCATTTTCTCACTTAGAGGGATCCACAAGGTTTCAAAATTCAAAAGTGAATAATGAATTGAAAATGACCTTTTTGGCCTTTATATAGCTTTTGACCTAATTTTCAAAAGTGCTCCATTTTCTACGAAAATTGCACCCCTGGCTAATTTTGACGTTCTGAATCCATTTTCAAGATCAAAATCAAAATTTGAGATCATTTACTATTTCAAAATTGTGATTTAAAATTTTCAAACCCAGGATGGTCAATTGCTTACATAATCAACCTTCAATCATCACAAAAATCCAAAATTCAACTTAACTGATTATCTTACATCAAACTATCGACATTTCAACTTGGTCAACCATGGTCAACTCATGTTAAAAAATAGTCAAACTTGGTCTCCAAGACCTCCAAACGATGCAGAACACATTCTCAAACGTGTATAACCAATTCTAAAATCACTTAACATGCTTCTGAACCATTCAATGCTGACTTTTCTTGTTAGATTTTGATTTTCATCTTGAAGGGGGCATGGTATTGCATATCAACCAAAATCTATAAATCAAATCTTTCCTCAGTGATCAAGACAATAACCATGTCTAGTCACTAATTCATCAAAAGTCCTCATGGTTTGGGTAAAATCTATCATCTCTTGGGGCATATCAGATTCATCGAGATCCATATCAATCTGGTATGCTAAATCTATCTTGTAAACTGTATCATCATTTCATAACCAATGGTTCATTGGCATCATTTCCTTGGTTCTTCATAACTGATGGGTTCAGGATGTGATACCAATATGATTCTTTTGGACAATCAGGTCTAGAATTGGTCACTCACTTCTTTGCAATCATAAAGTTTAGAATCAAGCATTTTGGCACTTTTTCATAATCACCAGTTCATCATTGCTATAGTTAACATTATCTTTGGTCAATCAGGACCTAAATCTTACATCTCTTCAAAATATTTCAATTAGTTTCTTTATCAGAATTGGTTAATCTTTCAAATCAATCTCAAACATCTTTATCGTACATAGATTATTCTTTGAACCACTACGCTTCGCATAGTGATTCAAAGAGGGGCAAAATGCAATACCCCAAAAATGGGCTATAGGTTCATTAACCTCCTACATCTTCAAATCAAATGAAATTGACACAAAAGTCCTAACCTAAGGCACATCTGCACATCAGTTTATCAAAAACCTAATTGATTATCTTAAAATATGCATCGGAGAATATTCCTAGCAATATTCCTATTTATCCTAAAGTTTGATTAATTGAATATTCTAAATATTTGATTAATTAGATTTAATACTACCACTTAATTATTTAATTAAATTTAATTAAATTTATTCCTAAATAGTATTATTTCATTTTGACAATAAATCAAAAATCTTATGACTAATTGATTAAATTCTTATTTAATTAATTAATGTCAATTGTCAATATTTAATAATATAGTTTTAGAATAAAGTTTGATTTAATAATTGATTAACCCATAAATCAATTGTTTTAATTCAAAAATCAGTTAAGTTGAGAATAAATCACTTTATTTTAAATTAACTTATAATTAAATCATGCACAATCAGAAAAGTAGGCAACTAGAAATTAACAATCAATTTTAAAATTGAAACTCAACATCTAATGATGAGTTGAAATTTGATCTAAACTCTATTTTTAGTTAAACACTACTTTTGCATGATTTTTGAGTTAATTATCTCTGATTTCCTGATAACTCAAAAATCAACCTGAGTTTATCAAGAGTGATTTATGGCTTTTCTCATGCATCCTCAAGCCCTGGATTCCTATAAAATCAAGGCTTAGCTCTTCATAATTATCAACACTCAAATTTGCACAATTACTCTAGCAAATTCACGATTGAAGGATTAAACACTTGCGATAGGCAATTTGTGAGAATCTTTCATAGTTGATCATAGTTTTTGCATAGTTTTCATATCACAAAATTTTATTCATTCATATCATTATTCGATTAAGTCTACATTCAATTTCATTCATCTAGATTAATTTCATACATTTTTTCATACTATTTCATAGAAAATACAAAAATATAGATTACTCTGCATTCATATAGTCTTTCATTCTTTTGCATCCAAATCCTTCATTTAGGTGTTGCATTGTCACTGATCTCGATTTCAATCTAAGAATATCATACTCACACCTACTAGAAGGTAGTAAATCCACTGGTTAGCTTAGTTTCATTTACTTGTAGATTTTGATTTTGCTAACCTCTAATGTTTTACTGAAGTGTTGTGTCCATGGCTAGGTACAAAATTCACACACACACACACACACTATCATGATCTATTTTACTCACTGTAGCCCTCTTTTCAGTTACTACTTGCATAACCCCTTCAAAGTTCTCCATAAGGGCATCTATCTTTCTTGCCCATGGTTGAAAAGATTTCATTGGGTCATACTCTTTGTCAAAATTCCTAATGAAATCTATAGTTTTCTTGTAGATTATCCATTTCTCCTTTTTGACCTCTTGAGCTTGGAGATAAAACTCATTCTTGATTATATCCTCCAGAAAATTAAATTGGTGCTCCATGACAGCACACTTTACCTTTTATCTAAACACTCTAGAGATTAAACCTTCATTATCTGCACACCTCACTACAATAGTAGCCATTCTATAAGGTTGCAGGACTTGATTCAAGTATACCCATCTTGTCTTGATAATGATGTATTGGTGGGCTATGGTAACACTTGGGAAGAAAGTTCCCTTTCCTCTATTTGACAAAGTTGCCTCCTGCAAATCACCTATCTGCCTCAAAATTTTAGCATACCCCAATTTTAAAGGGACTTGATAGGGCAAAACATAAGTCACCTTTTTGCAACCATAAACCCTAAAAACTATGGAAACCAGATATAAAATTATATCACCAAAATTGTGCACTATGGTGATGTCCTTATAAAACTCCTTTGGCCTTATTAGCCTTAACAGTTCCATGGGAATTTTGGGATTTTCAAAGTATAACAAGGACCTAAGCCTTGAAGCAAAAATTTTGTCAAAAACAAGGTAACTGGCATCTGTCCTATCCCATGAAAATTATGTGGTCCACAATTGGACTAGCAATGCCTCTCCATTCTTTTCCTTGACAATATCCATTGTCCTGCTAAAGAAATCTACACCTTTGTATAAAAACATGTGCATCAACATAGAATACCATCCAAAAGGGCTACCTACCTTCATATTCTTTATCCCCATTAATCCTTCATGGATTAGGTCTACAAGGTAAGGGGAAAAATCAAAAATTAATGCCAAGTAGGGATGTAGGGACTGTACTATCATAAACATATATGGGATAGACATGTGTGTAGCCTCATCTTGTCCCAAAATTAGAGCTAGGGACTTGTATACACCTTGTGCTCTTAAACTGAAAAGGTCTAGTCTGAAAGGCTTAGGTGTGCTTGGACTAACCATACACATGGCATCAATCTAGCCAAAGAAATCCCTTAAAGGGACTGACCTTAGATAATCTCTCCGTGCCTCATAAATTTTTTTAAATTCCTCAAAGTCAATCTTTTCAAGTCCAATAGAGGGATCATTCAATGAGAAGACCTATCTGATCTCATCCTTTGTGATGCTCACCAAATCCTTTCCATTAATATCTTTGACACATCTGGTCATAGGGTCATAACATCTAGCTATCTGTATGAGAAGGTTGGCATCCATGAAAACTCTGGGCATAATGAGTCTCCCTATGTCAAACTACCATATATTATAGAGGTGAGCACATGTATTTCTTTGGGAATATGTAACTTTGAACAAAATTAAGCAATTGTAGTCTCTCCCTACCTTTGCATCCCTCATCCATAACCATTTGTCATACAATCCTTCATCAACATAGTACCTAGGGTTTTTGGGAACTAAATTCTTTATCTTAGCTATCAACAAATACTAGAATAAAACTACCCAAAAATCACAAGACATCAACAACAAAAAAGATTTTAATCACGAAGACCTTTCTTCTTTTAAAATTTTTTGCACCTTCAAATTCAAATTACCTACTGTATGCTTGAGAAAAATTTTCATCAATGCTTGCAGAGAAAACCAAATCACTTGCAGAGAAACTTAGAGAAGAAGTGTTGCTTGTAATGATCAAATTTGACTATGTAATCATTGCCAACCCATCACAACCGACCCACATGAAACTCATTAAGTTCACCATTATTGAAAATGGTCGCTGCAACATTCACAAGATGTGAAACAACGTTAAAGAATAAAATTTGAATATGAACTGTCAATTTAAAATCCCTCTGATGCATTGGTTGGCTGATAAAAACCACGTCATAACTTTCACTACCTTCCTAAGATTAGTTCTCGACCAATGAGAACATTTCAAATTTTCCCATGTGTAGAAACCCATACTTTACTTTAACTTTAGTCATCTTGGACAGGTGTCAACATGTCACTTTTTTGCAAGCATAAAATTCTGAGCATCTTTCAATCAAGGTAATGCGACCACTGTTGATTCTCTCAAAAACTGACAGATCTTTACCCACTTTGAAAATTAGTGACCCTACTTCGCAAGTGAACACATGGAGCCATTTGAGAGCTTCAAACCAACTGGTGACTAACATCACAAATGACATATGTCATTTAGTTGCATTTTCACAAAGGAGAAAGCTGTTAGGTATGTCAAGTTAAGGGAATATGACATCCGTTGATGAAACTCCATCAGACGATCATCAATTATCTATAAAATTGGGCCCCACCTTTACTTTCATCGGTCCTCTATCCAATAAAAAATGACCATGTCACAAAATTTGTCAGGCGGACATACCATTTTTTTTACTAAGCACTAGTCTAACTGGCTATTTCCATGTCATACTCTAGTTCAACCAATGAAAAATGGCCAGGTCAAAATGATCTGGCAACCGAGCACCCACATCACAGTCTGAATCTACATGGAAGATCAATGATTGTTGCTTTTTTGCAAACATTAAACACCAAGAAACTTCCTTTAGTGGTATAAGGACAGCCACAAGATTTATTTGAGCCTTAACCTTTGGAAGACTGCGACCCCACCGCATTACGTCACCAAGGACAGATGCCAACCTAGTTGAAACACCACAAAACCATAATGTCAAAATTTTTTAATGACAGTAAGGCTTTGAAACCAGACCCGGTTTACTAGGTGTCATGCAGTCACAAATTCGCAAGTCAGAAAGTCTAACAACCATTTGTCTTAAGAAAAAGTGACAACCACAAGATCAAAATGAATTGGACGGTTAGGACATAAAATGAGAAAGGCTAAAGTTTCATGAAAATTTTAATAAAAGGTGACCCGTTTAAAACCTAACCACAAAACACATGAAGTGGACAACTTTTAAAGGTTTTTAATGAACACATGTGTTATTTGCACCCTTAGTGAATGAAAAAGTAACATTCGAATATAACAAGGATAATGACAATTAGGGTTTCATCTCTTTTCTCCTTGCTAGGTCAAATAAATAAGGGTTTTATCAATTTTTTAAGTATGAGAGCCAAAAATTTAATAGTACTAACAATGGCTCATGTTCGGGGACGTGTATCTCTTGTAGATACAACAAGAAAACTAGAATCTCCTGGAGAAGCAGACCAACACAAAAAATTGATTTTTTTTTTTAAAAAATGTTTGCACACAAAACCCTAAACTAAAAACTTCTTAAGAACTTAAGAAATTCTAGGAGAAGTAGAGCTTTAAAAATTGCCCATGAACTGACAACTCCATAATTTCTCCTATCAAAATTTTCAAAATGTATGAATTTGTTCCCCAATTTCCTCTAATAATGTAAGAGCCTATCCAAATAGGATCAAATTTTCCAGGCTTCCCCTTATCCTCCAATCTTGCATTCCACATCAATACAAGACTACAAATAATAAAACCTCTCTGAGTAGTCCTTTTATCATATAGAACCTTACATTGGGCTTGAATCTTCTCATTTCTTTTATGTACATTACTTCTTACTTCATTCAACTAGATCAAATCATTAATCTTGACTTTCATTTCATCTTCAAAATCATCATCATATGCCTAGATGAATTGATACATTTGTAAAAAATTATTTTGGGGTAACCTTGCATTGATTCCATAGACCAAATCAAAAGGGGCACATCCTATTGCCTTTTTTATAGTGACCCTGTCGGCCCATAATGCTTGCAACAACTTTGAATCCCAAGACTTTTTATTCTTATCCAGTACTCTTTTCAATATCTTAATCAAGCTTTTGTTACTGGATTCAGCCTGGCCATTACCCTGTGGATGATAGGGAGATGAGTATGAAATCTTGATACCATTTTCCTGACAAAAATCAACAAAATCCTCTGATCTGAAGCACATTGCATTATCAACCACCATTATTTTTGAGCAACCAAACCTAGTGAGGATATTCTTCATAATGAAATGTATCACAACTTTACTGGTTTCCTTTCTAGTTGGGATTGCCTCAACCCACTTGGTGAAGTAATCCATTGCCACTAGCATATAAGAATGCCCACCACTAGACTTATTAGGGATCTCTCCAATAAAATCCATACCCCACTTCTGGAAAGGGGCTTGCACTGCAATAGGTCTAAGAGGTAAATTCCCACTGAATTTCAATTTTCCAGCAAACCTTTGACAAGGGTCACATGTTTTACAAATTGGTGGGTGTCTTTAAAAAGTGTTGGCCACTAGAATCCTGATTTGATAATCTTGTGGACTGTAGTCTTTTCCATATAATGTCCCCCACATACACCACTATGCATTTCTTTCAACATGATCTTGGACTTATCTTGATCTACAGATCTGAGCAATACCCCTTCATTGCTCCTCCACCATAATTCACCACCTATGATTACATACTTCATGGAATGGAGTTTGATAGTCCTTTTTCTATTGTCATCCATCTCAGGAGGTAGAATTATTTTTTGCAAGTATTTAATGATATCCTTATACCACTCACAACAATCCATATTGCAGACAAAGGGCCTCTGCTCTTCTTCCAATATATTTATCTGATTAGCAGCTAAATTGCTTTGGGCCATCAACTTTGCAAGGCCTAATCCCCTTACCAATTTTGTAATATGGATATTAATATTGAATTCCTAGATCCTATTGATCCATCTACACCTCCTTCTCAAAACCTCCTGTTGGACCAATATATCTTTGACTACAGCACTTGGGACATAAGAAACTACTATAGCTCCAACCAAGTAGCATCTAAAGGTTTTAATAGCTTTAACCAAGGCATACACTTATTTTTAAACAATGTCATAATTCAATTTAGCTACCTATAAATTTTTGCTGAAAAAATAAATAGGTTGCTCAAATCCCTCTGCATTTTTTTGTAATAATACTGCTGCAATAGTGTGGGAGGATGCAAAAGAAAAAATTTGTAGGGGCTTACTGTAATCTGGTGTTTTCAAAACTGGGGCATTTTTTATAGCCTATTTGATATTCCTAAAGGCTTCTACCACTTTTGTATCCCATTCAACCTTTGCACCCTTCTTCAACATCCTTGATATTGGGATACTAATTTCTGCAAAGTTTGTAATGAATCTCTCAAAAAATTCACTTGTCCTAAAAAGGATTTCACTCCTTTGACATTCTTAGGCTGGGATAATTTGTCAATAGCTTCAACCCTCTTAGGTTCTATTCTCACCGCATCTTTTGAAACAATATGTCCTAGAAGTTTTCCTTCTACAACACCAAATACACATTTCTTTGGGTTTAAGGAAACACCATACTCTAAAGCTCTAATAAAAATTTTCTCCAAGTGTTGGAAATGTTGTTCCTCTTTGGCTGAAAATGCTGTAAGGTCATCCTGATACACCACCATAAATCTGTCAATGAAATATGAAAAAGCTACATCCATAGCTCTCTAGAAAGTGGCACCAAGATTAGTTAATCCAAAGGGAATTCTTACATACACATATGTCCCCCCAAGGGTAGTAAATGCAGTCTTGAATTATTCTAATTACTTAACCATGACCTAATTATATCTAGAGAAACCATCCATCATGGACATTAACTCTGATCCAGTCACTTTTTGCAACATGTTCTCCATATTAGGTAAACCATAGTTGTCCTTTAAGGAGTTTATATTCAAATTCCTGAAATCAACACAAAGTCTGATATCACCATTTTTTTTCTTGACAGGGACCAAGTTTGAGACCCAAGTGGAATGCCTAATAGGCTTGATTATTCCAGCATCTATCATTTTCTTAAGCTCTCCTTGTATTTTGGGTGCCAAAGTAGGATTGACAAGTCTTAATTTTTGTCTGAAAGGCTTAGTACCTTCTTTTAATGGGATTTCATGTTGAAACAAGTCTTCTCTCTAAGCCTTGAGGTCTTCATAAGACCATGCAAAAAATGTCTAAACTTCTTGAGGAGATCAATCAAAATTTTCCTAGTTCTAGGGGATAAACACTTACCAATGTAAACCTTCTTAGGTACCATTCTTGTTCCCAAATTAATTTCCTCAAGGTCATTTAATTTATCAATGTTATTCGAGAAAACTTTGTCTTTTTTGTCAAATGCCCTCTCAAGAGAAACTAATCCCTTAGGGACTCTATTTGATTTCAGTTGCAGTACTTCCTTTCCAAAAACAACTTCTTTACCATTTACTATATCAACAGAAGTGCTAAAATCCATCTCTTTGTCACCAAAATGAGATTCACACTGCAAAAATCTTAATATGTCCTGGTCATCAGAAAAAACTTGTCAATTTTCCACATTGTCAGGGATAGAAGGTCTAGCTTGAACCTCTATGTTAGGTATATCTGCAAATGTAATATCTTCTAGCCTTAAAGCCACATTAGCTAATAAATCAGCCATTCTATTTTGACTTCTTTCCACCCAAAAAATGTTAAAATCATTGAAGCTTTCAATTTCATCCCACACTGCATTTCTATACTGCTTTAATTTTTTATTCTTTGATGCATACTTTGATCTAACTTGGGAAACTATTAATTTAGAATCACCCACTACTTTCAAGCATTTTATGCCATGTCTTGATGCTAACCTTAAGCCAATTAACAAGGCCTCATATTCGGCCACATTATTTGTACATGAAAACAACAAAGTGAATGAGAAGTTGAAAGTTTTACCATTTGGAGATGTAAGCAATATTCCAGCTCTAGACCCCTCCTTTAAGCTTGCTCCATCGAAATACATAGTCCATATACTGTCAAGATCAGTCCATTCCTCCTAGCTATTTGATACAAGGGAAGATTCAACACCTTCCTCTATTTCCTTATCTTGTACTTTGAAAGCATTAATGTTAGTATCTAAAAAGTAGTTCGTGGTGTGCTCTTCTTCCTCAATCATGTGTGGAGTCCTAGGCTCCCTAGAAACCTTGATATTTTGTCCTTCAAAGTTAAAAGTAGAAAATGATAAATCACATTGGATGCTGCCTCCCATAGAAGCACTCCACTTTCTTGACAATAACATCCCATATTGAGGAGGAATATCAACTACCAAAACACTCATGGTCAATTGTTTGCCAAGGTATGTTGCCAGCCTATAAGGTAAAGCCTTAATAGTACCCACAACTAGTACTTCTCTTGATTCCATAGCCTAACATCTCCCATGTGGAGTATCCACCTTCAACCCTAGTGACTTCATAACTTCTGTGGGCATAACAATGTTTGATGCTCCTAAATCAATCATACAATTTTTTAACAACTTTCCATTTATTAGCAAGGTTAAAAAGAAAGGATCAACTTTCCCTATCGATGTACTAACAATATTAGTTTCCAAATAAATTTGAGGAATTTGAGAGATAATTTCTTCATTATGACTTTCATTTTCATCATTCAAATTTTCCACTTATTTATCAATCCTATTTGCCTTTTGGGTATCTATGGATACTACACCATTCACCCAATTTAGAGCCTTTTCTTTATGTTCTTCTATCCTCATCATCTCCAGCAAAGGGACCTTAATAGTAAGATATGATAGTAAATTTATCATATCAATTGGAACATACTTTGAATGAAACACATCCTGTTTCACATTTGCAGTCTCTTTACTATCATTCTGTGTGGATGTATTTGGAGATTCCTTAGTCTGGACTTTAAAATCCTTCTGTAAAGAAAGTACAACCTCCTTTGAGGGTTTAGTTTTTACTTTATAAACAATTTTAGGCCTGACATTTTTATTCACTTTGACTTTACCAACAGTTTCAACCACCTTTTTCTTATCCTGAGACAATTTTGTATCTTTTTCTAATTTCTTAATAAAAATACTAGCAGTCTTTTGATTTGGGTCACCGACTACTCTATTTCTTAAATTGTAACTTTCCTTAGCCTAAGTAACCATGTCTGTGGTTATCTAAGCAATTTCCTCATCAGAGAGCCTTCTCAAAACAATTTTGTCTTCATTTTTTAATGCATTACACTAGACATTATCTAATTTATCATCTTCCTCATCTGGAAAAACTTGCTGATGGTATGATTCATTTCTAACCTGAGAATTTGAAACATATTGATTCTCATCTTCCTTAGTAGAATAAACTTCATCCCAAAGGTGGGAGGAGGTCATACCACATCCCTGGTCATCATAGGGCTCTTCCTCATTACAATCTTGTTCTTCTTGTGTAGAGACACTCTGAGATATGACACAATAGTTAGGATCATGTGGTGATTAAAACACAATACACCATGGGACCTCTTCAACCATATTCATTGAATTACTTTGCAATGGATCAAGAGTCTTGTCATTTGGTTTATCCTTCCTTTTTGGGAGTATAGGTTTCCCCTCTTTCCATTGAGTATTATAAGGATAATTTTGCATCCATGGCAACTTGCTAAAATTATTAAAAGCAGGCTTGTCATTCCCTACAACCCTATTTCTTTTATTTTCACTAGGCTTCAAATCCTTCATGGCTTTCAAAATCTATTTTAAACTATCATCATCCTTTGGTTTTGCACCTATGGGCTTTCCTAGTTCCTTTTTGTTCAACATCTGTGATTTTTTATCATCCCTTCTTCCCAATTTCCCTAAGATTCTGCGGTTACTCTCTATATTTATAGCCAACTTATAAGCTCCTACAATATTCCTTGTATTCTTATCTCTTAAAAGGTATCCCATTTTAGAATCAAAGGCATTTAAATAAGTGACAAGACAAACCCTATCTTCCAACCTAATAACTTGCAAGAGCTTATGCATGGCCTTTTGAAACCTGATATTAAATTCAATAAAATCATCACTGAAATTTTTCTTAATGCTATTAAAATCATTTAACATAAATCCCTCATTTGTCTTATCACCATATTGTTCTTTGAAACCATGTTTAAGTTGATCCCATGAACATATGCTACCATGTGTTAATGCCCTGAACCAATCCCTTGAATCTTCTGTTAAGGATTGAACAAACAACTTCATTATCACATCATCAGGCTCAATATTATAGTCATCTATTACATCAATGAATTTCTTTAAATGTTCTTCAAAAGTGATAACATTACTACCAGTGAACTTTGGGAGCTTTTTCCTAATTTCAACAGGAATGGGGTGGGGATAACCAGGGATACCATGAAAAACCAATTTCTTGCATCTTTCATGAATAGGCCCTACATTAGATAGACTAGCACCCTGGGATGTTGATGCATTCATGTTTGACACAGAAGGGATCTTGAGTCCACCTGGTGGATGAATACTTGTTACTTGGTTTGCAATATTAGTAGAATTCCCTCCTCGTGTCAAAGAAGAGGTAGCAAAATTCATAGGTCCTATAGATTGTTTGAGAAAATCTATCTTCTTCCTCATTTCTAGAGTTGTAGCTTCCAATTCTTCCTTTTCCAACTCCCTGGCCAATAATTCTTTTTCCCTCCTAGCCTTTTCAAGGTCAACTTCCAACCTTAAAGCTCGGTCTATGGGATCTTTAAGGCCTACAAGCTCATTAATTGAAACTCCTATAGCCTTTTGCTTACCTATATCCTTGGGGTTTCTTATCTCAAAAACCTCTTGGATGATGGGTTGTTCCCTTGTTTCTTCAGGCATAGGAACATGAGTTATTGCTTCTAAATCTAACAATTATCTTTTCAACTGCTCAGCTCTTATCATAGCATGCCTAATTTTTTCTTCTTTTTCCTTTTTTCTTTTTTTCCTAATAGCTTCTTGCTCATGGACCCTTCTTTCCAATTCATATGATTCTTCAAAAATCTCCTCAGAGTCAAGCAAGGTTGTTTCAGATTCAACTTACTGTGCTTGAAGTTCATCCTGCTAATCTTGGGATTCATGGAGGCCTTGGGGTAATGAGGAACCAAGGGTAAAAGGAGGGACAAAATCTTGTCTATTCCTACTTTTTCTTCTAGACCTCCTCTCTACTCCATGTTGTTTACTAGGAACTATTCTCCTATTATATTGCAATTTTTCACCATCCCTTTTTGAGGGAGAATAATAGTCTTCATATTGATTCAAACCTAAGTCAACTACCTCTTCATATTTTGAGGCATTTCCTTCTTGACTAGACTGGGAAAGATTTTCCTGTCTTGAATTCCCCTTTTGTTTCCATGTAAGGGACATATCATTACTACTCTTTTATTTTCTCATATGACCACATCTGGATGTGGTTGGAATTTCTCCTTCCAAATTTTCTTCTGGATGTTCTTTCCTCCAAGACCTTGTATTCCTGAAGCTCATTGTAGATAGATAATTCTTTGATTAGCACTAGTACAGATATCTCTTTGAGTCACCACCCAAGTAAGCTAGGATTATTTATAAAATATTATACTCATTGTCATGAAAAACTTTAGGAAGGAATAGACAATTAGTAGAGAAAAATGAGATAATTTTGTGTATTCAATGGTAACTAGCTGGCTTAAAATAAGTAGGCCATGAGTCTAGCTTAGCTTGTACCTACATTATTTGACACAAATTTTATACTTTCCCTAGTAGAGTCACCATTTTGTTGGTTCTTGAAAATATTTTACACTCCATGAGACACCAATATACATAAGACTGATTTTAAGGAGGGGTTAGTTCCAAATATGGGGAAATCTATAAGTAACTAGACCAACTATAGGGACAAGACTACCCTCTTCACTTTTGGCTCTACAAAACCAAGGTGGGTACACCTAATCCAAGAGATATAACTCTATTCTTGATTTGATACTTGGATCTAAAAATAGATATCAGTGAGAGAAAGTACTAAATAACAACCTATTATTCATTGACTCTCCATCACTGAGTAGGATAACTAATTCTTTAAATAAAATAAAATTAAAAGACTGGTTTTGATTGTTATATTTCTTATTGTGATGATCTCGATCATTCTTCACAAAATAAAGATATACTCACACAGGCCAGTGCCTTGTCTATTGGGCATATATCACCAAAATATAGAGAAAACACAAAGATCCTAGTAGAACTTAGTTCATGAACATAAATACAAATACCTTAACTCCTTCTTGCTTATAGGTAATCCTTATGCAAATCAAATGAACATGTGCTTCACTTAGAGAAATATTTAATCCAACCCTAGATCTGAACTCAATAAAACATATACATAAGTCTCTAATAAACTCATAAATCCATAGATTTAAAATAGAGGAGAGATAAAGACCTAAAATTTGTATTAAGCATAATGAACTTTGATCATGTGTTATACAATATATCTTGAGAAACAAGCCTATAAATAAGGGTAGCAGCCTGTACTTTCTTCTATTACTTACAAAATGTTACAATCCTCAACTGAGGGCTAGGGTTTTAAAACTTCTATATTCTAGACTCCTAAACTCTCAATGCCCTATATGATCATGGAAAATCCTTTTATATAGAAGGAAATGTAACAAGCTATCAATCATATTAGGGTTTGTGAAACTTTACCCTAGAATTTACAACAACCCCTATGGGTTTACAATAAATGCCTCAATCAGATTTTGGACCGATATTCTATAAGTAAGACGCTTCTCTTGAAGTCTTCAATCCTTTCCTTGATCCATTCAAAAAAATTTGATTTCCCTTCTTCATAGTTGTTCCTGCAATAAATACACTTTACATATCAAACACTTTAAAACCAATGAGTCACAATCCTTGTTTGGCTCAAGAAGTAGATGGAGCATCTGGCTTTTCAGCATGAGGAATGTACTGGTACCTCCACCTATTAAACACCTCTTCACTTGGGAACACAAAATTGACAATTTTAGCCTTTTTACCAGACAATTGTTCCCACTTGTTCTCCATTTGACCAATCTCACACTGAATGAAATCAAATTTTGATTTAGCTGATATTAATGTTTCAATAGTGTGTATGAAGAACAAATTATTTTCCAAAGTTAAAATACTAGTCATCCTAGATGAAAAATCATCATCCATCCTTGCTCTCCATTTGATCAACTCCTTAAGTTAACCATTTTTCTTGAAAACTCCTGGAATTAGGTCACAACAAGGGAGTGTCAATTCTCTCTTTAGCAGATTGGATTTCCTTTCAAAATCATCCAAAATTATCTTGTATTGAACAAGTCCTTTTACAAATTGATGCACTGGTTTGATCAGTGGATCATGATCAACTTGGCCCTTAGATAGCTAGTAAAATAACCTCATATTTGGAGATCTATCAACCCACTTATTCAAAATTGGCTCCAACTCATCCTTATGTTTATTCAAAGATGTGAGGAATACCTTTAATCTCGTAGCATAGTCAAAAAAAAATTTAGGATTCAGATTAGTGGCAAATTCCATCACAGATTATGTGACCTTCTCTTCATATTTTTGGTCCACAAGGCACTTAGCCTTTATATATTCATCCTTCTTTTTATCCAGCTCTACCTTGCTTTCTCTCAGTTTATTTATCTCCTCAAGCAATTTTTTCTTCTCCCAACTAGTTCTCACATCTATGTTTGTTTCTGGGAAAGGTGATGGTGGAAGCTCAACAATGGGACTAGAAGAAGAGGCCACTATAGGCTTGTTAGCAATCATCAACTAAGGTGATATGTGATAATGTGTTTTTGATAGTTGTGCAATTAGTTTGTCCTTTTGGATCAACTCTATTTTCAACTCATTATAAGATTTAAGGACAGTCTCAAATGTTATCCTTAACTCCTCCTTTTCTCTAGCATCCTTCTTTGCTATGTTCACATTGAACTTTGTTGTCTCCAAGATTATGTTTGAGGCTTCAACACTTGAAGTTTCACCAACTCTTTTCACTAACAGGTTTCTAGCATATTCTAAAGAAAGTGCATCCTTTCTCTTTTTATTTTCTTCCCTCTTAAGGGACCACATAACCAGGGAAACATGATCATCAGAGGAGGCCATGCCCCTACTAGCTTGTTGTGCCTACTCAATAGTAGAGAGGACTATAACTTAACTCTTCCTTACTAAATCAAACACAATTGCATCAACAATATTCTATTCAGGGAGAATCAACACTCTTGCAGTGTGGACCATGGCCCTGCCTTCCTATGGGGTTATCTTCTCAAATTTCTTCATCATTTCCCCTTTTGTCTCATTTTCAATTTTAGTTATATCCCTATCAGGGAATTCTTCCTTTTTCTTTTCACAAAGTTCTTTATATTGATTAATTTTAATCCTCCACAAAAATTGAAGGAATGCCCTAGTCCTAAAAAAATTGTCATTTGAAATAAAAGAATCACTGGCCTGTTTCAAAATTGGATCTATTTCTTTACCCTCAAAATCTACCACAATGAGGTCCATTCCTATTTCTTTGGGTGCCTCAGGCATCCCCTCTTGCATTTCATCATTTGAAATAAAAATATTTCCCACATTGCTCAACTGTACCAGTTGCTAAGAAACTCCATGTTCATCCAATTGCAATGGGGATTGGCAAGGAGAATACATTTCTTGCTCTGGTTGGGATTCCTCCTGTCTCTACCTCTTTGGAGAGGGATCCTCTACTATTTGGTCACTCATAGGTTTCTTCCCCTTGGAGGAGGATGGAAGACTCTTATCCTTTTGTTGAACTAAGATAAGGACACTATATCCCTTCCTCTCCTGGATTATATACACTCCTCTAGGGGTTAGTTTTGTGTACCCTAGTTGGCTCAAAATCCTTCTTGCCCTATTAGGATCCATTTTACTCACTGCAACCCTCATTTCATTTTCTGCTTGCATAACCCCTTCAAAGTTCTCCCTAAGGGCATCTATCTTTCTTGCCCATGGTTGAAAAGCTTTCAGTGGGTCACACTCTCTGTCAAAGTTCCTGATGAAATCTATAGTTTTCTTGTAGATTATCCATTTCTCCTTTTTTACCTCTTGAGCTTGGAGATCAAAATCATTCGTAATTATATCCTTCAAAAAATTAAATTGGTGCTCCATGACAACACACTTTACCTTTTCTCTAAACACTCCAGAGATGAAACCTTCATTATCTATACACCTCACTACAACTGTAGCCATTCTATAAGGTTGCAAGACTTGATTCAAGTGTACCCATCCTATCTTGATAATGATGTATTAGTGGGCTATGGTAACACTTGGGAAGAAAGTTCCCTTTCCTCTGTTTGACAAATTTTCCTCCTGCAAATCACCTATTTGCCTCAAAATTTCAGCATGCCCCAATTTTAAAGAGACTTGATAGGGAAAAACATAAAGCACCTTTCTGCAACCATAAACCCTAAAAATTGTGGAAACCAAATATAAAATTATATCACCAAAATTGTGCACTATGCTGATGTCCTTACAAAACTCCTTTGGCCTTATTAGCCTTAATAGTTCCATGGGAATTCTAGGATTTTCAAAGAATAACAAGGACTTGAGCCTTGAAGCAAAATTTCTATCAAAAACAAGGTAATTGGCATCTATCCTATCCCATGACAATTATGTGGTCCACAACTAGACTGGCAATGCATCTCCATTCTTTTTCCTAATAATATCCATTGTCATGCTGAAGAAATCTACACCTTTGTATAAAAACATGTGCATCAACATAGAATACCATCCAAAAGGCCTACCTACCTTCATATTCTTTATCCCCATTAATCCTTCATGGATTAGGTCTACAAGGTAAGGGGAAAAATCAAAAATTAATGTCAAGTGGGGATGTAGGAACTATACTATCATAAACATATATGGGATAGGCATGTGTGTAGCCTCATCTTGTCCCAAAATCAGAGCTAGGGACTTGTACACACCTTGTGCTCTTAAAATGAAAAGGTCTAGTCTGAAAGGCTCAGGTGTGCTTGGACTAACTATACACATGGCACCAATCTGGCCAAAGAAATCCCTTAAAGGGCCTGACTTTAGATAATCTCTCCGTGCCTCATAAATTTTGTTAAATTCCTCAAAGTCAATCTTTTTAAGTCTAATAGAGGGATTGTTCAATGAGATGACTTATCTAATCTCATCCTCTGTGATGCTCACCAAATCCTTTCCATTAATATCTTTGACACATCTAGTCACTGGGTCATAACATCTAGCTATCTATTTGAGAAGGTTGACATCCATGAAAAATTTGGGGCACAATGAGTCTCCCTATGTCAAACTGCCATATATTACTGAGGGGAGCACATGCATTTATTTGGGAATATGCAGCTCTAAATAAAATTAAGCCATTGTAGTCCCTCCCTACCTTTGCATCCCTCATCCATAACCCTCTATCATACAATCCTTCATCGATATAGTCCCTAGGGTTTTTGGGAACTAAATCCTTTATCTTAGCTTTCCCATTTTCTGAGTGTGGAAGTAGCTATAACAAGTCACCAAAAACTCCCCTATCTTTGGACTCTATCTTCCTCAAGAACTCTCTTTTGGGCAGCATTTTCAACTAGGGTTTGGAAAAAGGCACAAATACTAGATAAAACTACCCAAAAATCACAAGATATCAACAACAGAAAATATTTTAATCACTAAGACCTTTCTTCTTTTAAAATTCTACGCACCTTCAAATTCAAATTACCTACTATATGCCTGAGAAAATTTGTCGTCGATGCTTGCAGAGAAAGCCAAATTGCTTGCAGAGAAACTTGGAGGAGAAATGTTGCTTATAATGATCAAATCTGACTATGTAATTGTTGCCAACCCATCACAGTCGACCCACACGAAACTCATTAAGTTTTCCATAACTAAAACTAGTGGCTACAACATTCATAGGATGTGAAGCAACGTTAAAGAATAAAATTTGAATATGAACCATTGATTTAAAATCCCTCTAGTGCATCGGATCGCTAATAAAAACTACATCATAACTTTTACTACCTTCCCAAGCTTAGTTCTCAACCAATGAGAATATTTCAAATTTTCCCATGTGCAGAAACCCATACTTTACTTTAACTTTAGCTAGCCTGGATAGGTGTCAACATGTCACTTTTTTGCAAGCATAAAATTCTGAGCATGTTTCAATCAAGGTAATGCAACCACCGTTGATTCTCTCAAAAACTAACATTTCTTTACCCACTTTGAAAATTAGTGACCCTACTTCACAAGTGAACATGTGGAGGCATTTGAGAACTTTGGACCCACTGGTGACTGACATCACAAAGGATAGATGTCATTTAGTCACATTTTTGCAAAGTAGAAAATTGTCAGGTATGTCAACTTAAGGGAATGTGATAACCATTGATGAAACTCCATCAGACAATCATCAATTATCTATAAAACTTGGCCCCACCTTTACTTTCATCAGTCCTCTACCCAATAAAAAATGAACATGTCACAAAATTCGATAGGCGGACATACCATTTTTTTTTACTAAGTGCTAGTCTAACTAGAAATTTCCACATCATACTCCAATTCAACCAATGAAAAATGGCCAGTTCAAAATGATCTGGAAATTGAGGACCCACCTCACAGTCTGAATCTACATGGAAGATCAGACAGTCGTCACTTTTTCACAAACATTAAATGCTGAGAAACTTCCTTTAGTGGTATAACGACAGCCACAAGATTTATCTAAGCCTTAACCTTCAAAAGATCATGACCCCACCATATTTTTTCACCAAGGACAAATGCCAACCCAGTAGAAATGTCACAGAACTGGAATGTCAGAATTCGTTAATGACAACAAGGCTTGGAAACTGAGCCCACTCTGCTAGGTGTCATGCAGTCACAAATTCACAAGTCAGAAAGTCTGACAACCATGGATCTTAAGAAAAAGAGACAACCACAAGATCAAAATGAATCAGACGGTTAGGACATAAAATGGGAAAGGCTAAAGTTTCATGAAAATTTTAATAAAAGGTGACCCATTTAAAACCTAACCACAAAACACATGAAGTGGAAAACTTTTAAAGGTTTTTAATGAACACATGCATTATTTTCACCTTTAGTGAATAAAAAATTAATGTTCAAGTATAACAAGGATAATGACAATTAGGGTTTCATCTCTTTTCTCCTTGCTAGGTCAAATAAATAAGGGTTTTATCAATTTTTGAAGTATGAGAGCAAAAAATTTAACAATACTAATAGAATTTATATGAGGCTATGTAGTTGGTGATTGTGTATGACAACTATTTCATTCAATTTCCTAGGTTTACATATATTAGAACTGGTGGCTTTGAGGGTGAGCCATTCATATTACCACGGTATGCCCTAGACTACTTTGTTCTTAATGAACTTTGTAGACAACTGGCCCACATTGATAATAATTTAGCATGAAGGAATATTTCAGGTGTTTCCTTCCCTATTGAACTAGATCATTATGTCTGTAAATCTATCTTAGATGCTCTAAGCTTGGAAATGGAGCTTAAAAGGTTCAATTTACAATATTACATAGCTCGACCTAAGTTTGATAGTAAAGGCTATGCACAAGATCATTTGAACATAGGAGAAAAAATTTCTCATATCCATTAGTTAGAAGATTATTAGGAAGATTTTTTATGATGATTTTGAGGTTAGAAGAAGAGTGTGGTCCAGGTTCACCCCGAACCAAATAGTTACTCTTAATTTGAAAATGAGCAGTGGTAGACCTATAATATAGTGAGAAGATACAAGGAAACCCTATTCTTGAGATTGATTAGAACAAATATGAATAAGATCAAGTTTAGATCTAAACTTTTTAAGTAATACAAAGGACTGAGAAATGGCTAAGGGACCAAAGATTCAGGAAAATGTTAATTAGTAACTCAAAAACATCCACAGACAAAAATGTTGATTCCCTCTCATATGTTCTCATTATTCCATCCAATGAACCTATTCAAACTTGTGTTGTAGGTACCACCAAAGTTAAAATTTAAGGTTCAATTTCCAAAAGATCAAATAGATATGCAAATTATTCACCTATCTACACTACTCGATCTAGGAGACAAAAAAAGGCATGAAGATCTCTGAAAAGGTAATTGTAGATTTGGATACTATTGAAGAGGTTGAAAATACAATGGATGATAAAAAATTAGAAGTACCCATGGCAGATAACATTGACACAAAGAATAAATCTAAAGATGTGTTGAATACCACAAGTTCCACGGTGATGCTAAACATGACACCAACCTAGGTCCCTCCAGAGAGAAGAGATACATTTAGTACTCCCTAATGGCTGGAGACTTTTGTCAACAAAAAGAGAAATGTTGTGTCAATATATTTTCGCATGGAGGATATGGTGAGAAAGTTCTTGGGAAAATCTCCCAAACCTAAGAAACTCAAAACTACTTCTAGAGTAGGCTATGAAATAGGTATAAGAAATTGGGTTGTAGAGGTAGCTCACCCATTGACAGATAAAGAAGTGGAAAATTCTTCATTCAAGGACTTATTCGTATAAAATATTGATCTTGGGACTGATTCAATAGCCACGGATGTACACCTCTTGGAAGGCTCAACCATAAAAAATTTCAACAGGACTTGCAAGGATGATAAAGATAAAAAGGAGTTGAAACAAACCGTGAACTTGATGGTTGACTACATTGAATCTATTCATCACCCTTGTCCACAACCTCTGTCTCCACTTCCTATAAACTTTAACCTTTAATCGCCTATCAACTATAAAATACTTGATCAAATTCAAAGGAGTAAAATAATAGATGAGGTATTCCATGACTAGTTAGAAGGGGTAATCCAGGAAGGTATAGAATATATCAATAATTTGAGATAAGTGTATAAGGATACTATAGTAGTAATCAATGAACTAAAGGTAAAATAGCCTCTTTGAAAAAGGAAGAATATAAGAGGATGGTATTTGTTTCTTAGATGAGAGAAGTCCAGAAGTATGGTGTGATGAAGTTTTTAGTAGAAAATATTGTGGTTGGTTTGGGTGACAATATATTGTATATATGCAAAAAGAGCATCAAGTGGAGAAATTTGATTCTAAAGAAGGGCCATGAAGAATCTATAAAGATGCTAAAAGAACTAATAGAGATTACTTTGTTGATGAAAAATTATTTAAAATGCATTGATATCAAATACTTGAAGAATGATGGTAAAACTATGGAAGACACTAATGCTATAACTTAATATTTCAAGAAAAAGATTGATTACATTAAACAAACAAAGGTCCTAAAAGCATATGACTTCTCTAGAATAGCCAATGTGGAATCTTTATTGACCCTCTGTATTAATCAACTTGAGAACCGTAGACACCTAAAAATTGTCAAGACTAATTCAAGTGAGCAATCAAGGTAAAATCAAGGCATTAATTGCAATCAAGCCAAAATCCTACATTAATTGAAATAAAAAGCCAAAAGAATTAAATACATCAAATAAGTCATTTAATTTTTTAATTAATCTAATTAATTATATAGTTTAATTAAATTAAATTTAACCCATTCAATGTGTACACATGACTAAATAAATTAATTAAATTCAATTAATTAATGCCTAATTTCTCTCAGCTACCACATGGGAGGGAATTACCTCAACCAATATGAGTCAAGGATTGGACTCACATGGATCAAAGCCACATTGAATCTCAATCACTCATAAGGAGAGAGCATCTTGACCATTCATTTTGTCTCATTGTCCCAAGCTTTGAGGATAAAATATTTAAATTGTCCCCATATTTGAAACCATGGGCTTACCTCAAACTCAACCATGATCAAATTAACTCCACCCCCTATGCTTGCTAAAATCTATAATTAGAAGGAAAAAATTAGGAGAAAAGAATCCCAATTACATCTTTGAATTGCATCATTACTATAGTGAATTTAAGCTAGGAGCATTTTTAGCATAATTGAGCATTGTTTTGAGTAAAATAGGCTTAATTGCATAATCATTTTAGCATAATTCTCATTTTAGAGTTTTCACTAATGGAGGCTTGCTAAGAGCTTTGCATTAGCATATCTGAATAGAGAGATATAGGATATTTATTATCATTATTTTCATTAAATAGTTTCCCAATTGTTGTATTTTAGCTTAATTGATTGAAATAGTGATAAACTAATTCTATAAAGGTACTTCTTGTACACAAAATGGCACCCACTATGGGGCATGAGGCCTTATTTAACTAAATTTCAAAGTTATTTGCAAAAATTGTATAAATTTGTGTTTGAACTCTTTGTCTGACAGGTGAAATAGCTCGTACCAGGTCTAGAGTAGTGCATTCAAGCAATGAAATAGTGCATCTTAGCCTTGAAATAATTCTTCTAAGACAAACTTCAGTGCATTTACGTAGCATTCTAGCATTTACAATAACTTGTCTTCTATCTATCATTCTTTTAGTGCTTATACCCTGACTTTGTAGTGCACGCCAACTCTTTTCTAACACGTTTCAATTTTACACAGAATATGAAAAATACTTGCATATAATTGATTTGTATAAATCTAAATTTCTTTCTTTGAATTGGATACTTACTCCCTAAGCTTATCATTTTTCATTAATTTTTAAAGAAAGGAATAAAAATTTACATTATTTAGATTTCTTCACTTTGTTTTGTGTTTGACTAACAATCTTGGGAGAGGATGCAAAGGAGCTATAATGATCGCCACTAGGTGAGTATTTCATTGAAAAATCAAATAAAAAATATCCCTAGCCTTTTTCTAGCAACGAAAAAAGGTAAGCCTATATCCTTTTGCATTTTTCTTACATTGTGGCAAATTTGATTTGAACCTAGTAATTAGCAGTCTATTATTGTTTGATAGATTTAGTAGTAGGCCTATGCTCTTCAATTTTTAATTCAATCAAAATGCCAAACCTACTAGATCTTTTGATTAAAACAAAGACTAAGGAAATAAACAAACACTAATTTTAAAGCCTATTCCTTGTGGAAGAAGGTATTAGGCAATTATGTTCTTCTTCTTTTAGGTGAATTAGAAAGCTAGAAGTGCCTAATTCCCTTTAGATGAAGAAGGCTTGGTAATTGAGCCTTGTTAATGGTGTTTGGAAGTGAGAAATAGTAGGGATATTCTCTTCACCTTTCGGTGAATCAAATTCCCAAACCTATCCTTTCACTTAATTTATTTACTTTCATATGAACATGCTAGAGAATTAGTGGGCTCACCTCTTGAGAACATACCTTAATGAGGCTGGTGAGAGGGACAACCCAAAGTGGGATACAATTTCCTTTGTCACAATAATCTAACCCACTATAAAAAAAACACTCATCCTTAATGGGGTGAGTGATAAAAGGATATCAAGAATCAAACCTCCTCGAGTAGTCCTTTGGGATTGCACAAAAGTCCAACATACCAGTGGTGGGAGGCCCCTACAATGAGGGATGAGACTTGATATTTTTGAATGAACTCCTTACTAGTACTAATAGGGAGATCTCTTTTCTCCTGAGCCCTATGTCCTTGAGGGCTCATAAAATGTCTTTTTTTCTAACCTTTCTAGGGTTATTTCTATGACCCTAATCTAGAGGAACTATTCCCTCAATGACTCCTTCCTCCAAGACCTCACTACCAAGTTTGTACTAAACACTACTTCCACATTCCTTCATGGACTCAAATCACTAAGTCCACTTTCTATTACAACATAACCCTATTCAAATGAAAATAATATGGAGGGGATTTTAACTACTCATTTCCACTAGTTTTGGTGTTATCTTACTCCCAACCTTCATGGTTCAATAAATGATCTCTTCAAACCTTGCAAAAAGGGCTAGTAGCCTTTTAGGCCTAATTAGGTCTCCCAATTGACCTTTCAGACAATAAATCTACAACTTTCCAAACAAGACCCCAAACTAATTTTCATTCTGGATACCCTTTTTAGATAACTCAAGGATTTTTAGGGTTTTCTAAGCTCAATCTATCTGTACACCTCCTTCCTAAAGATAGGCCTATTTTTAAGGGCTATAAGCTTGGTTAGATTGCAATGGACATTCTGGTTTCAAGATCACCACAAATGGATTCAACATAATTTTTCCACTATCACATTGAATCTTTTATCATTACTCTATAATTCCATGGCCTTGGATTGTGTTTGCCAATCCATTAAACCCTCTATCTCTATTTTGTAATAGTCAAGTCACCTAGCCAGGTAAACCCTATCTTGCCTAGGGCTTGATAGTAAAAATGGTTAACCTAAAAATATGGACCCCAAAATCCATATTTACAATGCCCAAGCATATTCCAAAAGGTCATACACTACCCACCGATGGAACTTATGCTAGAGCCATTTAAAGTCTTTCAACTCTCTATGGACCAGTAACCAATCACATAGGAAAGATTTTATTTCTACTAATAAAATAGAAGAACTAAAACTATAATTGCACACAATGAAATATTTACAAATTCCTATCTAAACATGAAATAATTTTTCTCAAATCAGTCCATTAACACTTAGATGATTGAGTTCAAATCAACTATGAGCGGGATTATAGAAAAAAAAAACCATTCTAATTATATTGTCAAACTGAATGTAAAAATGTACCAACCTTGATCACATACAGGGATTGATCTTAAACAATTTCATGATTCAAGCCAAAACTAACCAAACTGACCCTCAACCACTTCTCTCCTTCCTTGAGCAATCTTGTCAATCTTGTCATGAAAACATTGCAAAGTTGCAATGTTGTCATTGACAACTTTTGTAACTTTTGTTGTCAAATCTATTTGAACCACTCAAAAGAGTGTAGTTTGATCCTATGAGTATATCTAAACCCATTTGACCTCTTTTTACTTCAATTCCATATATTTGGAGGTCAATTTTACCTTTTACCAATTATGCAATATGTTGACAACTTATGACATAGAAGATAAATTTAAGATAAGTCCTATGTACACCTTGGAAAACATTTTCCCACACACCCTAAAGACTTTCTAAAGAAACAACAACACACTTGGGACTCATATTTAGTCCTTGTTGAATAGTGACTTGTCCAAAGTCACTTAGAAGCCAAAATTGATTAGAGTAGACCTAAGACCCTAGGTTCTCCTATACCATTCCCCCCTGTAGCAAGGAAATTATGTCACCCCTGGAGATAAGAGGTCCATACTGATGCCCAACTTCTTAAAGCTATTCTCTTCTACCCAAGTGGCTTCAGATTCTGGTTGGTGTTACTACTTGATGAGGTATTCTATATAAACACCATGCCATTTCTTTTTCTTAACCCTTAAATCTAAGACCTTTTCATCTTGTGGTTTCACTTGGACAGGGAATTTGAGTCCCTTAACATCATCATAAACTTTTGTACTATGTTCTTTCTCTACTACATCAAGACATTTTTACTTGACTAGATCTTGAACATTGAATATAGGAGAGATGGCTAGTTCTTTGGGAAGACTTATCTTGTAAGCATTTTGCCCATACTTGGCTAGGAATTTTCATGGTCCTACTCTCCTCATTTGCAACTTGTTGGGAAGACCTTTTTGAATCCTAGATTTGTTAAGATGTTCCATCACCCAATCTCCTACTTCAAACTGTACATCCTTCCTTGTTTCATCCTCTTTAGACTTGAGTTTCTGATTTTCTTCCATTAAAGTCCTCACCTATTCATGGAATTTTTGCATTGTCTGAGAAAATTCATCATCATGTCAACTGATCTCTCCATGACTCCCTAACTCTCTGAGTTCACATACTCCTCTCAGATGGATGCCATAGACTACTTCAAATAGGATTTTACCTATAGATCTATTTGTACTATCATTGTTGGCAAACTCAGCTTGAGACAATACTTGGTCCCACATCTGTCCATACTCCTTTGTTGAAAACCTAGGAAGGTTTCCAAGAAATCTATTTGTTACCTCTATTTGGCCATCTATTTGTGGATGGTGTGCAGAACCAAATGTTAAGTTTGTGCCTAATATTTTCCACAAAGTCTTCCAGAAATGCCCCATGAGTTTTACATCTCTATTTGATACTATGTTGATAGGTAAGCCATGAATCCTTACTACCTCATTGAAGAAGAGATGAGCAATATATATAGCATCATGAGTTATCTTACAAGGTATGAAATGGATTATTTTAATAAATCTATCAACTAAGGAAAAGAAACTGTCAAAGCCAATTTTTTTTCTTGGTAAAACCACTATAAAGTCCATACTAAGGCACTCCCATGGCCTATTTAGAGTAGGTAAAGGCTGGTATAGTCCTTCATTGGAATATGTTCCCTTAGATTTTTGGAAAACTAGACATTTCTCCACATATCTTCTTACATCCCTTGGCATCTTTGGCCAATATTAGAACCTTTGAACTAGGTCTAATGTTTTATTCAAGCCAAAATTCCCACTAAGACTTCTATTATGTTTCTCTTGTATGAGGTTTTCCCTCATAGACCCCTTAGGTACACATAATTGATTTCCCCTAAATAATAAACCATTTTGCAATGTGTAGTTAGAAAAATTACTATGAAAGTGATTATTAAAGTCAACACATACCTTGTAGGCTTTTGAGAAGTCTTCATCACCCTCATATAGATCTTTAAACCCTTTAATACCAATGCTTTGTAACTAAATTTCTTGGACAATGAGCAACCTTTGGCTAAGTGCATCTACCACTTTATTGTTTAGGCCCTTCTTGTGTTTGGTAGTAAAGGTATACGCTTGGAGAAACTCCATCCACTTGATGTTCCTATGACTCAACTTTTCTTGTGTATTTATGTAGCTCAAGGTTTGATTATCAGTGTAGACTACAAACTCCTTGGGAAAAATGTAGTGCCTCCACTTCCTAAGAGCTTGAATGAATGCATAAAGCTCTACATCATAAGATGCATACCTTGACTTGGCCTCATTCAACCTTTCACTAAAAAATGTCGCAGGTCTTCCTTCTTGGTTTAGGACTGCTCCCACAACTATGTTACTTGCATCACATTCTATAATGAACAACTTGTCAAAACTTGGTAACACTAGGATGAGTTTTGTAGCCACCTTTTGTTTTATCTTCTCAAATCCTTAATTAGCCTCCTTTTTCCATTTCAACTTATTCTTGACCACACCTTTGATAGTATCCAATAGAGGTGCACATATCTCACTAAACCCCCTAATGAATTTTCTATAAAACTGAGCCAACCCATGAAAACTCCTTACATTAGTCCCTATTTTTGGAGTTGGCCAATTAAGGAGATCTTCTACTTTATTTGGATCCATTTTCAAATCACCTTGGGATACCACAAAGCCTAGGTAAACTAGTTCATGTTTCAATAAATCACTCTTTTTTAGGTTAATGTCTAGATTCTCTTCATCCAACCTCCTTAACACAACCTCTAGATGCTTCACATGCTCTTCCTTTGACTTTCTAAAGATGAAGATGTCATCTAGATACACCACTAAAAATATTCCTATGTAATCCTTCAAGACTTCATTCATTAATCTCATAAATTTACTAGGTGCATTTGTAAGCCCAAAGGGTATAACTAACCATTCATAAATATCCTCTTTAGTTTTTAAGGCTAACTTCCATTCATCCCCCTCTTTCATCCTAATTTGATGGTACCCACTCTTAAGGTCAATCTTAGTGAAGTACCTAGACCCTCCAAGGAAATCCATTAAGTCTTATATTCTAGGGATATGAAACCTATATATGATTGTTATCCTATTTATAGCCCTAGAATAGTTACACAACCTCCACTTACCCTTTCTCTTGGGTGAAAAGATAACTAGAACAACACATGGACTTAAACTCTTCCTGATTAGTCCTTGGTCAACCAACTCTTGAACTTGTCTTGCTATTTCCTTATTTTGGTATGGTGTCATCTTGTAAGCTACTTTGTTAGGAAAGGATGTGTTGGAAATTTGGCTGATTTTATTACATAGATGTTGTCATTATGGAAACATATGATCCACTTGAAGATCACATAGGTTAGAGAGCAAGTATGACAAAGTGCATTGCAAATTTGTCTAAGTGTGAGATAGTATTTTTACCAGTGAACCTAGACATAATTTTTGTTTACAATGTTGATTGGAGTAAGTTTAGTTCTTTTGCACTTGAACATAGACTCTATGATTACTACTGATCACCCATCTCAAAGTGCAAGTCAGTATGACATGTACGAAAGGAGTTATGACAATTTTACTGAAGATAGTGTCAAGCTGATAGGACAAAATATGAAGATAGAACTAGTAAAGAGTTAAGGGATTATTTTGTTTATCAAAATAATGAATTAACAATATAAAGGGATGAAATCCTAGATGTTAACTCTTGGATAAATTTATTTATATAAATGTAAATATAATTGTAATTGTAGAGAAGAACACAATAGTGTGGATAAGTGATATGATGCAAAATATATGATGCATATGTAATAGCAATAGTGAAAGAGCAGTGAAGAGTTATTGATGCAAGAAGTATAAGGTTATGTACCTTAACCTATTTTTGTAATCAATGTATATTGTACATTACTTGTTTGGGTAGTGGGCTCATCTAGTAATCACATTTTGTACTACCAACTCCTAATAGGGTTGAGGCTTCTAACAAGGCCTACAGTCCCTTAATGAGGACTGATACACTATATGGTTGTAATAGACTCCTAACAAGGTCAACATCCTTAACATGATACTTTTGATTAGTGGATCTTTGTGGGTACCATCCCCACCAGGGTTTTCCCTTGGCCAGGGTTTCCTCAAGAACAAATCATGTGTTATGAGTTCTTTAGTTTTATTGCTATGCATGTTGTTTAGCTTCTTATGTTATGCATGTATAAAGATAATCTTTTATATCCATAATTGGGAAAAAGATAAAGTTTGTAGAATACTGATTCACCCCCCCCCCCCCCCTCTCAGTATTCCCTATTTCTAACAATTGGTATCAGAGCATAGTTACTTAGAAAAGAATCATTCAAGGGAAGCCTAGTAGCTTGACTAAGATCTCTATGGATATGGATCAACTACAGAAGAATCTTGAAGAAGCTTGTGAATAGATTGACTTGCTTAATATTGAAAAAGATGCTTTGAAAATAAAGTATGATGATGCAAAGAACCTCATTGAGAAACTAAAAAACAAATTGGTAGATCTGAGATCTGAAAAGGAATTCAAAGTTTTTATTGAAGATTGTAATGAAAATTTAGAAAAAGAAAATGAGATCCTTAAGCATGAATTGAAGATAGAAAATTTGAAGCTTAGTTTGAAATATGGAAATGGAAAGAATTTAGAAAATATGAAATCTGAAAATGAAGGACTAAAATCTAAACTTTGTTAAGTAACATCTGAACTTGAGAAAGTCAATTTGTAGTATGATGAACTTGAGAAATACAATAAGATTGTGAAAGGTGAACTAACTCAATCCAAACAACAACTTGAAAGGCTATATTCAACTAGTGAGAAGATTGATGAACAAATATCTTATCAAAAACCATTCTATGATAAGACTGGTCTTGGATTCAACACTTTTAAAACAAATGATGAAAGCAAGGAACCAGATTTGAAAATATCTGAAAGCATAAATGAGAAGAAGTCTGATGAGATCAACAAATCTGAAGATACACCTAAAGAAGAAGAGTCACCAAAGCAAGAGGAATCACCCAAAGGTATGCAAAGAGAATTCAAAGGTAGATGTTTTTCTTGTAATACTATTGGTCATATGAAGAGAGATTGCATAGGTAAGCAATTTAGACCTCTTAATGGTTATTGTTACAATTGTCATGATTTTGGACATAGAGCTATTGAATGTAGGAAACCTAAATTTATTGAGAATAATGATGGTAGTAGAATGTTTAGGAATACTAACAATGCAGATAAGAAACCTACCAAAGATATGAACAGAAGGAATGGAGTAATATGTTATAGATGCAACAAGGTTGGAAACATTGCTAGAAATTGTAGATCACAAATCAATCAACCTGGACCAAGATATGGAAACAATGGAATTTTTTGTCAGATATGCAACAAGATTGGACATACAGTAAGGTTTTGTAGAATGAACAATAGAGTTTTTCATCCTAATCCTAATCCCAAAAATTATGTTAGAAGAAATGAAGATAAAAGTTACAGTTAGAAAGGATGTTGTAGTAATTCAGATGAAGTGAAGTTTATCAAAAGCATAGATCAAGGAGACATATTCAACATTTAAGGTAATTAGGAAGGTGAAGTATTGAAAGGTAATAATGAATCTTTACCTGACCCATCTCAAAGTACTTAATTTATGTAAATTACAGTAGAATAGAAACTTAGATTAGTGTAGAAGTAGGTATATGATGAAATGAGTCTTGCATAGTTAATGAAAGGTAGTTTATGATGTTATAATGCTATGGTTAAGAGTGCAAAGAAAAATATTATGTTTTGCAAGATCGCAAGAAGTTTTGAGTTTTGCAGGTTAGCAGAAATAGGTTTTGGAAAGAAGTGGCAAAAGAATTGAATGTGATGTTAGATCTAAGTGAGATTGAATTAATAAAAGGTTATGATTGGTATTATTTGATCATCAAAGTGAATTCAAGTGTCAAGGAGGTCAAAGAGAAATGATTGGAAGCATTTTGCAAGGATTTGGAGAAGAATTTTGTGTCGAATCTATGCAAGCCCTAAAATGATTGGAAGCATTTTGCAAGGATTTGGAGAAGAATTTTGTGTCGAATCTACGCAAGCCCTAAAATTGTGAGATTAAGGTATTTTACTTGATAGATCTTTGAATCAGTAAAGGAATTTGAAGAAATCATGGATGTTTCTTTAATACATAATGTCAGAGATAATAATAGACCTAAATTGAAAAGGGAACTAGTATAACCCTTGGAAAATGACCCTAGGTTTGCATTATCATCTGTACCAGATGGATTTTTACACTTAGAGAATGTCAAAAGTTATCTTGGATGCAAACTAGAGACAGTCAATGATAGTGATTTCACAAATGAATATCAAAAGATTTACAATTAGGATATGACACTAAAACAAGGTTTTGAATATTTGGAACACAATGAAATTGTTAAGTATGGATTACAGTATGAATTTGATAATGAAAAAAACACTAAGATTATCTTGAGTAGAATTCATAATGGAAAGTTTTGGTTAGAAGATAGAGTGATAGATATTACAACAGATTTGATTCATGAAGTCACTGGATTATCTAAAACTGGAGCTATTCCTTTAAATGAGAAAAAAATGAGGAAAACATTCATTGACAACACAAACTCATCCTATAATGGTAGAGGAATTGTGATTAGTAAGATCAAACAAGATGATGTGCGATACTTATGCAAGATCCTAACTACTAAGTTTTGTGCAAATTCAAGAGAGGATGACATGGCAGCTGGAATGATACATGCAGTCTATCTAATGTGTGGTGATAGGGTACAAGTTGATATGTGTGAAATTCTAATAATTCAATTGTTTGAGAACTTGGAGAAGATTAAGAAAACTAAGTATACACAGTTTAGGTTCTCATCCCTAATCACCTATATGTTTTTTCATCTTTTGAGGAGATTTCCTTACACCATTGGAAATGACTGGAATGATGGACAAAATAAAATGGAAAGGATTAACCTAGTGTACAAAAGACATGTTATTGACAGTGTAAATGAGAGTGTAATACTAGTTATTAAGACATTTCAGAATATTGTGTCCAGTAGATCAAGATCCCTAAGTCTCTTATGGAGAAATATAAAGGTGATATATGTTTTATGGTGGATACTAACTTTACCGATATTGAAGTAGTAGAGCCTAGAATAGAGTTTTTAGACCCTCTTGGCTATGAGATATTTGAGGTAGAGACTGGAGAGTATGTTAGTAGGTTACTTAAGTGTAAGTTGGACACTCAATGAAATGGGTTTGGAACCTTTGAGGATAACTTCAACTCCGCAAACATCTTAATTGAAGAGAAGTAGTCTAAGAAGAGAGTTGAGATCACTATAAAGAAAATCCTAAAAGATATAGGGATGACAAAGCATGAGTTTTTGGTAGCAAAACAAATAGTAGTAGCAATCAGAGAGAGTGGACAAAAAGAACTTTTTTCTATTCCTCCTTTATCATCAATTGCAGTACAATAGGAAGAACCACAAGTGAAGGTAAAAGTGGAAGTAACTAAGAAGGATATAGAAGAAAAGATGTCTATTAGATCCACTTCCTCCACACCTAGCAAAAGAGTACAGGAAAGTGCTACTGGACCAGGAAAGAGACATAAAACTTTAGTGCAACCAATTCCAAGAAAGATTGCAAAAATAAAAGATGATGTCACTGCTGTTAAGAAGAAATCTTGGAAACCCAAAGTTGAAAAGATTAATGAGCAGATCATTGAGAATGGTGACTTTACAAGAATGAACAAGTACTATGATCTTTATGATTATACAGATAGACTTAATCTGGAGAATGTAGTTGTGAAGCATATGATTTTGGCTGATAAGAAGTTTGATACAATTTAGGGATAGATACCTGATGATTTATATAACAAACTTGTGAATAGGAAGAAGAGAGCATCAGAGGAGGATACAACTATCAGAGAAAAGCTTGTGAGGAAGCTTTGTGAAGTAAGAGATGAAACACATTTCAATCAGATCATGAAAGCCTTAAGCACCCATCTAAGAACCAAAAGGAGAACCATCCAGATCATGGGAGGTAGGTATGAAGAAATCAATTCTGAGACAGAGAAAGCTATTATCAAGGTTATGAAAGAAAATGTTGGAGAACCATCAGTTGTAGCAGAGCAAGGAGGTGAGAAAGAATAAGAGGAAATTCCCTCTCCTCTAGCCATTAATATTGAAGATGAAATAATGAATGTAGAAGGTACAAAAATCACCTTGGATACTGATGAAAATGTATTCAAGAATTTGGAGAACATTGTTGACAATTTGGCCTTTGAAGAACAAGAAGCTACAAAAGAAGAAGAAATGACAGAGACTACAGTTGTAGAACCACCAGTAATAGAGGAACAAGTTCCCATTCCCACCAAAGAAGATATCAATCTTACTCCTAAGATTGGAAAGAAAAATCAAATTGGATCTATGATTGAGCATTTGGGAAAGGAAGTATATGATGACGATCAATTGGAATTGATCACATCCTTGAATAAAATCATTGGCAAGAATAAGAAAGTGAAAAGTCTTGAAGGGTGTCTGAAGGAACTAACTGAGAAGTTACAAAGCACTATAACTACACAAATTGCAGAAGCAGACCCTATGGAGAAAGCAAAGAAGGTAATGAGCACTTTTGACAATGAATTCACAAACTTGTCTGACATTGCAAAAGTGAAAGCACAAGTAGCCTATGAGGCTAGAATGCTTTTGAACATCAGTCAAAATATCAGGAATGATATCAACACTCTTGATTTCTATATCAAGGATTGAGGAAGCATTTGGAAATAGGAAAATCTTTGTACATACAATGTACAGAATCAGAGACCTTGACAGTAGAAGAAGATCAAAAGATAAAGTTGAAGGAAGGAGAAATTCTGAATGAAGCTAACCTTCTTTATAGTCCCAATGTGAAGGTATGTGATGTTTAGAAGAAATTTTGAAAGCTATATGATGAAATTAGAGTTGTGCAAGATGAGAGAGAAAAAAAATTGAAAAGATTCACTCTTTTGAGAGAGCATACTTCTATGAAGTTAAGCATTATTGAAGAGCAGTTGGAAGAATTTCTTTCAGCTAAGACATCTTTTCAAAAGTTTAACTTTGAAAACCTCCAAGCATGTGAAATAGCATCTTATGGACTGAGTGCATTACTTAATGTGGTAGATTCCATTAAGAAGTCATGGGAGAAGGAGATAGAAACCATGAATATAGATTTTTCAAATTGTGTTGCAAGCCTACCAGCTTTGCAATAATTGAATTAAGGTATAATCTTTTTGTGATACTATTTTTGTAACCCTCCCTACCTTTATTTTGTCATTGTTGTCAAAGGGGGAGAGATATATAGCAGAAAATTGATTGTATATGATAAGGATTGATACTCCTAGGGGGAGTACTATATTAGAGACAATATTTTTGGAGGAGTTATAAGGATAGTATATATTTTATACTATGGCCACAATTTTGAGCAATTTTGAGATTTTGAAGTTGTACACTTAGCCAATTTTCTCATATGTTGCCACCAATGACAAAGGGGGAGATTGTTGGAAATTTGGTTGAGTTGATTACATAGATGTTTTCATTATGGAAACATATGATCCACATGAAGATTGCACAAGTCAAAGAGCAAGTATGACAGAGCGCATTGCAAATTTGTCTAAGTGTGAGACAATATTTTTACCAGTGAACCTAGACACAATTTTTGTTTGCAATGTTTATTGGAGTAAGTTCAATGTTTGCACACTTTAAAATAGACTCTATGATGACTATTTATCACCCATCTTAGAGTGCAAGTCATTACAGCATGTACGGAAGGAGTTATGACAGTTTTACCCAAGACAGTGTCAAGCCGACAGGACAGAATATGAAGACAGAACTAGTAAAGAGTTAAGGGATTATTTTGTTTATCAAAATAATGAATTAACAATATAAAGGGATGACATCCTAGATGTTAACTCTTGGATAAAATTATTTATATAAATGTAAATGTAATTGTAATTGTAATTGTAGAGAACACAATAGTGTGGACAAGTGATATGATGCAAAATATATGATGCATATGTAATAGTGATAGTGAAAGAGAAGCAAAGAGATATTGATGCAAGTACTATAAGGTTATGTACCTTAACCTATTTTTTTAATCAATGTATATTTTACATTACTTGTTTGGGCAGTGGGCTCATCTGGTAATCACATTTTGTACTACCAACTCCTAACAAGGTTGAGGCTTCTAACAAGGCCTATAGTCCCTTAATCAGGACTGATACACTATATGGTTTTAATAGACTCCTAACAAGGTCAACATCCTTAATAGGATACTTTTGATTAGTGGATCTTTGTGGGTACCATCCCCACTGGGGTTTTCCCTTGGCTAGGGTTTCCTCGAGAATAAATCATGTGTTATGAGTTCTTTATTTTTATTGCTATGCATGTTATTTAGCTTCTTATGTTATGCATGTATAAAGATAATCTGTTATATCCATAATTGGGAAAAAGATAAAGTTTATAGAATACTAATTCACCCCCCCTCTCAGTATTCCCTATTTCTAATAGGATGCCCCTGGTATGAAGTCTATCTAGTGACTAATGGCTCTTTGAGGAGGCAAGGTATCAGGTGTCCCATCACTAATGATGTCCTTGAACTACTCTGACAATTGCTTCACTTTTGCAGGTATAAGTGTTTATTTTGGTTTATCCCCTTCTTCGGGCTTCACAAAAATTGTAACACCAACTCCTTGTTCCTCTTTAAGTTCATGCAAGAACTCTCTTCCACTTATTATGTGTACATTTGAATCTACTAAATTTTCTTCTCTCTCTTCAAAAAGTGATTGGATTTTTTAAGTGACTCCATTCTTTTTGAAGGTATATAAGTTTCTCTTCCCATGATGGACTGCATCTCTATCATATTTTCATGGTCTTCCTAACAATAGATGTAAAGCATCCATTATAATAAAATCACAAAGCATCTTGTCTTGATACTCTCCTATAGAAAATTCAACCCATAGTTGTTCATTAACAAGAACATTATGCCCTTTGTTGAGCCAAGTAAGCTTGTAGGCATTGGTGTGAGGTATTCTAGTTAGTTTCAATTTTTTAACTGCCTCATCTGAGATGATATTATTTGTGGAACCTAAGTCTATAATGAATTTAACAATTTTCCAAGAATCTTGCACTTAATCCTGAATAGTTCCCTTCTTTTTTTAGGTTCTTATTTTATTGGTTCTTTGAGCAAGACTCTCTTGAATATAAGGTTCTCACCATTCTTTGAATCAAGGTTCACTTCTAGAGATTTAACACTACCAACCTCTTCCTAGGCATAAAAAATTTTGTTTTCTCCTTGTGAGCTTGATGCCTTATGAGGGAACCTATATGTAGGATGGCCTAATTGACCACAATTATAGCATTTCATGCTTGCAAAATGAGAGCCCTACCAAAACCTTTGAATCTAACTCTTTCACCACTATTGAACCCTCTTCCCCTACTAAAGTTACCTATGCTACTTGAATCAATGTGTTTCTCAGTCAAATTAGCTTCACCTCTATTCTCATGTTCATTACTCCAACCACTAAAACTACCTCTATGACTCCCTCTTGAGTCTCTTCCTCTTCCTTTGCCTCTTGAGCTAGTTTATCGCTTCTTTTTTCTCTTCTCCTCCACTTTAAGGGCTAGTTGATAGCATCTAAGAATGGTAGTAGAACTTAATAGAATGATCTCCTCCTGGATGCTCCACCTTATTCCATTCAAGTACCTAGCTACCTTGAAAATTTCTTCCTCTTGCACCTTGGACCTCAAACATAACTTTTTAAACTCCTCAGTATAAGTTGCAATGTCTAGTTCTCTTTGTCTACGATTTTGTCTCTTTTTATGAAATTGAATCTCAAAGTATTCTGGCAGGTAGTTCTCCTTGATCTTGGTCACAATATCTTTCCAAGTAGCTATTAAATTCTTGCCCACATTTTCTCTTTCAATTTGAAGGAACTTCCAACAAGTCAATGTTTGTCCCCTCATCCTAGCTTTTTCCACCTTCACTTTTTGAGCCTCACTAATCCCTTAAGACTCAAAATGATTCTCCATCCCCTCTATCCATTCCATCAAAAATTCAAGATCCGTCTTCCCACTAAGAAAAGGTACCCCTTCAAGATATTTGCCTCCAATGGATTTTATGACTTTGAGGAATGGTTCTTCTTGCATAGGTGGATTGGGTTCAGGGACTTCATCCATTGCCTTACCATTATCTTCATCTTCTTTAAAATTTTCACTCACCAATTCAATATTTTCTTCCACCTCTCCTATCTTGTCTCTAAGAGTGTCCAATTCTTCATGGAGTATTCTATTCTCCTCTCTCTACTTTGTCACTTCCCTAGCTAAATCAAAATTTGTCACCATGGTTGACTCACCCACTGATTCTGACATATACTTATCCCAAACCTTATTAGGCTCTGATACCAATTTGATAGGGAGATCTCTTTTCTCTTGAGACCTATCTCCTTGAGGACTCCTAAAAGGTCCTTTTTCTGACCTTTCTAGGGTTCTTTCTATGACCCTACTCTAGAGGAACTCTTCCCTCAATGACTCCTTCCTCCAAGACCTCACTACCAAGTTTGTACTCAACACTAATTCCACATTCCTTTATGAATCAACTCACTAAGTCCACCTTCTATCACAACATAACCCTGTTCAAATGTTAATAAGATGGAGGGGATTTTAACTACTCATTTCTACTAGTTTTGGTGTTATCTTACTCCCAACCTTCATGATTCAACAAACTATCTCTTCAAACCTTGAAAAAAGGGTTGGTAGGCTTTTAGGCCTAATTAGGTCTCTTGATTGAACTTTCAAACAATAACTCTGAAACTTCCAAACCAGACCCCAAACCAATTTTCATTACACATACCCTTTTTAGACAACTCAAGGATTTTTAGGATTTTCTAAGCTAAATCTATCTATACACCTCCTTCCTAAAGATAGGCCTATTTTTAAGGGTTATAAGCTTGGTGAGACTATAATGGACATGTTGGTTGGTTTCTTGGTTTTAGGTTCTATCCTTCAAAATTTTAATTTTTGATGCCTATCCTTGAGTTTCATGATTTGATTTCCAAGCATTTCCAATCCTTGAGTGCCAAAATTGTTTAAAAGTTTTAAAAACCCTAGGTTTTAGGACTATTGCCTTTAAAAATCCAAAAAGCCCTAATATTTTCTCACCCAAGTCTATTCGGCTATTACTTTTTTAAATCACTTAATGACCTATTTCAGCATCTGCACTTTATATTTCTAGGTTAGTCACTTAGTCTCTTAAATAGTTTAGCATATTCCTTTTTAACTAGCGATTATCCTATTCCCTTTGTCGCGCAGTCTCCCAAGGATGGAAGAATATTATTTGTCTTCAAATGATTCAACGGTTGCCTTTAGTCACCGAGTCTCTAGATAACTATTATGAGATCTAGCAATTGCTATGATAAATTTTTGCAAAGTGACTATGGTCACTTTATCTCTAGATCAAAATACCTTCAGTTGGGTGATCTCTGAAAGATATAAAAAATTGATATAATATTCAATGATTATGAGGTTCGTAGTTCATCACTGAATCTCTAAATATAAAGTGGTGGTTTATTTTGCGGGTCGCCAGGTCTCCAAGTTATTCAGTGGTTAGCTCTTTTATCCTATGACTTGGCGATTTCAATAGTCGTGTGTTCTCTTGGTTCTAGTGATTATGCTTTAAGTAGTCAGTGAATCAGTGACATGGTTATCTCTAAGTCTCCCAATGAAGTGGTTAAGTGATAAAAGGTGTGGTGACTTAGTGACAACTGTTGAATGAAATTTTAATTAGTGGTTGATGTTTAATCTCATTACTTGACTGAGGTTAAGTAATTTTTTTGGCGACTTGGAGAATAAAGGTGTTCATGCAGTCTCCAATCTTAACTATAGTTAAAAAAAAATATCAGGTGACTAGGATATTGTCTTTAGTCGGGTAATCACCAGATGATCCATGATTAAGTGTTGACTAAATTTAAAAAGTTGAAAAAATATAAGTATCCGTTTGCTAGATTTTGTGATGTGTCTTTTCCTGATTGGTTAATAAAAGATGAAAAATGTGAACAAGTAAGCGGACTTGACTATAGTCACTAAGTCTCCAGAAAATAAATCAAAGGTTTTTCTTGTCTTCAGTCACTGAATCTCTAAATGGTTGAGTCGGGAGGTCTCAAGAAGAAGTTTGAAAAGTCAACTAGCTTCAGTGACTAGGAGATTCATTAAGGTCGCTAGATCTCTTAATGGCCTTTGTCGCTAGGTCTCAAGATAAAATTAAAAGGAAATAATTTTGTAGTGATTAAGAGATTAACTATAGTCACCAATTCTCAGAATGGAAAATTTAAGAAAGCACATGGTCACCCAGTCTCTAGATAAATTCAACAGGATTCAAAATATTTAGCGATTATGTTAGTCACCAGATCTCCAAAAGAAGTGAAGTCATTTAAATGACTAAATTTTTCTTTATTTGCTAGATCTCTAAAAGTGTCAAGGAGGTGCCAAATTTTTAGCAATTATGAGAATGTCTTGTAGTCGCTAGGTCACCAAAAGTTGAAATCTGATTACCTGTCATTTAGTCAGCTTATGACTAGTGAATTGAGTTCTGAGCATGCCAAGAAATGGTGGAAGTGACATAATTTTCAGCTTTTGATCTCTAATAGATTATTGCATTCAATTCAGCTAAATAAATACAATTGTTCATCACTCATTTTGAAATACCAAGCATTCAAAAAGCCAAAGCGATAGAATTTCTTGAGATTTTTGGACCAAATTCAAAGTTCAAAACATTTAGAATTCGCAGAGGGGTTTGAATTTTTAGAAAAAATGAGCCAATTATTTGTCAGTGGGACTTCTACCAGTAAAGGAGCTAAGGAGAAAGCTAAGGAAAGCTATTCAAATGAATTCTTTGCCTTGCTGCCGAGCTCATCATAGAATAAGAAGGTTAGTGATGAGTGTTTTATAGATGAACTTGCATACTGCAGAGATGGTAGGACACTAGACATCACTAGAATGTGTTTGTTTAAGTACTTTTATAAGAATCTTGAGAATTTGGTCCCTGTCTCAAACCCTTGGATGTCAGGGTTAGAAAAATTGATAGTTCCAGAGGTTTTCTTGGACGTAGATGTCCTAATTTTTTTAGCCCATTTCTATGATCCCCTATCCAAAACAATTAGGAAGGGTGATGGTTCTCCTCTGGTAACCCTTGATCAGAATTCATTTATAAGAGCTTTTGGTATCCAGCTCCCTATGGCTACTGAAATTAATTTATAATCCCTGGACAATAGGTATGTTAGAGAGGCTACTGTTGTGGCAAAATAAATTCAAAACCATGTTTCCTGAGAAAATAGAAATTACATAGCACCAATGCCAAGAACAATCCCATATGCATACAAGGACCTCCATTTTTACATAAGGTGCATTGCCTATGGATTATGCAATGTTCTAGGGACTGATGGTGGAGAGAGGATCTCCTTGAACCTCCTAATGATGGTTTTGGACTCCCGGAGTCTTCACATGACAAAAGGATATGATTACATAGGATATGTAATAGAAAATATGCATGAGGGTTTATAGGCATTGAAGAACCACACGTATGGTTCTACTCCTAGGTTTATGCACTATTCTTTGTTGATGCACCTATTAGAATAACTAAGAGAGGGGTGAATTAGTTATCCAGTGTCCCAAAAAAAATGTATAATCCAAAACAAATTCTTCAATTTTTGCTACTCGATAAACATAAAATACTTTCACTATCTGTGTTTTTACCGATTGTTAATCTAAAACTTATAGTAGTTACCAATCAAATCTAACATGCAATATGCAAAGTATGATAACAAACAAATATCACAATCAACACATAACACAAGAGATTTAACATGGAAACTCTATGAAGGGAAAAACCACCTGGGACTGGCAACACAAAAATGTTCACTCTTCTGAAGTGAGGTCAGTGAAGACCCAACCCTGTTAAAGGTTACAGACACACTGTTAGGTGTGACCTTGTTAGAGCATTTTAGACTAGAAGTTATCATCCAACCAATAGTCACTCTGGGGTTGACATGATAACAATGTTCACTCTATGAATGAAACATAAAAAGATTTTCTTAGTCCACTCGGTTAAGAGATTTGACTATGTACAATGGTTAAATATGTAATAGTAGATGATCTACCTTGATACAACTTCAATTATAGTTTACAGATCAATATTCAGCTCATACAAATCTTTCTGATCAATATATCACTTTAGATTCAATACTATATCAACTTACTATCTATCGGTAATTACTCTTTATAGCTTGATAATTATTCTGCAGTTCGGTTCTCACTAACTAGTATGATCAGAATGCATGAAAACTTGTTCACATGATAATTTTGCAGTATCTTCTTCTTTCGGCATTGTTTCAATAATGAAACCAATGTTTCTTATATAGATGAGTAAATCATTTTCTTTTTGTCCATCAGATTTTTCCATTTAATCTCATTCATTGATTTTGTCGCTTTAATCTTCTTCGGCTGATGTCTTAGTAACATGTTTCAATCTACTCCATTTGATCTTCCTTGAATTATGTTAGTCATCGATCTTCATAACAAACCTTATCTGTTACCTAGATTTCATACACTTTTCCAACTCATCAATCTTATCGGCTAAAATAATCATTTAATTCCTTTCTATTCTGCTTGGTTAACAAAGAAATGCATCAGTGAACACAAGCTTTGTTAACACTGCACTTGGTATACACTACACTCTGTCGGTGTATACTGGAATGCTTCATTTACCGACAACACTGCTTTGTGTCTTTCAGCTCTATTCTTCATCATAGATGAATGCAACATAATAAAGTCAATATCATCAAGTCATAGACTCATCAACAAGTTACTCAGTGTATTCCTTATCCTCATCTAACATATACATCTTCCTCATGTAGATACTTTTGTTCTTCATCTCTTTCACCTTTCTTTAGATGTTTCGGTATAGTAACTTACAAGATAAGTACCATCAAGCTAGTTGACATCAATGACAACATAATACTAATTTAATCATCTTTCATATCTAATCAGCAACTCCTCAATGATCTTTAATCATAGATTCTTCATTCAATTTCTGAATCAGTTGTAGTTCATCAATCTCTCCCTTTGGCATTGATGGCAACTCAAGTAATATGAAATGTACCATACACATACCAAACATGTATTCTACAACTCTGTGAACAAATGTTGTACAAGCTCTCCCTAGCTTAATATGTTTAATCACTACATTACTAAACATCATTATAAAATACAACTTTTTCATTCTTTAGATATGATCTTTTTCGCTCTCTGGTTCCTGCTTCTATTCTCTGTAATTGATCTTCAATGTTTTGTTTCTTTCAGATTATCTCTCCCTTAGATAGTTCTCATCGGTGCATGTTTAACTTTTATTTCATATTATTTATCTCTCCCTTTGAAAACAATGCCAAAGAAACAAATAAATAATCAGCTTTATAGTAGCTAAGTAACTCTCTGTTGTCCAATACAATCTCTGTATCTTTGTATACTAATATACCAATCTATTTTAGTTTTTCAAATGTAATCACAACCTTGAACATTATCCAAAGTGTGAACTATGTTGCATCAACATGTGTGATCTTATGATAATTTTAAGCTAATGCAATATCTAGATCATATTAGTGACCGATAGATAGGGGACGGACCCCAAGTCTAGTCCTCAAGTATTCAAATGTGTCCTTTGGTAGAGGCTTTGTAAAGATATCTGCAAGTTGTTCTTTAGATGTAACAAATTATAACTTCAGTTTCTTTTCTTTAACTTGTTCTCTTAAGTAATGATACTTAATTGATATATGCTTTGTCTTTGAGTGCATCACTAGATTCTTTGAAATATTAATAGCACTGGTGTTGTCACGGTATATAATCACCAGGTCAGTGATTACCTCATTCATTCCTTCCAACACTTGCTTGATATATACAATGTTTGAGCAATTAGTAGCAGCAACAACATACTTTGCTTCAGCTGTAGACTGAGAAATACAAGCCTCCTTTTTACTTGTCCAGGTTACAAGTCTTTCACCAAAGAAGAATGCTCCTCCAATGGTTCTTTTTCTGTCATCCACATTTCCAACCAAATCAACATCAGTATAGACCTTCAGTTCAAACTTACCTTCCTTAGGATACCATAATCCATAATCTTTTGTCTTTTTTAGGTATCTTAAGATTCTTTTAGTAGCAATCATGTGTGATTCTCTAGTGTTAGCAGAAAATCTAGTAACAATTCCCACAACATGTGCTATATCTGGTCTACTATGAACTACATACATTAGCTTACCAAGCATGGATCGGTAAAGTGTTTGGTTTACCTCTGTAGTTTCATCTTCCTTTGTCAATTTACTTCTAGTAGCCATTGGTGTTCCCACAAGTTTAGAATATTCCATGCCAAATGTCTTCAAGACTTCCTTTATGTACTTAGATTGTGAGATGAATATCCCATCATTCTACTGAATCACTTGTAGTCCTAGAAAGAATTTAATCTCTTTGAACATAGACATCTCAAACTCTCTTCTCCTCTCATCAAAAAAAGATTTACATACATGATCTTGACCTTCAAAAATAATATCATCAAAAAATATCTCAGCAATAATAATAGTGTCATCAGTATAACCTTTCATGTACAAATTGTTGTTCTCACTAGTTCTAACAAATCCAATACTTAACAATTAAGTATGCAGCCTTTCATACCAGGCTCTTGGTACTTTCTTCAAACCATATAAATCTTTATGTAATCTACATACCATGTCTTTGTTGTCTGGATCAATGAATCCTTTAGGTTGTTCTATGTAGACCTCTTCTTCAAGTATACCATTCAAAAATGATGACTTCACATCCATTTGATAAACTTTAAATTTTTTGTGTGCAGCATATGCAAGTAACATTCTAACTCCTTCCAATCTAGCAACAGGTGCAAATGTCTCACCATAATCAATGTCTTCTTCCTATGCATATCCCTTGCATACCAATCTAGCTTTATTTCTTGTCACCTCACCATTTTCATTTAGTTTGTTCTTGAATATCCACTTAGTATCGATAACATTCTTATCTTTAGGTCAGGGTACTAAGGACCAAGTTTTGTTCTTCTCTATTTTTTCTATTTCCTATTTCATTGCATTAACCCATTCTTCATTCTCTAATGCAACTTTCACATTTTTTGGTTCAAATTCACAAATGAGACATGTACCTTGTCTTGCTTTGCTTCTTGTCTGCATGCCAGCTTGTCTATCTCCAATAATTTGTGTCTTAGGATGATGTCTTCTAACAAAACTAGCCAGTACTTGGTTTCTTCTTTCTTGTTCATCCTATTCAGGTTCATGTGTGTGCTCGGTAGCTCCATCTTGTTTTTTGGTTTCCCTTTCCTGTTCCTCAAGGTTATTTTCTTGTTGACCAGTTATCATAGGTTGCAACTTCGGTAGATAATCAAGATGTTCAATGTAAGTGAATCTACCATAGGCTTTCAATTCCTTTCTACTTTTCGCTATGTTCTTGTCATCAAACTCATCAACATAGACATTAGTACTTTCAATTATTTTATTTGTAACCTTATTCAAACATTTATATGCTTTACTCTTAGTAGAATATCCTAAGAATATTCCTTCATCACCTTTTGAATCAAATTTCCCATTTCTCTCATCTTTCAGAATAAAACATTTGCTTCCAAAAATCTTGAAATAACTTACAGTAGGTTTGTGTCCAAACCATAGCTCATAGGGTGTCTGGTTGGTGTCCTTCTTTAGTTGTACTTGGTTAAGCACATATACAGCTGTATTGACAACTTCCCTCCAGTATGTCTAAGAAATATTCTTTTGCAACATTAGTGTTCTTGCACATTCAATTATTGACATGTTCCTTATTTCAGCAATCCCATTCTATTGAGGTGTTCTCGATGTAGAGACCTATCTTTTGATACCATGCTCATTACAGAAATTAGTAAATTCATCAGAGATAAATTCACCTCCTTTATCAGATCTTAAGCATTTTAATTCTTTTCTAGTTTCTTTTTCTACCTTTGCCTTATACCACTTAAACATCTTAAATGCTTCAAATTTTTCTTTTAAGAACATAACTATCATTAGTCTAGTATAGTCATCAACAAAAAGAATAAAGTATCTATCACCATAATAACTCTGAGTTCTCATAGGACCACATATGTCAGTATGAACCACCTCAAGTATCTTCTTTGTTGAGTAGTCTTTGCTTTTAAAACTAGACTTATTCATCTTACCTTTCTAACATTCATGACACATAGCATGATTAAGTTTTGACAAGTTAGGAAAGCCTCTAACTCTCTTCTTCTTACTAATCTTGATCATATTATCAAAGTTCACATGGCATAACCTTTTATGCCACAACCATGCATCTTCATCATTCATTAATAAACAAGAAGACTGATCAATATCAAGATAAAATAGATTACCTCTGGATTGTGTACTAGTTCTGACAAGTCTTCCTCCATCATCATATATTTTTACCTTTTTGATCTCAAAAGCAAGTTGGTCACCTGAATTATTCAACTGTGCCACACTTAACAAATTATAGTTCAATCCATCTACCTAGTATGCATTTTCACATTTTATTCTATCATTAATCATCAGTGAACCTTTACCTCTTACCATACAAGGTGCATCATTTCCCATCCTAATAGATCCTCCATCATATTCATCAAGTAGGTTAAATTTCTCTACATCACCAATCATATGATGTGTATAGCCACTGTCCATGATCCATGTATCATTTATGCTTACTTTAGAGATCAGTGTTGTTTCTTCATGTTTCTCTTCTTCCTCTGAGTCATCTTTCATAGAAACAAATACTACTTCTATATCATCATCAGTGTCAGATTTAGATTCAATATCTTTGGCTATGTAACATACCTTTTTCCCTTTGTCATAGCTATCTCAGTTATCTCTGTTGTTATGTTGGTAGCCTCTATTGACTCTTCTCCCATAGCTTCCTTCATATTAGTCTTTGGATCTATCATCATCTTTCTTATTCAGACATCTAGCAGCGATGTGGTCAACTTATTTACAAGTAAAGCATGCCAAAGGTAGCTTACCTCTATACCTTCCTTTACCTTTGGGTAACCTTCTAGCCATAAGAGCTTCAAGCTCATCAAGTTCACCATCGATATCACTATCACTATCATTATTCTTATTATTCCTGCTACTAAATTGACCAATCTTCAAAGAAGACATGAAAGTAGATTCAATAGAAGGTACAACACTATTGTTAAAGTTATTCAATTCAAAGGTTGTAAGCTTACCAATCAGTGTGTCAAGAGTAAGATTGGATGTAGCTCTTATTTCATGAATTGCAGAGATCCTGATTGCATAAACTGGTAGTAGAGTTCTGAGAATCTTGCTTATCATTGTTTCATCCTCAATAATTCCATCTGATGCTCTAATAGCATGTACTACCTCTTTTAGTCTATTTGAGTATTGCACAATGTTCTCACCTTCTTTCATCTTCATATCATCAAATTGACCTCTTAGGCTTTCTTCTCTATCTCTTTTAACATTCAAATATCCACTGTAGATTAGAGTCGGTTTGTCCCACATGGCTTTGGTAGTAGTTCATCCCTTAATGTCTTAAAATTTGGCATTGGTATAGGTAGTAGCAAGTTCCATCATAGTAATATTGTGTTCATGTCTGTCTTTCAGTTGATCAAGGTTAAGGGACCAAGTGTCGGTTCAATGTAGTCATTCTACATCAGTTCTAGTGTGGAGTTCCCAATTCTAGATATGTGCAACTTCATCCGGCTTTTCCATATTGTGAAGTTCTCTTTGTTCAGCTTTGGCACTTCCCTCTTATACATCTTGAGATCTTTGTTCTGGAGTCCTTAAAACTCTACTCTAAGCAACCACAACTCTGATACTAGTTGTTAGAATAATTGAGAGGGGGGTGAATCAATTATCCAATGTCCTAAAACAAAATGTATAATCCAAAACAAATTCTTCAATTTCTTCTACTTAGTAAACATAAAATACTTTCACTATCTGTGCTTTTACCAATTGTCAGTCTAAAACTTATAGTAGTTACCGATCAAATCTAACATGCAATATGCAAAGTATGATAACAAACAAATATCACAATCAACACATAACATGAGATTTAACATGGAAACCCTGTGAAGGGAAAAAACACCTGGGACCGGCAACCCAAAAATGTACACTCTTCTGAAGTGAGGTCAATGAAGACCCAACCTTGTTAAAGGTTACAAACACACTGTTAGGTGTGACCTTGTTAGAGGATTTTAGACCAGAAGTTATCATCCAACCAGTAGTCACTCTAGGGTTGACAGGATAACAATGTTCACTCTATGAATGAAACATAAAAAGACTTTCTTAGTCCACTCGGTTAAGAGATTTGACTGTGTACAATGGTTAAATATGTAACAGTAGATGATCTTCCTTAATACAACTTCAATTGCATTTTATAGATCAATATTCAGCTCATACAAATCTTTCTGATCAATATATCACTTCAGATTAAATACTATATCAACTTACTGTCCATCGGTAATTACTCTCTATAGCTTGGTAATTGTTCTGTAGTTCAATTCCCTCTAACTAGTATGATCAAAATGCATGAAAAAATTTTCACATGATAATTCTACAATATATTCTTCTTCTAGCATTGTTTCAAGAATGAAACCAATGTCTCTTATATAGACAAGTAAATCATTTTCTTTTTGTCCATCAGATTTTGCCACTTAATCTCATTCATTGATTTTTTTGCTTTAACCTTCTTCAACTGATGTGTTAGTAACACATTTTAGTCTACTCCATTAGCTCTTCCTTGAATTATGTTAGCCGTCGATCTTCATAACAAACCTTATCTGTTACCTAGATTTCATACACTTTTCTAGCTCATCAATCTTATCAGCTAAACTAATCATTTAATTCCTTTTTGTTCTACTTGGTTAACAAATAAATGCATCGGTGAACACAATCTCAGTTAACACTATGTTCAGTATACACTACACTCCATCGGTGTATACTAGAATGCTTCATTTACTGACAACACTGCTTTGTGTCTTTCAACTCTATTCATCATCATAGATGAATGCAACATAATAAAGTCAATATCATCAAGTCATAGATTCATCAACAAGTTACTTAGTGTATTCCTTATCCTCATCCAACATATACATCTTCCTCATGTAGATACTTTTGTTCTTCATCTCTTTCACCTTTCTTCAGATGTTTCGGTATAGTAACTTACAAGATAAGTATTGTCAAGCTAGTTGACATCAATGACAACACAATACTAATTTAATCATCTTTCATATCTAATCAACAACTCCTCAGTGATCTTTAATCACATATTCTTCTTTCAGGTTCTAAATTAGTTGTAGTTCATCAACACCTCATTCTGTACTTCAATTATGATATCATGAATATGGAGTGCCTTGAGCCATAGATGATGTACAAGGGACAACAAAATCCAGTATAGTTTTGGATTAGGGCTTGGAGTCCTTCTTCAAGAAGTGATTTTTGTGTATTTTAAAATTGGATAGTTTGGCCTATCCTCCTTAGTTTAGGGATTAATCTTTCAAGGCTATCCACAAAGGTCCTGTAGCTAATAAGGCCTCAAAAATTTTTTGATAAGTGGACAAAGGGTCACAATTGGGGAGATATTTACTATGAAAAGGGTTATACTATGATTAGAGTATATGGATTCCCTCAACCCCCCCACATACTACCATTATTTGTTCCACCAAGGGTGGCATTTTTAGAATTCATCTGGTAGCTAATGCTGACTGATAAGGAGCACCTAGCCCCAAGTAGAAAAGGAAATTTTACTCCAAGGCACTTTAGAGTGCATAATCTCACAATAGGAAAGAATGCCTTCAGTAAGGTAAATGAATGGTTAGGGCAGTTTAGAATGCATGTTTCTTCCCATAGGTATGTTGATAAAGAGGGATTCATGGTTGCTGCCAAGAAATATTACATGCCCAACATTCCATTCAATAAGAGACATGAGGAGTATCCTGAAGAGGATGTGTTAATAAACATAATAGAAGAAGAAGAAGTGGCAAGAATATCTAACCAGATACATGAATTATATGCCATGGAGAAATAGTTAAGACAAAAAGGATTGGCATTCAGTGGCTTCTTCCCCAATCTACCCCATCTCCAAAGGATTGAACAAATGATGGCCCAATTCAATACTTTGATGAGGACTTTTGAAGATCAGATTGATGAGACAGATATGAAGAAGGATGTCCACTTTGAGTCAGAATGTGATGAAGATAGTGATGGTGGCTTCTCGGTGCACAACATCCCCCCTCTAGAACAAATAATGAATGAAAAACATCAAGCTAGAGAAAATATTGTTGACTTGAAAGAGCTCCATAGTTTTCAAGATACAAATGAGCCTCCTGCAAAGAAGCATAGATTATTAGTTGGGGAATCTTCTCAAGCAAGGAGAAAAGACAAAGTGGGAGCCCTCTTCACTGGAACTAGTGTCCATCACCACCAGTTGAGAAAGAAGATAAGGGAGGAGAAAAGAAAACAAAAATTGGAAACAGAAGATGTTGAGTTACCTTTGGCTATATGCCAAGATGAAAGAATGTTAGAACAAGATGCATGTTTGAAGGATGGCAATTTTATAGATTCAGATGAATTCAAGAGTTTCTTAATATGGCACAAGCAACAATAGGTTTCATCTAGTGTTCATATCATTAAAGAGGGTCAAGTACCTGATGAGGCAGTGAAAACACTAAGGGAGTATGACCCTAAGGCAGAGAAAATCACCCCAAAAGAGGCTAGACAACTTGTCAAAAATAGCAATATGCTACTTCTACCTGGGTGGAATTTATATTCTAATTTTATTATTGATCAAATCGAGAGATAGGATGACATAAATTTATCCTCAGAGACCCAATTAGGGGAGATTATCATAGGGTTTGGGTATAGCCCAAGAAATCAAGCTTTGGCTCTATGGAGCTTGTATCGTAAAGATAAAAAGCCATCAATTTTGAATGTAAAAGACCAAATGGATGGTGACAAAATTGTATGGTCAATCCATAATATAGGAGACCTTGAGATCTCTCAATTGTTAACCCATTTTTCTAGGCTCAATGAAGACAAGAACAAGCAATTATCTAAGACATATGGTTTCTTGTTGGAGGACTACAGTGCACTTTTGAAAGATAGAGATATCATAATAATGAAGGAAAAGGCATTGGAGAAGTCTTTGGTAGACTTAGAGCAGAAGTTAATCAATACTCCTGTAGCTACACCTGCACCTCTTGAATAACCTACATTGCCAGAAGGTAAAAGTATGAGTGAAGAAGAGGTTGTTGCAAAGATTAAAAAATAAATTTAGAAAAGCATGAGGCTATCCTACAAGCCTTGTTGAATATCTTGCAACATAGAGTTAATGCATTAAAGGATAAATCTAATTTGGTTTTTAGTGCTTACAATAAATTACCCGAATTGCAAGTAGAAGTAAATAGTTATGTTTCTATTTTAAATGGTTATTATGCAACTTGGTCAGTCATAGCAAAACTTTTTGAAAGATTGGCAGTCGTTCAATCTTTGAGAACTAATATTCTGGAAGTTGTTTTGCAAGTGGGGGAAGAAATAAATAAGGTAAAAGCCATATTGCCACTTTTTAAGGGAAAATCAAATCAAATTGAGGCTAAGATAGCCATGCTCTATATAGATTTCCATAGGTTTATCCCTTTTGTTAAGGATATAGATGGTGTAATGAAGAGCCTCAACAAATGGAAATCAGATTTTGATCCTTTAATGCCTAGAAAAGAGCCATTTCTAGATGAAAGTAATGAAGTAGATGTGGAGAGATTCAATAACACTCTGGATGAAGCCATAAAGGCAAAAATGGAGCTCACTAGATTTGTGGTAAATGTCAAGGTAATAACAGATGATAGATGGGAGAGGCAAAAGGCACAACTGCAACACATCTAGAGTTATAAATGGCCAACAAAGGAAGAAGTAACTATGTGGGATGAGCTCACAAAGCCCAAGAAGACAAAATCTACTATAGTTGACTTTGATATTTTGGATGATGAGCAAAGAGGACACCTAGATTCCTTGACACCTAAATTCAGAGCATAGGGATGATAAGCTATCAATAAGAATGGTGTAAGTTAGCCGGAATGGTAATCACCATATCTCACAACAACTCAAGAAGCTATCATGAAGATTTTTAGACAAAGGTGTCAGTGATCAATGAGCTAGGAAGTAGAACAATCCAAAATATTTTTGTCTTTGCACCACTTGAGGGCTTATTGGATTTTGTTTTATATGCTTTGTAGGGTTAGGGCTCCAACCATCTAAATCTTGTTGCATTCTCATTTGATAAGAGAATTCCAAGATGCTTTAGCTATATATATAAGTTGTATCCCCATTTTTGTAAAGAGTTAGAAGAAGATAATAGAAAAACTAAGTATCATTGCTACAGAACAGACTTCTAAATTTTGTGTCTGAGATTCTGAGCATGATTCTTTATATGTAATTCATAGGTTCATTTTAATACAAATACACTGCAATTTCTATCTTCTATTATTGTTGTCTCTTTACTTGTATGTTTACTCTTGTATGTTTTATTTGTGAGGCATTTAAAATATACTAATTGTTAAGCAATTTCTTCAATTGATTATGAGTTTCTCTCAAGGAGAGAATTAAAAAATCCTTGTTATCAATTGTAGAGAGTAAACTTATGTGTAGGGATCTTGATGATAGTAATCTTAGATTGATAGAATAGATTGCAAGGCAGTCTATTCAGTTTGCAGATTGTGTGTAAGGCATGTTGTTGTATCTCTTTTAAGATATTCTTATGGATTTTCATTTAAACTCTTTTTGCCCATTGGATTAGGCATTGGTTTAGTTTTTTTTTCTTATAATTTATCTTTTCATGATCTTTAGAAATACTAAAATTCATTTCATTACTAGTATCTTTTTCTTTTCAAGAATTATCTGTACGATTTTGAAGAAATTATATCCAAGTGATATAATTTGTGTTTGTTGATTCCTTAAAGAGAGAATCAAAAGGTTACCCTTCCTTGGGTTGAGCTCAGAAAAAGAAGAAGGATGAATGTCCTTAGGCCACTATTCTATGCTATTACATTTGTAGTTTTCATTTTTATACTCTATATTAGGATTGTATGGGCTATTTGTAGAGTAGTGATGTCTTATTGAGATAATTTGAGGAATCAATAGCATATCAGTGAAGAACTAATCCACCATTTGAATGTTTACTTGAAATATAAGTAATTCATATAGGCAATACCCACCAGAGTCTTGTGGAGCTCGAAGCAAAAGGAGGATCTTATCCAATCCTCATCAATTAGACTCTTTCTTGTAAACTTGAGAGTGTTCATAAAACTAAGAATCAAGCCTACTTATTAGCCAAGTTTGATCCCACAAGAAAAAGCTCTAACAAATTGGTGATTCCACTGGAGAGTAAAACTTTTTCAAAGTCATAAATAATGCAAGTTTCAAGTAGAGTTTGACTCCTGGCTTGCTTATTTCATACCAGTCAGTCACCATTGAAGATCAAAGTTCTTCCTTTATTTCTCTATATTTTATCCTTTTAAAATCTTTCTCATATACTTTCCCAAGGATAATATCTCCAAATTCCCAATCAAATTGGGTGGTAACTCTTTACAAAATCTTTGTGCCAGTGCTCCATAAGAGACCCCCTATTTCATAATGACCCATAGGAATACAAGGTCCAAGAGAAAAGAACATCCAGAAGAAAATTTAGAAGGAGAACTTCCAACTATCTCAAGGTGAAATCAAATGAGGAGGGAAAGAAATAGTAATGACATGTCTTTCACATGGAAATAGAAAGTAAATGTGAGGACAAAGGATCCTGTTCAAACAAACTAGGAGGGAAATACATCAGAATATGAGGAGGCAGTTGATTTGGGCTTAAATCAGTATGAAGATTACTATTCACCCTCTTAAAAGGATGGAGGGAGAGCACAACCCCATAGAAGAGGAATCCCTGGAAATAATAGAAGATCTAGAAGGCAAAGTAGGAATAGACAAGACTTTGTTCCTTCTTTTCCCCATGGTTCCTCCTTACAGGGTCACCAAGTGCCTAATGACCACCAAGAGGAAGTCCTTGCCCAAAATTCTTCATCAGAAATAACACTCCCAAACTCTGAAGAAATTTTTGAGGAAGTGTTTGAATTAGAAAGAAAGATCCAGGAGCAAGTTACAATAAGACAAAAAAAAGAGAAAGAGAAAGAAGAAAAGATTACACATGCTATGATAAGAGCTGAACAATTGAAGACACAATTTTTGGATTATGAAGCTATAAATTATGTTCCCATATGAAAACAAACAAAGGAAAAACCCATTATCCAAGAAGTATATGAAATAAGAAACCCCAGGGATAAGGGTAAACAAAAAGTTGTAGGAATTTCAATTAATGAACCAAATCCTACCAAAAAGTCTTTAGATCAAGCAACAAGATTAGATGTTCACCTTGAAAAGGCCAAAAGAGAATAGGAATTATTGGCTAAAGAATTAGAAAAGGTAGAGCTAGAGGCTACTATAGCTAAGATGAAAAGAATGATTGAGTTTCTTAGACAATCTTTAGGACCCACTAATATAGTTTCCACTTCTTTAGTACAAGGTACAAATATTTTGAATACTGAAAAACTATCCCTTCATCTTGTTAGAAATAGGAAATACTAAGAGGGGGGGGTGAATCAGTATTTCACAAACTTTTACTTTTGCCTACTTATGGATATAACAGATTACTTTAGTGCATACAAAGATTATCAAGCTGATTAACAAACATAGTAGTAAATACAAAGAACTCATAACACATGATATGTTCTCGAGGAAACCCTGGCCAAGGGAAAACCCTGGTGGGGATGGTACCCACAAAGATAACTAATCAAAAGTATCTTGTTAGGGATATTGGACCCTATTAAGATTCAATTTACAATATATAGTAGATCTATCCTAGTTAAAGGACTTTAGGCCTTGTTAGAAGCCTTAACCCTGTTACGAGTTAGATTACAAAACCTGATCACCAGCTGAGCTCACTGCCCAAATAGGTAATACAAAATGTTTCTGACTATATTATGGTAATACTTACAACTTTTCATCAATATCCTTTGCTACTATCACAATATATAACTATCGCAAGTTATCCTTTTCTTTCTTTTCACACATCATGTCATATCCTCATCATTACATTTCAAGTATGCCTAATATATGAGTTATTAGAGCTAATAACTTTATGTGGTCAGCTTCCAAAATATTTATCCAAGAGTAAACATCTAGGATGTCATCCCTTCATAATGTTAAGTCATTATTTTGAAAAGCAAAAATAATCCCTTAACTCTTTTGCTAATATTGTCTCCAAAACTGTTCTGTCTGCAAAAACTGTCTTCGGTAAACTTTGAATAACTTCATCTGTACTACTCTAAACTTTATGCGCACTGATATGGGGTATCCTCATACTTTTTAGAAGCTTTAGTTAATTATGCAAACAAAAATATTGCTCCAGTGGACGTCGCCAACTAAATCTACATCGGGTGCTCTGTCAGGATCACTATATCCATACTTAGACAATTTCTTTCTTCAACTTGCCATACTTGCATTCCAGATTCTATGCTCTTAGTAGAGATCATATGTTTCCATAATGACAACATCTATGCATCCACATTATCCAAATTGCCAACAATCTCCCCCTTTGTCATTGGTGGCAATATATGGGAAAATTGGCTAAGTGTGCAAACAAAACTTCAAAGCATTTACATAAATTTGTGGCCAAATGTTATACAACACATATACAATATTGTACTCCATAGAGTAGCTCCCCCTATGAGTATCCTTCCTCAACATATTATCAATTTTCTGCTATCTCTCCCCCTTTGATAACAATGACAAAGATAGGGTGTACAAAAATTTCAATAAAACTTGATACCTTGTTATCAGCTATTGCAAAGCCGGTAGGCTTGCAACACAGTCACCAAACTTTGACTTCCATGATTCAAAATATTTCTCCCATATCTTCCTGATGGATTCAACAACATTGAGTAGAGTACTCAATCCATATGTTGCTGTCTGACAAGCTTGCAGGGAATTAAAGCTAAACTTCTTAAAAGATGTCTTTGCTGAAAGACACTGCTCAATTTGGTCTTCAACAATTGAGGTCTTGATTGAAATATGCTCTCTCAAGATATTAATCCTGATCATCTTTCTGTTCTTCTCCTCTGCTAACATTCTAATTTCATCATTTAACTTCCTTATGTTCTTCTCCACAGAACTTATCTTTACATTTTGGCTTGTCAAGGTGTTTGTTTCAGCTGTAATTGCATCTATCTTCTCTCTGATCTTCTTATCTTCTTCAGTTGTTAGGATTTTTTATTTTGTGCATTGTATATACAAACTCTTTCCAGTCTCAAAATGTTTCCTTAAATTCTTTATGCATACATCCAAATTACCAATATCATTTTGAATATTTACACTTAAATTTTGTTGCATTTCTGCTTCAAAGGTTTCCTGAACTTTTATTCTAGCAATATCCTTTAAGTTAGAAAATTTAGAGTCAAAAGATTTTATTACCATTTTAGCTTTCTCAAGTGGATCTGATTCAAATACCTTAGTTCTGATCACATTCTCAAGTTTCTCTGTCAAAACTCTAACTTTTCCTTCAAGGTCCTTCACTTTCTTATTCTTTCCAATAATTTTATTAAGATATGTGATGAACTCAAGCTGATCATCATCTTCAACTTCTTTTCCAAGGTCTTCAAAAATTGAACCAATTTGTCTCTTCTTACTATTAGGTGCACTAGGGGTAGTGACCTCTGTCAAAATTTATTTACCTTTAACTGTCTACTCTACTGGAACTGATTCTAATACAGCTAGTGCTTCCATTGCCTCTGTATCCTTTTCTTATTTTGTAACCTTCTCTTGCTCTTCTAAAGCCAAATCGTCAAAAATGTTTCCTAGATCATGAAATACTGCATCATCTAACTCTAGTGTCACTTTGGTTCCTTCAATGTCCATTGATTCTTTGCCAATATTGATATGTGAAGAAGATTGGACTTCTTCGATACCAACTTCCTCTGCATGCGGTTCCTCTAATTGCTTCTGCTGAGGATCTGATTCAACATGCTTTCCTGCAACTATATCTGCAAGAACTTGCATTACTACTTGCTCGGTCTCTTTCTGTACTTCCTCCTTTTTGCCTCCCATTATAAGAGTTGTTCTTCTCTTAGTTCTCAATAAAGTTCCAAGAGGCTTCAAGATTCTCTTCAAATGATCTTCATTCTCAACTTCACAGAACTGTCTGATTACATGTTCTCTCATCTTTATGTCCTCTTCTTGTGCTTTCTACTTTCTATTCACAAGTCTGTTATACAAATCTTCTGGGATCTTACCATGAATAGTGCTAAGTTTCTTATCTGTCAAAATCATATGTGTAATCATTGCATTTTCAAAATTCAATCTGTCAAATGATCCATATAGATCATAAAATTTATTTATCTTAGTGAAGTCTCCATGCTGCAATATATCTTCATTAACTCTTTCAATTCTTGGTTTCCAAGTTTTCTTCTTGATTGAAACTTCATCATCATCTTTAATTACTACTACTTTTCTAGGTACAAGTGGTACAATCACTTTCTATCTCTTGTCAGGTCCTGTTGCACTCACTTTTACTCTTTTGCTAGAAATAGGAGAAAAAGATTTTTCTCCTTCATCTTTTTCAAGTACTTCAACTTTTACCTTTACTGCAATAGGATCAACAGGGTCTGCACTAGATGCCACAGGTGGAACTAAAAGATTTTCACTTTGCTTCAAGGCTTCTGCAGTCTTCTTTGCTATGTCAAACTCATGACTTGACATGCCTAATTCTTTCAATATTTTCTTCATAGTAGATTCAACTCTCCTACTAGATTGCTTCTTTTCTTTCAAACTTATTGCAGAGTTGAAATTCTCTTCATAGTTTCCAAACCTATTTGCATGACCATCCAACTCACACTTTAACAGTCTATTCACATATCCTACTATTTCTACTTTAGATATTTCATAGCCAAGAGGGTCTATGAATTCCATTCTAGGCTCAACTACTTCAATGTAGGTGAAATCAGTGTCTACCATAAAACAAATGTCATCTTTATGCTTTTCAACTAAGGATTGAGGAATCCTTGATCTGTTCTTAACAATATTTTGAAAAGTCTTCAATACAAGCTTCACACTGTCATTGACTTTATCAATTAGGTGCTTCATGTAGACTGAGTTTATTATTTCCATTGTGTTCACATTGTCACTCCAGTAAACTGTGTAAGGAAATCTTCACAAAATATGGAAAAACATATAGGTTATCAGAGATGAAAACATAAACTGTGTGTACTTATCCTTCTTAATCGTTTCTAAATTCTCAAATAACTAAATTTTTAGAATTTCACATAGGTCTACTTGTTTCTTCTCATTACACATAAGATAAGCTACATGAACCATTCCTACAGCCATGTCATCTTCCCTTGAACTACCATAGAATTTAGTTGTTAGGATCTTGCAAAGGTAGCTAACATCATTTTGCTTAATCTTACTTATCGCAATTCCTCTACCATTATAACTAGATCCAGTGTTGTCTAAAATAATCTTTCTCATGTTCTTTTCATTCAGTGAAATCTCTCTAGCTTTTGATAATCCAGTAACATCATGAATTAGGTCGGTAGTTATATCAATAACTCTATCCTCCATCCAAAATTTCCCATTGTGGATTCTACTTAAAATGATCTTGGTACATTCCTCATCATTAAATTCATACTTCATGGAATAATTGATAATTTCATTGTTCTCTAAGTGCCCATAAGCTGGTTTAACTGACATGTCTTGATTATACAATTTCTTGTAATCATCACTAAAATCTGCATCTCCCAAAGTTTCAAACTTGCAACCTAAATATCCTTTAACATTCTCAATGTGTAATACTTCATCTGGTATGGATGATAGTGCTAATCTGTCATCAATTTTAGCTAGTTCTACTAGTTCTTTCTTAATCTTAGGTCTATTCTTATCCTTAACATTTTGAACCATAGAAATATCCATCTTATCAATTGATTAAAAATCAAAAAATACCTCAACTTTGCAAATCTAGGGTTTCGGTATGATCGGCACTGTAAACTGCTTCCAAACTTTTTCAAATCATCCTCAACTCACTTTTTCTTCTTTCAAATCTCTTTTCAATTGCTTTGTAATCATGATAACTTCAATTTCAACCTTATAACACTTCACATTTACTCGATCTGACATCGCATTCATTCATTTTGCTGCTAAAACCTCAAAAAGATGATTCTGCAAACTTGCAACCATAAAAAAATTTGCGACCTCGCAAAACACAATATTTTCTTTTGTGCACTTAACCATAGCATTAGTACAACATAAAAAACCTATATCTAACTATGCAAAACTTAACTCATTCAAATTCCTAATCTACACTAATCCTAAGTCCTAAACTACAGAAACTTACATAATTTAAGTACTTAAAGAAGGGTCAGGTAAAGATTCATCCTTACCATTAGTTACATTACCTTCCTATCTACTTTCAATGCTGAATATACCTCCTTGATCTATGCCTTTATCAAAGTTTACTTCATCTTTATTGCTACAACAACCTTTCTCTTTATTTCCTGCATTTTCATTCCTTTTTGCATTGTTCCTAGGGTTAGGGTTATGAAGATAACCTCCATTGTTCATTCTGCAATCTCTTGCTGAGTGTCCAAACTTGTTACATATCTAACAAATGATTCCATAGTTTCCAAATCTCTGTCCTTGCTGGTTAATCTGTGACCTACAATTTCTAGCAATATGTCCTACTTTGTTGCATCTAAAACATACTACCACTTTTCTTTTATTTATTTCTTCAATAGATCTCTTATCTGCATTGTTAGTATTCCCAATCATTCTATTATCATAATTATTCAAAATTACTTTAGGTCTTCTACATTCATTAGCTCTATATCCAAAACCATGACAATTATAACAATGTCCATTAAGAGGTTTAAATTGCTTACCTATGCAATCTCTCTTCATGTGCCCAATAGTATTACAAGCAAAACATCTACCTTTGAATTCTCTTTGCATACCTTTAGATGATTCTTCCTATTTTGATTCTTCTTGCTTTGATTCTTCTTTCTCTCTAGGTGGTTCCTCTTTAGGTGGATCTTCCAATGTGTTCTCATCTAGCTTCATTTCCTCCATACTTTCAAATGTCTTCAGATCTAGCTTCTTACTTTCATGATTTGTTTTAAACATACTAAATCCAAATCCAGTCTTATCAAAGAATGGTTCTCCAAAAGAAATTTTTTTTTCAATCCTATCACTATTTGAATATAGCCTTTCAAGCTGTTGTTTAGATTGAGTTAATTCACCTTTCACAATTTTATTATACTTCTCAAGTTCCACATACTGCACTTTTACTTTTTCAGATTCAGATGTTTCCTTTTCAAGTCTTGATCTCAGATCTTCATTCTCAATTTTCAATTTTTCATTATCAGATCTCAAATTTCCATCTTTCATACTAAGCTTCAGATTTACTATCTTCAACTCATGCTTAAGGATCTCATTTTTTTTTTTTAATTCATCACAGTCTTCAACAAGAATATCAAATTTCTTTTCAAATTTTAGATCTTCAATCTTACCTTTTAATTTTTCAATAGCATTCTTTGCATCTTCATACTTTCTTCTTAAGGAGTTTCTTTCATTAGTAAGCATATCAATCTATTCAAGAGCTTCTTCAAGATTCTTCTGAAGTTGATCCATATCCATAGAGATCTTACTCAAGCTGCTAAGCTTTCCTTGAATGTTCCTTCTCCGAGTAACTGTGCTCTGATACCAATTGTTAGAAATAGGAAATACTGAGAGGGGGGGGTGAATTAGTATTTCACAAACTTTTACTTTTTCCCACTTATGGATATAACAGATTACTTTAGTGCATACAAAGATTATCAAGCAGATTAACAAACATAGTAGTAAATACAAAGAACTCATAACACATGATATGTTCTCGAGGAAACCCTGGCCAAGGGAAAACCCTGGTGGGGATGGTACCCACAAAGATCACTAATCAAAAGTATCTTGTTAGGGATATTGGACCCTGTTAAGAGTCAATTTACAATATATAGTAGATCTGTCCTGGTTAAAGGACTTTAGGCCTTGTTAGAAGCCTTAACCCTGTTAGGAGTTAGATTACAAAACCTGATCACCAGCTAAGCTCACTACCCAAATAGGTAATAAAAAATGTTTCTGACTATATTATGGTACTACTTACAACTTTGCATCAATAGCCTTTGCTGCTATCATAATATATAACTATCGCAAGTTATCCTTTTCTTTCTTTTCACACATCATGTCATATCCTCATCATTACATTTCAAGTATGCCTAATACATGAGTTATTAGAGCTAATAAATTTATGTGGTCAGCTTCCAAAATCTTTATCCAAGAGTAAATATCTAGGATTTCATCCCTTCATAATGTTAAGTCATTATTTTGACAAGCAAAAATAATCCCTTAACTCTTTCGCTAATACTATCTCCAAAACTGTTATGTCTGCAAAAACTATCTTCGGTAAACTTTGAATAACTTCATCCATCCTACTCCAAAATTTATACGCACTAAGATGGGGTATCCTCATACTCTATAGAAGCTTCATTTAACTATGTAAAAAAAAATATTTCTCCATTGGATGTCGCCAACTAAATCTACATCGGGTGCTCTGTCAGGATCACTGTATCCATACTTAGACAATTTCTTTCTTCAACTTGCCATACTTGCATTCTAGTTTCTACACTCTCAGTAGAGATCATATGTTGCCATAATGACAACATCTATGCATCCACATTAGCCAAATTTCCAACACATCTATTGTCCATAAAGTCTCCAATGTTTCAAATATTTAGACATCTACATCTTTAGGTGTTGGCCCATCTCAAATAGGATCTATTCATGAGAGACACAAGCAGTTAGTTTTTATTGGAATCCCTGGATACCCTAATCCTATCCCTAATGAAATTAGGAAAAAACTCCCAAAATTCACTGGAAGTAATGCAGTCACTTGTGAGGAACACTTGAAGATTTTCATCGATGTAATAGATGACTACAACATTGAACCTGATGATTTAATTATGAAACTTTTTGTTCAATCTTTGACTGAAGATGCTAGGGATTGGTTTAGAAACCTTCCTCATGCTAGCATAAGTTCATGGGAGCAATTCAAGCATTGTTTTAAAGAGCAATGTGGTGATAAGACCAATGAAGGTTTCATGCTAAATGAATTCAATAACATCAAGAAAAACCAAAATGAAGGTGTTGTTGAATTTAATGTCAGATTTCAGAAAGCTATACAAAAACTATTACAAGTTATCAAGTTGGGTGATAAAATATGTTTGGTCACTTATTTGAATGCTTTTTATTCAAATATGGGGTATCTTTTAAGAGACAAAAACCCTAGAAATCTTGTAGAATCCTATAAACTGGTCATTAACATAGAAAGCAATAGGAGGATATCAGGAAAATTAGGAAGAAGGGATGATTATAAACCTCAAGTTTCAAATAGAAAGGAAATAGGGAAATCTAATACATAACCAAAGGAGGAAGATAGCTTGAAGTAGATCTTAAAAGCTATAAAATATTTAAATCCTGGTTAGAGTATAAATAATAGAATTCCAGCAAATGATAGACCATCTTTTAATAACTTTAACAAATTACCAAGAATGCAGAACTATCCCTATAACACTCAGTGGAAGGATGGAAAACCAATGATAAAAATCCTTACCCATTACACAAGAACACAATGAACATGAATGATGACGTTCCATGGTGTATTGTTTGTCAATCACCTCATGACCCTTATTACTATGTAGTTGCTCAGAGTGTCTCTACAAAGGGAGAACAAGAAAGTAATGATGAAGAATCTTATGATGATCGAGGATGTTCCATGACTTCTTCATATATGTATGATGAAATAGAATCCATTGAAGAGGATGAGGTTCAAGATGTTTCTAGCTCCCAAGTCAGGAATGAGATCTACCATCAGCAAGTTTTTTCTGATGAGGAATATGGTCAACTAGATAAAGTCCAGTGTAATACTTTGAGAGATGATGGATCGGTTGTGTTGAGAAGGCCTTCTGATGAGGAAATTGCACAAATCATAGTGGATATGGTTACCCAAGCCAAGAGTAATTATAATTTAAGAAATAGGGTGGTGGGTGACCCAAATCATAAGCCAACTGGTATATTCATCAAAAAATCAAAAAAGCATGTGAAACATCTCAGGATAAACATAAAGCTGTTGAATTTATTAGCAAAACCAAGATCAAAAAGAATGTCACTTTTGCTACCCCCAATATGACTTATAGAGTGAAGGGTAAACCCTTGGAGGAAACTATCATTTCTGACCAAAAGGAGGTTAAAACCCAAAACAAGGATCATCCTGGCCTTATTGAACATGAAGAAAACAAGGAGGTTACTATTATTAAGCAAGATATAGTTGACCCAAAATATATTCATGTTGACATGAGTAAGTTGTTGTCACAAATCACTATCAAGGTTCCTTTGTTAGAAATGATGAGAATAGAGGAACACAAAGAAAAGTCCTTAAGTTGGGTGAATGGAGTCACTCCTACTAATACCCAAAGTGCCACTAAGGCTGATAAATTGATTGCCTCGGTAAGTGACTCAAATGAAAACCAGTGTGGGGAAATCATCTCAGACATTCCTCAAATTTATTTGGATACAAATGTTGTCAGTATTGTGTTAGGGACAGTTGATCCTTCCTTTCTATCTTTGATAGTAAATGGGAAGCTTTTAAAGAATTGCATGACTGACTCAGGAGCTTCTAATAATGTTATACCTACAGAAGTAATGAGGTCTCTAGGAATGAAATTGGATACACCTCATGGAAGATGTCAGTCCATAGAATCAAGAGAAGTGCCAGTTATTGGTACTATTAAAGCATTACCTTATAGGCTAGTGGCTTACCCAAACAAGTTGTTAACTATGAGTGTCTTGGTGGTTGATATCCCACCTCAGTATGGAATGTTATTATCTAGAAAGTGGAGTGCCTCAATGGGAGGTGTTGGTACTCAAAATGCAGTTTTGAGGTACCATGTAAAATTTTGATTAGGTGCTCATTTTGGCTTTGTATTGCATGCTAGTATGGGCTTATTTGGGGTCATATCTTGAGGTCTATGTGTTTATTGTTTTGCATTCATCCTATCAAGTTGTTTTGAGTCCTTAGATGGCATGTTCAAATGGGTTTGCATCAGTTCGTTTCTAGGTCTCTAAGTCAGAAAATGCTTAAGTGTAAAATTCACTGGGAAGGGTCACTTTGAGGTTGAGTAAAATGCACCCTGGAGAGCGTCATGAAAATATGAGCCTAGCGTCTTGTTGTAAACTTTACATACTCTTTATGTGTCAGGTTTTAGGCCTCTATGATAAGTTTTGACCCCATTTATTCATCCCCTTTCGGAGGTGTTTTCTAGTTTCTGCACTTGGCCCTTTTCCCAGTTTTGTTAGGAACCCTATTTGACATGTTATAAATTTTACCCGGTAGATTGGTAGAAAGATTTTAATCATTTCCCTGCATTATAGACAAGTTTTACTCTACCCCTATCAGTTTGTAGCTCGTGATGAATCCATCTGATGAGAAATTGAAGCTGGTTCCATTTGCAGCTTTTGTGTTTTGCACTGCTTGGTTATTCACCAATTTTCCAGAGCCCTATTTCGACTGTGAATAACTCATGCCTAGTTGATCGGGTCATCAGTATGTTTGTCTCAATGTATAGTAGACATAAAATACTTCCATGTTGTAAGATTGTGGCTCTTGATGTATTCATTTGGTCAATTTGCCAGATCTTTTCTGTTTGCAAAAAGTGCAAATTGACCAGTTATGTTTTCTGCAATTTTGTCAGAGGCCTTCTTTGCCTGCTAATAACTTTTCACAGGATGATCCTATTATCAAAATTTTTTTTATCTTATATTTCTGACAAGTTTTACTATATCTCATTCTGATTTGAGCGTCCTGCCAATCCATTCGTGCACTTTTCAAGGTTAATTCCAGATGTAGTTTATCAGGTTCTGACAGTGTGTTTGTAGGAGCAGAATGAAAAGGGAAACTTCAGAGGTTAATAACTTTCACCTCGGGTACAGTCAAGGGATGTCATTTTGCAGAGTGATTCTATGTATCTCAAGGTTTATGTCAGTCACGCGGTGAGATTTGTTCAGGTGATTTGGTCAGTTTTCAAAGCCAGTTCTAGAGCCAACTTAAGTGATTTCAGACAGAGCAGAAAGGCAATGTTTTAAGTGGCTAACTTTGGTCAGTTTTATCTTGTGGCTTGGGTCTCTTCGAGATTTCTTCTTTGACATGCATATTTGTTTGTTGGAGGTGAACATGTGTGCTCAGTGACATGACCCTATGATGGCTATTGGCTAGTTTTAAGACCGCTCTCAAATGTCAGCTAACGTTATTTGGCAATCTTTGCAAAAGATAAAAGTGAAATAAATGGCCCAAACAAGATAATGCCATGATGTGTGAGAGCAAAGGAGTGTGTCACCGGTGTGAGTTATCACTAAGATTGGGTACAAGATATTTGTGTATGTAGAAATGGCTAGTGTTACTGGTGCTCATTTATCATTGTTGTTTTTTAGAGGGCAATGCATCAAGGTCGTGTCTCAAATTTTGAGAAAATCAAAGCAAAGTGATGTTGTGATGTCAAATATCATAGACAAATGCAAAGCATGTGGAGAAAAAGAAGATAAAAAAAGGGTTGAAGGCAAGAGCCAGTTAAAAAAAAGTGTGAATGCATAGCCAGTCACGTTTTTTACCATAACTCAAAAAATACAAACTGGGTCGGGCTGAATTTTACATATGTTTGAGATGACAATGTTTTCATTGTACAGAAAATTTTTTAGAAAAACCCAGTTTGAAAATGAAAAGTTATGGTCCTCTGAGTACTCACAGCAATAAAAAATCAGCAAGGCTTCCAAAAGTTTAATCCCACATTGCTCAAGAAATGACCATTTCAAGTGTTTAAAAGATATACCACTCACATAATGAAATGAATAAAGAGAAGAAGGCTCTCAAGAGTGTGCACAACTAGTGCATTGGGATGCATGCCAGTGACCATAAAGCACTAAATTTTGCATAAAAATGCTAGCGAAAAATGCTAGTGGTTAAATCATAAATATTTAGAGAAATGGTTGGCAATTAGTCTCTAGTTCTCCAAATGGTTAGTGGTTAAGAGATAACATTCAGAGAATTAGAGAATGCGTAGTCTCTAGTTCTCCAAATGCTAGTGGTTAAGAGATAACATTCAGAGAACTAGAGAATGTTTAGTCTCTAGTTCTCCAAATGGTTAGTGGTTAAGAGATAACATTCAGAGAACTAGAGAATACACTTGGTCGCGAGTTCTCCAAATGGTTGGCAGTTAGTCTCTAGTTCTCCAAATGGTTAGTGGTTAAGAGATAACATTCAAAGAATTGGAGAATGCTTAGTCTCTAGTTCTCCAAATGGCTGGCGGTTAGTGAAAATGATTCAGAGAACTAGAGAATGCTTAGTCTCTAGTTCTCCAAATGCAAATGGTTAAGTCATAAACATTCAGAGAATTGGAGAATGCTTAGTCTCTAGTTCTCCAAATACTTGACAGTTAGTGAAAATGATTCAGAGAACTAGAGAATACACTCAGTCGCCCATTCTCCAAATGATAACCATGGTCAAAGAAAGATTTAGAGAATTGGAGAATAGAGCTTTTGTCAGTTCTCCAGAGTTAACTGCAGTTAGTCTGATCATATGGAGATTCAGAGAATGCATATGGTCGCTAGTTCTCCCAATCAGTGGCTTAACCTAAGGTTAGTCTGAGCATACAATGAGGTGATGACAAGTGGCGCTATCTGGTGCTTTCTGAGGCAAATACATAAAATGATATTAAATTGCCAGATTTTAAAAGATTTAAAAAATTAACATAGTTTGGACTATATGATTAAAATTCAAAAATTTAAAAGATAGTTGTTCACGGAAAAGGGGCCTAGAAATTTATTTTTTAACAAAACATATAAGTGTTATATGTTTCTGGAAAGGTCTCGAAATAAGGATTCTAATGGTGATGACTATTTTCAGTTTCAAAGTAGTTGATAAGAGCAGTTCAGGTTTGAAATCCGTGAATCAAGATCAGTTGCAGATCAGATTGGAAGTTTTTGGAGAATGTGGATCAGCTTGGGAATCAGTTGCAGGGAGATGAGGAATGTTGAAGATATTTTTATGCAAGAGGGACAGCTGTCAGTTGGTTTTGGGAATGGACTCTCAATTGCTATATCTTGGATTTTTCTCATTGTAACATGGATGTTGAAATTTATGCTGCAGAGCAGCTTCCAGGCTTTGGGTCTTATTTTCTGGTGTCTTTGTATTGTAAATGTATAGTTACAGATAAATTTTAATGAGAACAATGGGAATCCTGATTCAGTTCTTGTTTGATGTCTTTGTATGCATGATCTTAATTCTTGTGTATTGATTTGTAAGGCATGTCAGTATACCAGTTATAAGGTACCTGTGAGTTTGAATTCAAGTTTCTTTCAAGGAGAGAGTAAGTCTTGATTTTAAGTTCTGAGAATTATAGGTTTGTATATGAATTTGATGTCCAAGAACTGGAGTGAGAGAAGTGATTTGTAAGGCACTTCACTTGGTTTCTTTGAGTTTGGGATTAAGGTTTTCTGCGAATGTATGTTTGTATGACTCTGTTACCCAATGAACAAGGCACTGGTCCTGGTTTGCTTTGCAGTTTTCATCATCAACCTTTAAAATTCAATCCATCTTTAATTTCATGTTTGAGAGCATTCATGTTTATGTCTTGTGTTTCATAAATACAAGTGTTGTTAGTGATTCTTTGAAGAAATGAATCCAAGGGTTAGCCTGCCTGAGCTCAAAGCTCGAAGAGAAGAAGGAGTTTATCCTTGTTATCACATTGACCATTTTTCTAGTTCTTAGCATATCATACAGGTGGGATCCTGTATAAGGCTGGTTGAGTTGAACTCCCACGTTTTATAAGTCTGAGAACTATCCACTAATTTTTATGTCTGCATAAAAGGTTGTAGTGAGTAAGTGTTTATGTATGCAGATCTTATCATGTTTTAGGTGCACCCGCCTGAGTGTGTGGAACTCGAAGCAGAAGGAGGATCAAATCCTCATCAATTAGTCTTTTCTTGCCCCTCAGTTTGCATGAACAAGTAGATTTGTGTTACTGGACAAAGATCCCTATGTCTGGTTTTCATATTTCTCTTCTAGAGTTGAGGGATACAAGAAAAATGGCTAACAGGAGGTAGTATCCAATTTAACTTATCTTTTGCAAATTTTAACACTGATGGAAATAATGTCAAAGTATCCAAAGAAAGTAGGACCCCACACATGATTTAATTAACTGATGCTGATGATTTGAATTATTGTGTGGATGTTGATATGGAGAACTTTAGAGTGGAAAATCTCATTCCACAAGAAGAATATGTGGACCCACTAATTGAAGAATTGAAGGAGCAACAGAATGGATTATGGAAAATGTATTTTGATGGAGCTTGTTCAAAAGAAGGCTTAGAAGCTGGAGTCCTATTCATATCTCCATCAGGTACCACTTTCAAGTACTCTTTTCTATTGACTTTTCAGTGTACAAACAACACTGCTGAATATGAAGTATTGTCTTTAGGATTGAACATTACCATAAAACATGGGATAAAGTGTTTAAAATTTTATGGTGACTCTGAGCTTGTGGTGGCACAAGTTAGATCCAAGTATGTTGTAAAAAATGATAGATTAAAATTGTATAAACATGCTATTTGGGATCATATTGAATTATTTGATGTCTTCAACATTTGTTGGGTGGAAAGGTCTAAAAACATTATGGCTGATTTTTTAGCTAATGTTGCTTTAAAAGGAGATGATGTAACTTTGTTTGGAATATCAATAGTAGAAATAAAGAGTAGGCCAGTTGTTCTAGATAACATTTACAACTGGTAGGTCTTTGAAGATGACCATGACATTTTAAAGTTTATTCAATGCCTTGACACTTATGAAGATCAGCTCATAGATTGTAACACTTTGGTTGAGGAAATTAATGGTTAAGATATGGTCATGGGAAATGAGGTAATCCAATTGAGTACAAATCACATTCCTAAAGGTTTAACTAAACTAAAAGCATTATATAGTAGCCACGATGATCACATGTTAAAGACTAGTAATGCTAAAATAGAAGATTTAGAAGAAGTAAACTTGGGATCACATAATACACCTCAAATGATTTATATTGGAAAAGGGTTGGATCCTCAAATAAGATACCATCTGATAAAGTTATTAAGAAAACACAAGCATGTGTTTGCATGGTCTTACAATGACCTAAAATCCTATAGAGAGGACCTTTTCCAACATGAGATCCCATTAAAGCAAGATGTCAAGTCATTTAGACAGAAGCAGAGACCTATTAACCCATTATTGGCTCCCAAAATGCAGCAAGAACTAGTCAAGTTGAGTGATGCAGGAATAATCCAGCCTATAAGGCACTCAACTTGGGTATCTAACCTAGTCCTTGACAGAAATAAAAATGGTGATATTAGGTTGTGTGTGGATTTTAGAAACCTGATTGTTGCATCTTTGAAAGACAATTATTCTTTGCCTAACATGGAAGCAATGTTACATAAGGTTACTGGGTGTGAATTATTGTCTATGATGGATGGATTTTACAGATACAACCAAGTGTTGGTGAAAGAATTTGAACAATTTAAGATTGCATTCACAACACCTTGGGGAACTTATGTCTATGTCAGAATGCCATTTGGTCTTAGAAATGCTGGAGAAACTTTCCAAAGAGCCATGGATTTTGCATTCAAAGATTGCATAGATGTGTTTATGGTTGTTTACCAAGATGACATGACTACCTATTCAAAGAAAGCAAAAGACCATTGTTATCATCTTGAAAAAAAAATTAACAAGGCTCTAGACTATGGTGTGTCCCTAAACCCAAAAAAGTGTAGCTTTGCAGTTAAAGAAGGAAGTTGTTAGGGCACATTGTATCAAAGGATGGAATAAGAATTGATCCAAAAAGGGTAGAGGCTATCTAGAGGGTCACTGCACCAAAAAATCTCAAGGTTGTGCAATCCTTTTTGGGGAAAATTTATTTTTTTAGAAGGTTTATTGCCAACTTTGCTGAAATTGTCAAACCAATAGTCAAGCTACTCAAGAAGGATGTTAAGTTCCAATGGAATGTTGAAGTTCATCAAGCTTTTGACATAATTAAAGAGGTTGTTCAAGAGGCACCTATATTAAAATCTCCTGACTACAGCAAACCTTTCTCACTATTCTCTTTTGCATCATTTTACACTATTGTTGTTGTATTGTTACAAAAAGATGAAGAAAAGTTTGAACATCCAATTGCATTTTTCAGTAAGTCCTTGCTGGCTACTGAACTAAATTATGAGATGATGGAAAAAAAAGCATATGCATTGGTAAAAGTTGTAAAATATTTCAGGCCTTATCTAGTATGTGTTAAGGTTATTGCATATGTTCCACATGCAACAGTAAAGGATGTTCTTACATAGTCAGAGGTCATTGGTAAAAGATGTAAATGGATCACTAGGACCCAAGAGTTCAACCTAAAAATTCATATTACCAATTTAGTAAGGGGACTAGGTCTGGAAAAATTAATGACCGAGGAAAACATGGATTTAGTCCAAGTTAATAATAAAGGGTTATTAGATCTGACAATAAAAAGTATTGAAATGCAACCATATTATGCTGATATTGTTTATTTCATCAAGCATGCCAGATGTCCAGAGCATATGACTGATAATAAAAAGAGAGCCTTAAGATTACAAGCTCAGAAGTACCCATTAATACAAGGGGATTTGTACTGGAAAAATAGAGATGGAGTTTTGCTATTTTGCCTTGACAAATATCAAGCAAAGAAAGTCTTGAAAGAAATGCATGCTGGTGTTTGTGGGGGGCATTATTCTACAAGGACCACTGCCCATAAGATTTTAATAGCTAGCTATTTTTGGCCTACATTATTCAATGATTCTTTCCAATTTGTTAAAATATGTGAGGCTTGTCAGAAGTTTGCTTCTAGGTTAAAGTATTTAGGAGCATTATTGTTAAATCTAGTAGTTGCAAAAGCACCATTTACCATGTGGGGAATGGAATTCATAGGTGAGTTTACTAAGAAGTCTAGTGGTGGACACAGTTGGATACTTGCTGCAACTGATTACTTCACAAAATGGATAGAGGCTATCCCTACCAAGAAGGCAACAATTAGGGTGGTGATTGATTTTTTCCTAGACAATATTTTGACTAGATTTGGTGTTCCTATAAAGTTGATCACTGATAATGCAATGTGCTTTAGATCAGATGAGTTTAAGGATTTCTATAAAGAAAATGGAATTATAACATCTTACTCATCTCCCTATCACCCCTAAGAAAATGGACAAGCTGAATCCAGTAACAAAAGCATTTTAAAAATTCTAAAGAAAATATTGGAGAAAAATAAAAGAGCCTGGCATTCAAATCTGAAGCTTGCTCTATGGGCAGACAGGATTACAATAAAAAAGGCTACAAGAAGATCTCCATTTGAGCTTGTGTATGGATTACAGTCAAGATTGCCTATCAATAACTTGATGTCTGTGTACAAATTCATCTAGGATGAGGAGTTGGATATTTTGGAGCCAATGTAGGATAGAATCATGCAATTGACTAAATTGGATGAAATGAGAAGAGATAGTCAAAAGACCAATGTCAAGTTACATCAAAAAATGAAATACCTATTTGATAAGAGAGCTACTACCAGAAAATGTCAATCAGATGACCTAGTGCTTCAATGGAATGTCAGAGCAAAAGATAAAGGAAAGCATAAGAAGTTTGAATCATTATGGCTTGGTCCCTACGTAATCCATGAAAGTTTTGGGAAGGATTCCTACTTGTTAAAAAATATGGATGGAGAAATTTTTGAGTTGCCAGTGCATGGGAAATTCTTAAAACCTTTTTTCAGCTAAAAGTACTGATTCATATGCACATGTAAATTTCTTGTAAAAATCTGTATAGGTTTGTTTCCCTTATAGTTGCATGTTTTCTTTCCTGCTTTAGGTTGGTTTGTTTTGGTCTTCTTTCCCAGATATATGTGGTTCTTACTTAAACTTGTGTTTAAACATCCTCAGATAGAGCCACTATTGGTTGGTTTCCTGGTTTTAGGTTCTATCCTTTGAAATTTTGATTTTTGATGCCTATCCCTGAGTTTCATGATTCATTTCCAAGCATTTCCAGTCCCTGAGCACCAAAATTGTTTAAAAGTTTGAAAAACCCTAGGTTTTAGGACTATTTGCCTTTAAAAATCCAAAAAGCCCTAATATTTTCTCACCCAAGTCTATTCAGCTATTACTTTTTTAAACCACTTAATGACCTATTTCAGCATGTGTGCTTTATATTTCTGAGTTAGTCACTTAGTCTTTTAAGTAGTTTAGCATATTCCTTTTTAACTAGCGATTATCCAATTCCCTTTGTCGCACAGTCTCCCAAGGATGGAAGAATATTCTTTGTCTTCAAATGATTCAGCGGTTGCCTTTAGTCACCGAGTCTCTGGATAACTATTATGAGATCTAGCAACTGCTATGATAAATTTTTGCAAAGTGACTATGGTCGCTTTATCTCCAGATCAAAAAATCTTCAGTTGGGTAATCTCTGAAAGAAATAAAAAATTGATATAATATTCAGTGATTATGAGGTTCACAATTGGTCACTAAATCTACAAATACAAAGTGGCAGTTTATTTTGCGGGTTGCTAGGTCTCCAAGTTATTCAGTGGTTAGCTCTTTTATCCTATGACTTGGTGATTTCAATGGCCGCATGTTCTCTTGGTTCTAGCAGTTATGCTTTAAGTAGTCAGCAATTCAGTGACATGGTTATCTCTAAGTCTCCCAATGAAGCGGTTAAGTGATAAAAGGTGTGGTGACTTAGCGACAACCGTTGAATGAAGTTTTAATCAATGGTTGATGTTTAATCTCATTACTTGACTGAGGTTAAGTAATTATTCTAGCGACTTGGAGAATAAAGGTGTTCGCGTAGTCTCCAATCTTAACTATAGTTAAAATAAATATTGGGTGACTAGGAGATTGTCTTTAGTCAGGTAATCGCCAAATGATCTGTGGTTAAGTGTTGACTAAATTTAAAAAGTTGAAAAAATATAAGTATCTTTTTGCTAGATTTTGTGATGTGTCTCTTCTTGATTCATTGGTAAAAGATGAAAAATGTGAACAAGTAGACTTGACTATAGTCATTGAGTCCCCAAAATATAAATCAAAGGTTTTTCTTGTCTTGAGCCACTGAATCTCTGAATGGTTGAGTTGGGAGGTCTCAAGAAGAAGTTTGAAAATTCAACTAGCTTCAGTGACTAGGAGATTCATTGAGGTCATTAGATCTCTTAATGGCCTTTGTTGCTAGGTCTCAAAATAAAATTAAAAGGAAATAATTTTGCAGCAATTAAGAGATTGACTATAGTCTCTAGGTCTTAGAATGGAAAATTTAAGAAAGCACATGGTCGCCTAGTCTCTGGATAAATTCAACAACGTTCAAAATATTTAGCAATTATGTTAGTCACCAAATCTCCAAAAGAAGTGAAGTCATTTAAATGACTAAAGTTTTCTTTAGTTGCTAGATCTCTGAAAGTGTAGAGGCACCAAATTTTTAGCGATTACGAGAATGTCTTGTAGTCGCTAGGTTGCCAGAAGTTGAAATTTGATTACCTGTCATTTTCTCAGCTTACAGCTAGTGAATTGAGTTCTGAGCATGCCAAGCAATGGCAGAAGTGACATAATTTTCAGCTTTTGATCTCTAACAGATTTTTGCATTCAATTCTACTAAATAAATACAGTTGTTCATCACTCATTTCGAATTACCAAGCATTCAAAAAGCCAAAGTGATAGAATTTCCTAAGATTTTTGGAGCAATTTCAAAGTTCAAAATGTTTAGAATTCATAGAGGGGTTTGAATTTTCAGACAAAATGAGCCAATTATCTGTCAGTGGGGCTTCTACTAGCAAAGGAGCTAAGGAAATCTATTCAAATGAATTCCTCGTCTTATTGTCGGGCTCATCACAGAATAAGAAGGTTAGTGATGAGTGTTTTATAGATTAACTTGCATACTATAGAGATGCTAGGACACCAGACATCACTGGAATGTGTTTGTTTAAGTACTTTTATAAGAATTTGTAAAATCTAGTCCCTGTCTCAAACCCTTGGACATTGGGGTTAGCAAAATTGATAGTTCTAGAGTTTTTCCTGGATATAGACGTCCTAATTATTTTAGCCCATTCCTATGATCCCCTATCCAAAAAAATTAAGAAGGCTGATGGTTCTCCTCTAGTCACCCTTGATTAGAATTCATTTATAAGAGCCTTCGGTATCCAGCTCCCTATGGCTACTGAAATTAATTTACAAGCCTTAGCCAATAGGTATGCTAGGGAGGTTGTCGTTGTGACAAGATATTCAAAACAATGTTCCCCGAGAAAATAGAAATTACATAGCACCAATGCCAGGAACAATTCCATATGCATACAAGGACCTCCATTTTTACATAAGGTACATTGCATATGGATTATCAGAGGATTTGGGTATAGCCCAAGAAATCAAGCTTTGTCTCTATGGAGCCTTTATCCTAAAGATAAAAAGCCATCAATTTTGAATGTAAAAGAACAAATGGATGGTGACAAAATTGTATGGTCAATCCATAATATAGGAGACCTTGAGATCTCTCAAGTGTTAGCCCATTTTTCTAGGCTCAATGAAGACAAGAACAAGAAATTATCTAAGAGATATGGTTCCTTGTTGGAGGACTATAGTGCACTTTTGAAAGATAGAGATATCAAAATAATGAAGGAAAAGGCATTGGAGAAGTCTTTGGTAGACTTAGAGTAGCAAATAATCAATACTCCTATAGCTACCCCTGCACCTCCTGAACAACCTACATTGCCAGAAGGTAAAAGTATGAGTGAAGAAGAGATTGCTGCAGAGATTGAAAAAATAAAGTTAGAAAAGAATGAGACTATCCTACAAGCCTTGTTGAAGATCTTGTAGCACAGAGTTAATGCATTAAAGGATAAATCTAATTTGGTTTTTAGTGCTTACAATAAATTACCTAAATTGCAAGTAGAAGTAAATAGTTATGTTTCTATTTTAAATGGTTATTATGCAACTTGTTCAATCAGAGCAACACTTTTTGAAAGATTGGCAGTCATTCAATCTTTGAGAACTGATATTCCAAAAGTTATTTTGCAAGTGGTGGAAGAAATAAATAGGGTAAAAGCCATATTGCCACTTTTTAAGGGAAAATCAAATCAAATTGAGGCTAAGATAGCCATGCTCTGTACAGATTTCAAAAGGTTTATTCCTTCCATTAAGGATACAGATGGTGTAATGAAGAGCCTCAACAAATGGAAATCAGATTTTGATCCTTTATTGTGTAGAAAAGAGGTATTTCTAGATGAAAGTAATGAAGTAGACGTGGAGATATTCAATAACACTTTGGATGAAACCATAAAGACAAAAATGGAACTCACCATATTTGTGGCAGATGTCAAGGTAATAATAGATGCTAGATGGGAGAGGCAAAAGGAACAACTGCAACACATATAGAGTTATAAATGGCCAATAAAGGAAGAAATAACTACGTGGGATGAGCTCACAAAGCCCAAGAAGATAAAATCTACTATAGTTGACTTTGATATTTTGGATGATGAGTAAAAAGGACACCCGGAGTCCTTAACACCTAACCTCAAAGCACAAGGATGATAATCTATTAATAAGAATGGTGTAAGTTAGCCAGAATGGAAGTCACCATATCTCACAACAACTCAAGAAGCTATCATGAATATTTTTAGACAAAGGTGTCAGTGATCAATGAGCCAGGAAGTAGAATAGTCCAAAATATTTTTGTTTTTCCACCGCTTGAGGGCTTATTGTATTTTGTTTTATATGATTTTTAGGGTTAGGACTCCAACCATCCGAAGCTTGTTTCATTCTCATTTGATAAGATAATTGCAAGATGGTTGAGCTATATATATAAGTTGTATCCCCATTTTTTTAAAGAGTTAGAAGAAGATAATAGAAAAACTGAGTATCATTGCTATAGAACAGACTTCTAAATTTTGTGTCTGAGCTTCTAAGCAGGAGTGTTTATATGTAATTCACAGGTTCATTTTAATACAAATACACTACAATTTCTATCTTCTATTATTTTTGTCTCTTTATTTGTATGTTTACTCTTGTATGTCTTATTTGTGAGGCATTTAAAATATACTAATTGTTAAGAAATTTCTTGAATTGATTATGAGTTTCTCTTAAGGAGAGAATTAAAAAATCCTTGTTATCAATTGTAGAGAGTAAACTTATGTGTAGGTATCTTGATGATAGTAATCTTAGATTGATAGAATAGATTGCAAGGCATTCTATTCAGTTTGCAGATTGTGTGTAAGGCATGTTGTTATATCTCTTTTAAGATATTCATGTAGATTTGCATTTAAACTCTTTTTGCCCATTGGATTAGGCACTGGTTTAGTGTTTGTTTCTTATAATTTATATTTTCATGATCTTTAGAAATACTGAAATTCATTTCATTACCAGTATCTTTTTCTTTTCAAGAATTATCTGTACGATTTTGAAGAAATTGCATCCAAGTGATATAATTTGTGTTTGTTGATTCCTTAAAGAGAGAATCAAAAGGTTACCCTTCCTTGGGTTGAACTCAGAAAAAGAAGAAGGATGAATGTCCTTAGGCCACTATTATATGCTATTAAATTTGTAATTTCCATTTTCATACTCTGTATTAGGGTTGTCTTGGCTATTTGCAGTGTAGTGATGTTTTATTGAGACAATTTGAGGAATCAATAGCATAGCAGTGAAGAACTAATCCACCATTTGAATGTTTACTTTAAATATAAGTAAATCATATAGGAAATACCTGCCTGGGTCCTATGGAGCTCAAAGTAGAAGGATGATCTTATCCAATCCTCATCAATTAGACTCTTTCTTGCAATCTTGAGAGTGTTCATAAAACTTAGAATCAAGCCTACTTATTAGCCAAGTTTGATCCCACAAGAAAAAGCTCTAACAAGACATTATTGTTTCAAGAGCACCAAAAATGGATTCAACATACCTTTTCCACTATCACATTGACTCTTTTATCATTACTCTACACTTTCATGGCCTTGGATTGTGTTTTCCAATCCATTAAACCCTTCATCTCTATTCTGTAATAGTCAAGCCAGCTTGTTGGGTACACCCTATCTCACCTAGGGATTGATAGTAAAAATGGTTAACCTAAAAATTTGGACCCCAAAATCCATATTTATAAATTATTTACAATTCCCTAGCATATTCCAAAATTTCATACAATACCCATCGATGGAACTTATGCTAGAGCCATTTAAATTCTTTCAAGTTTGTATGGACCAGTGAACCAGTCACATAGGAAAGATTTTATTTATACTAATAAAACATAAGAACTAAACCTATAATTGCACACAAAATGAAATATTTAAAAATTCCTATCTAAACATGAAATAATATTTCTCAAATCAATCCATTAACACTTGGATGATTGAGTTAAAATCAACTTTCACCGGGATTGCAAAAAAAAAAAACTAGACTAATTATATTATCAAACTGAATGTACAAATGTACCAAACTTAATCATAGACTAGGATTAGTCTTAAATAGTTTCATGCTTTGAGCCACAACTACCCAAACTAAACCTCAAGTACCACTTCTCTCCTTCCTTGGGCAATCTTGTCGATGTTGTCATGACAACATTACAAAGTTGCAATGTTGTCATTGACAACTTTTCCAACTTTTGTTGTCAAATCTACTTGAACCACTTAAAAGAGTGTAGTTTGATCCTATTAGTATATCTAAACCCATTTGACCTCTTTTTAATTAAATTCCATACATTTTGAGGTTATTTTACCTTTGATCAATTATGTAATATGTTGACAACTTATGACATAGAAGACAAATCCAAGACAAGTCCTAGGTACACCTTGGAAAACCTTTGCCCACACACCCTAAAGACTTTCTAGAGACATAAAAACACACTTGGGACTCATTATTAGTCCTTATTGAATAGTGACTTAGACAAATTCTCTTACAAGTCAAAATTGATTAGGGTAGACCTAAGACTCTAGGTGCTCCTACACCAAGCACCTTGCTAATTAGTAAGCCTACCTAATAGAGCCATGTTTATGAATGAAATTTGACTATAGGTAGATTTGTTGAAGTGCCTTCTTGTTAAAGACCCATGATAAGGTTCCAAAAATTTTAAACATTTTGTGTTAGAGGGATTTAAAAGATGAGTGTACTTATGGTTGCTTTGTTTGAAAATACATATAACAAGGAAGAAACATCCATTTGCAAAATTATCTTATATTTTTAAAAAAAAATCCAAAAAGAATAATCACCAAGGAAGGGAAGCTTAATTTGACTCAATCCTTTGTTGATGTTAGTTTTCATGAGATCACATTGATTAAAAATATCACTCCAAGAAGTGACACTTGCATAACACAAAAATTTCCTAAGTTCATATTCCAAACCCCCTTTCATTGAAACACATGGACAAGAAGAAGGAATCCCCAACTTATTTGAAGAAAGAGTCGATCCCATGGCTAGAAATAGCCATTTTTATGACTTTACCCAAGAGAGAAACAATGGAGATCAAGATACAACTCACCAAAGAAACCAAGGAAAAGGGGAAACAACTGAAGAAAAATCCAATAGGGCAGCCCAAAATCGTGAATTCCTTGAAATAATGGAAAAACTTGTAGAAAGGAATAAAGAGAGATACTTCATTAACCTAGCCCAATTAGGGGTTAAGCTTCCTCACAATTACAACACAATGACCCTAAATAAATATGAGGAAGAGGAGAATCCATTAGGTGTAATAAAAAAGAAACTTAAGATGTTTCAAGCACAAATCAATAGTATGAAAAAGGTAGCTGAACAAAAACCATTTTCTATTGAGGCCTTGTGCCCCTTTCCTTTTGATCAAAACTTGGTCATGGTGCCTTTCCCTCCTAATGTGGTTTTTCCAAGATATGACAAGTACATGGGTAAATATGACCCAAAAGACCACTTAAGGGAGTTTTGTGCCTTAAGTATCGAGTTCAAGCACAATACTACCTATTTAATGTGGCTATTTCCAAGAAGCCTTGGAGAACAAGCCATGGAGTGGTTTACAAAATTACCACAAGGGATAAAGACTTTTGAAGATCTAGCCTCTGAGTTTTTGACTCACTACTCTTACAAAATTGAGCATGTAATCACCATGCTAAACTTATGTGACATAAAACAAAAAAAAGGTGAGCCTTTTCTATGCTTTCTCCAAAGATGAAGAATGGTTTTTGCGAGATATCTTAGAAGCATACCTAAAAAGGAGAAAATGGAAATTTTCATGAACAATTTGAACATGGAAATGAATTATAGACTACAACTTCAATTTCCCCCAACATTTGAAAAGATCATTGATAATGGGATAAAGATTGAAGAGGTGTTAGTAAACAGAGGAGAAATTAAACTCTTCAAAGAAAATAAAGGCTACACTAACACCAATAATAATAATTTAAATAATCATAATAATAATAGGGAGATAAGAATAACAATGATAAATCAAGGTTTTGGTTCACAAACACTAACAAAAATATTGTGAATGATGGGGTTGTAGAAGCCAACAACCTAAAAGCTACCCATTTTAACTTATCAAGTGGGTCTAACCAAAAAAATAATGATAATCAAATAACCAAGACCCCTTTCATAAAAAATAATAACTCTTTTAATAATCAAGGTTTGAAAAAACCTAAGCCTTTCTTTTCTCCAATCCAAAGGAGAAAATTCACATTCTTGGGAGAACCATTGGAAAATTCCTTAAGGACCCTTGTGGCCAAAAAATCATTTTCTTACCAGAATCTAGACCATACAAACTCCAAGTTAAGCTTACTTGGTGGAATGATGCCCACCATTATGAATTTCATCAAAATAAAGGGCATTTAAGAATACTTTCTTGAATCATGAGAAAGGAGAAACCTAAAATTTGAACCAAAACAAAAAGAGAGGAAATGAGAAAGTTAATTTTTCTCATACATATGATAGCACCATAAATTATTTGAATGGGTATGAAAATACCATCACCATTATAATGGTGAAAGAAAAGAAAAAGGAAGAAACCTCTAATGTTGGGATTAGGGGGCAAGTGTCCAAGATTAAATTTCCAAGAGGTACCCCTAAAATTGTTCTACCAAATCAAGTATCCACATCATCAAATAAATAAAACCTTGTGGATCAACTCCAATGAACTCCCGCACAAATTTCTATTTTGGAGTTGTTAAAAATTTCACCTACCCATAAGGAAACCTTGGAGAGGGCTCTTATTGAAACCAATGTTACTCTAATCTTTGATGTGGACAAATTTTAGAATATGGTAAGACACCTTGTTGTGCTACATTGCCTATATTTTTTTGAGCAAGATGATATGTCTCTAAACCATCCCCAAAACCTCCCATTACAAATTGAATTTTTGATACATAAATATTGTGTCAAAAGATTTCTCATTGATGGAGGATCTGGTCTAAACATTTGTACTTTGAACCTTGTCAAATCCCTAGGGTATTTTGAAGAAGGTATAGACCCTAAAAGAAAGATAACCATAAAGGCTTATGATGATGAAGATAGATCCTCCAAAGGGATAATAGTGCTTCCTATATGAGTGGGTCCTATTCAAAAGGAGACTATTTTCCAAGTACTTGACTTGAAATTGACCTATAACCTTATGTTGGGAAGACCATGGATACATGAAATGCAAGCGGTACCCTCAACGTACCATCAATCTTGAAGTTTCCATACATGGGTCAAGAAATTATGGTGGGTGGAGACTTAAATCCATTTAAATATTTTAACAATATCAAACCCATAAATGATTTATTAGTCCCTCATAATGCCAAAGGCACTACATCAAGGAAAATTGAACAAGGTCAAAGATCAAAAGACTTTTCTATAGAAAAAGGAAAAGAGAAGATGGATGAAGAAGATGCTTTTGTTAGAGACAATAAAGTTCCCACTAACTTAGCTACATCTAACAAGGGAAAAGAGAAAGTTAGTGAGGAAAATCCAAAAAAAATAGAAGAAGAAAACAATTCAAAACTGTATCATCAGAAAATGGAATCACTTCCATTTAGGACTGGTTTAGCCCTCTGATTAAGTGGTGTGGGGTCATGTCAAGTTCCTTGAGGGGGTCTTTGACTAGATTTGGCTTTTTCCCCTATTCTGATTCCCTCTCCACTTGTTTCTAGCCTTTTTATGACACCTTATCCTAAGGATCTAAGATCTTTGTGTTAATATGATTTAGAACAATAGAGAGGGGGGATGAATCAGTTGTTCTCAGGTCTAGATGTATAAATAAACTTTCAAAACTCTTCAAAAAATCAGATCTAACAACCAACAGATAGTCGGTCATTACTGAATACATAATAGAAACATATAACAATGCAGTCCACTATCCAATAGTATTTAACTTAAAAAACATAGAAATGTTCAAACCAAAACATTCACACAAGTATTAACACTAAGATTTATAGTGGAAACCCAATTTGGGAAAAACCACTTTGTAACATGTTGCTGATATTTTCACTCTTCTGAAGTGAGCTATATGAAAAGCCAACACTATCAAAGGTTACAAACACACTGTCAGGTGTGACCCAGTTAAAGGATTTCAACCACTCTATTAGAAGTGCACCTTTTTATAGGACTTACATACATTCCATTAGAATGCAACCTTGTTCAAAGGATTTATACATATGACTATTAGGTCAACCTTGATTAAAGGATTTTAAACTGATACAATGGTTATAAAGTAACAACAGTGTTTGATTTGAAAACATACAACTCACTTTGCAATTAACAGATCCAATTCCATACACATATGTTGGCTTACTCACTGTGATCCATTTCCATCTTCATCACTGATCTTCTTGGAAATCCCTTCAAGCAATCACAACTCCTTCTCCTTTAGCCTTTTCTTCTTATACAATCAATAACAACTCCAACATCCTCTCTCCTCACAACCTTAATTAGGTTTCCATAATACTTCCTCAATTAGGTCGATCCAACTTTTTCCGCTTAATCTCCTTCATAGATCTTAGGGTTAGGTTAGATTCATTGAATCCTTCCAACTTTATGTTCTTCATCCATCCTTCTAGAAACATCTCAAATCTCTTTATGGATTCACAATAAAATAGTTTATAGTTCATTAAATGCTTACATACAATCAAATAGATATAGTAGTTTCTTGGATAGCAAAAGTTTTACCAGTTAAGGTTTGACATCAATGACAATACAACAATTGCTTCAATAGTAGTTTCCAACAATCTCCCTCTTTGGCTTTGATGGCAACACCATATGAATAACACATGAATCACCAATCAATCCAAAACTTATCTATCCATCAAAAATATTTATAATATCCTTAGCTTCATCTGATTCAGAATCAATTAGCCTTTCTTACATGACCATCCACACAGTAACATCCACTTGATCTCTACTTAGTTCCTTTCCTCTGAATCTCTCGATGTGTTTTCATCTTATTCATCTCCCTCTTTGATAATAATGTTAAAGCAACAACTACAACATACATCCTTCAGATGTAGATGTCATCTTGTCAGTTCAGTTACAATATTTCTCCCTCTGTCATCTTTTCTTATGACTGATTATCAGCTTTGTTGTACTTTTCACAACTCTAGGCTACTCCTAAAGTGTGACTTGTCTCGGCATCAATTTGTCAAATACTCTTTGCAGCACATTTGATGTAGTGCTCCTAGCTTGACTAGGCAGCCTCAATTAGGGGAAGAACCCCTAATTGTCCTCTCAGATATTCATGAGCTTCTTTAGGTAAATATTTAGTGAATATGTCTGCTAGTTGTTCCTTTGTATTCACATATTCCATTCTGAGCTCTTTATCTTGTACCAATTCCCTCAAGTAATGATACTTGATGGCGATGTGTTTGGTCTTTGTGTGCATCACTGGATTCTTTGATATTTTGATAGCACTTGTGTTGTCATAGTCTATGACAACTGGTTTAGTGATCTCTTCTTTCATGCATACCAACAATTGCTTTATCCATACCAAGTTTGAATAGTTCACTGTTACAGCTACATACTCAGCTTCAACTGTAGATTGGGAAATGCAATTTTGTTTCTTGCTTGTCTAGGAAACTAATCTCTATCCAAGAAAGAAAGCTCCACCACTAGTACTCTTTCTATCATCCACATTTCCTGCCCAATCAGAATCAGTATACACTCTCATTTCAAATCTTTCATGCCTCTTGTAGTACAATCCATAATTTGTAGTCCCTTTCAATTATCTCATTATTCTTTTAACAACCATCATGTGAGTTTCCTTAGGATTGGTAGAGAATCTCGCCGCAATCCCAACTACTAGAGAAATATCTGGTTGGTTGTAAACAACATACTATAGTTTTCCAATCATGGACCTATACAAAGTCTGGTTTACTTTAGTAGCATCATCATTTTTAGATAATTTTTATCTAGTAGCCATGGGAGTACTTACTGGCCTTGAATCCTCCATACCAAAGGTTTTCAGTATCTCATGAACATACTGGGTAATGAAAATACCTTTTTCCATCTGATATACTTGTAAACCAAAAAATAATTTGATCTCCCCAAACATACTCATTTCAAATTCAATTTGCATTTCATTTGAAAATTTCTTACACCAGGCATCTTGTCCACCAAATATAATATCATCTACAAAAATATTAGCGAACAAGATTCCTTTACCTTCTTCATCTTTCATGTACAAATTGATGGTGTCATTTGTTCTTGAGAATCCAATCTATATCAGGTAGTTGTGCAACCTCTCATACCATGCTCTGGGGGCTTGATTTAATCCATACAGTGCCTTATTTAGTTTGCAAACCATGTGTCTCTTTTTTGGATAAACAAATCCTTCAGGTTTTTCAATGTACACTTCTTCTTCTAATATACCATTTAAAAATGCAGACTTGACATCCATTTGGTATACATTGAAATCTTTGTAGGCAACATATGCAAGTAAAGTTCTTACTCCTTCCAATCTTGCTACAAGGGAAAATGTCTCCCCATAATCTATTCCTTCTTCTTGTGCATAGCCTTTGCATACCATCCTTGCTTTGTTCCTTGTGATTTGTCCATGTTCATTCAGCTTATTTCTAAACATCCATTTTGTTCCAATGACATTTTTTTTTCTAGTCTCGGCACCAGAGTCCAAGTATCATTCTTCTCTATTTGGTCTATCTCCTCATTCATGGCTTGGATCCAGCCTTCATTTTCTAGTGCCTCCCTTGTTGTCTTAGGCTCGAATTCACATAGTAAACATGTAGAGTCTCTTAGCTTGCTTCTGGTCAGAACTCCAGTTTCTTTGTCTCCAATGATTTGTTCAGGCTTGTGATGTCTCCTTACATATTGTGCCAAAACAAGTTCTACTCTCCTTTCTTCTTGCTCTTGAGGTTCACCAACAAGATTGTCAAATTCAGCTTCTGAATGCTCAGCAACCTCTTCTTGATACTCAGTAGCATCCTCCTATCACTCAACATGTTCTTCTTGTCACTCGACATTGTTTCCCTGATACTCAACATTTCTTATCCAAGACTCTACATCAGGTGTAAGTTTTTCACTTTCCTCTCCTTCTATATATACACAAGATCTATAATCTTCTGGTTCTCTCTTGCTTCCTTGTTCATTTTTCTCTGCATACTCATCAACTTTGACATTTACACTTTCCATAATTTTGTTAGTGTTAGAGTTCAAACACTTGTAAGCTTTGTTTTTTTGGAATAACCTAGGAATATGCCCTCATCACTTTTAGCATCAAATTTTCCATTCCTATTGTCTTTTAGTATATAGCATTTGCTCCCAAAAAATTCTAAAGTACTTTAAATTAGGTGCATACCCATGCCATAACTCATAAGGTGTAATATTTGTACCTTTTTTTATATGTACTTGGTTAAGGGTATAAACAACTATACTTACAGCTTCTCTCCAGTACTTTTGTGCAACATTCTTTTTTATCATTAGTGTTCTTGTACAATCCATGATAGATCTGTTCCTTATCTCTGCTATACCATTCTATGTAGGTGTTCTATGTGTAGAGATCTATCTCATGATTCCTCTATCATTGCAAAATAGATTGAACTCATCAGATATGAATTCTCCACCTTAGGCAGATCTCAAACGCTTCAAGTTCCTACCTATCTCCTTTTCAACCTTAGCCAAATACCACTTAAAATTTTGAAAAGCATCAGATTTTTCTTTTAGAAACATTGCAATCATCATTCTGGTGTAATCATCAATAGAAAGAATAAAATATCTAGCACCACAATAGATTTTTACACCCATAGGTCCACAAAGGTCAGTATGAACCAAATCTAAAGCATTCTCAGAAGTAAAAGTCTTCCTCTTGAAACTAGACTTTGTCATCTTACCCAGCTGACATTGTTTGCACATTACATTCTCAAGTTTCTTCAATCTCACCAATCCACTCACTTTCTTCTTTTTACTAATTTCCACCAAATTATCAAAGTTAACATGACATAGCCGCTTATGCCATAACCATATATCATCAAGTTGTGCAATCATACATGCCTCTTCAAATAGGTCTAGATAGAAAAAATTACCTCTTGTCTATTCTCCACTTCCAATTAGTTCACCAGTGGCATCAAATATTTTGGCCTTCCTGTGATGAAATTCCACTCGATAGCTACTTCTATTAAGCTGTGCAACACTTAGTAGATTATAATTAAGACCTTCAACCCAATAAGCATTTTCACAAGTGATCTTATCAGTTAGCTTAATCAATCATTTACCCCTAATAAGACATGGTGCATCATTACCAAATTTAACACTTCTACCTTTGTAATGATCTAAGGTATCAAACTTGCTTTTGTCACCAGTCATGTGGTGTGAGAAACCACTATCAATAATCCACTTATCATTTTTGTTCACATAGGATACCAGTGCAGTTTTCTCATCCTCATCAAACTCATCTTTCATAGCAACATATGCTACTTCAATTTCAAAATCATCACTATCAGTGTCAGTTTCATCTTCAACAATATAGCAGGATTTCTTACCTTTTCCTTTGTATTCCTTGTACCTTCAGTAAATTTTGTCTTCTCTTTTGTCTTTATGATTGCTATCTCTTTCCTCATCCTTGTCATCCCTGTCAGGACATCTTGTAGCTATATGACCAACTTTATTACATGAGAAACATATGATAGGGATTTTACCTTTATACTTTCCTTTTCTCCTTTTTAATCTTCTGGCCATAAGAGCTTCCAGATCCTCTAGTTCTTCATTAGATGTGATACTTTCACTTTCACTCTCATTGATGCATCTTTCTTTTTCTTTCTTTGACTTACTCAGAACCATTTGTGACTTAAATGTAGATTCAACATTAGCAATAGTGAATTTATCATAGTTAAAAAGCTTAAAAGAAGTAAGCTTACCAACAAGACTTTCCAAAGTAAGAGCATTGCCAGGGTTACATTTAGATTCTTGAATTGCTAAAATTTTGAGGGCATAAATAGGATGCAAAGTTCTCAAAACTTTTCCAATAGCAATCTCATCATCAATAGTTCCACTAGCTCCTCTAATAGCATTTACAACTTCTTTTATTCTACCATAATATTGAGTAATATTCTCACCTTCTTGCATTTTCATTTCATCAAATTTACCTCTTAGGCTTTCAGCTTTTGCCCTTAGTACATTTATGTCACCACCATAGATGTTTGCAAGAGTGTCCCACATTTGCTTTTCATTAGTGCAATCTTTGATGTCTTTAAATTCAAGATAGCTTAGGGTAGATGCAATCTCCAACATTTCTTGATTATGCTCTTGTTTAGCTCTCATCTCCTCAGCAGTCATAGGTGCAACAGGTGTAATATAGTCATGCTCAACATAATACTTTGTTGAATCACCAATACTAGCTAGATGTAGTTTCATCAGACTCAGCCATGTAGGGAAGTTCTCCTTATTTAGCTTCAGTACCTCCTTCTTATACAGCCTGATCATTTAGTTCAAGTACCTTTAAACTTATTCTCTGTAAGCACCAACAACTTTGATACCAATTGTTAATATGATTTAGAACAATAGAGAGGGGGGTGAATCAGTTGTTTTCAAGTCTAGATGTATAAATAAACTTTCAAAACTCTTCAACAAATTAGATCTAACAACCAATAGCTACTCGGTCATTACTGAATACATAACATAAACATATAACCGTGCAATCCACTATCCAATAGTATTTAACTTGCAAAACATAAAAATGTTCAAACCAAAACATTCACATAAGTATTAACATCATGATTTATAGTGGAAACCCAATTTGGGAAAAACCACTTTGTAACATGTTACTGATATTTTCACTCTTCTGAAGTGAGCTCTGTGAAAAGCCAACCCTGTCAAAGGTTACAAACACACTGTCGGGTGTGACCCGATTAAAGGATTTCAACCACTTTGTTAGAATTGTGCCTTGTTATAAGACTTACATACATTCCATTAGAATGCAACCTTGTTCAAAGGATTTATACATATGACTGTTAGGTCAACCTTGATTAAAGGATTTCAAACTAATACAATAGTTAGAAAGTAACAATAGTATTTGATCTTAAAACATACAACTCACTTTGAAAATAACATATCCAATTCTATACACATATGTTGGCTTACTGACTGTGATCCATTTCCATCTTTATCACTGATCTTCTTAGAAATCCCTTCAAGAAATAACAACTCCTTCTCCTTTATCCTTTTCTTCTTATACAGTCAATAACAACTCCAACATCCTCTCTCTTCACAATGATTAGGTTTCCTTAATACTTCCTCAATTAGGTTGATCCAACTTTTGCCGCTTAATCTCCTCCGTAGATCTTAGGGTTAGGTCAGATTCATCGAATCCTTCCAACTTTATGTTCTTCATCCATCCTTCTAGAAACATCTCAAATCTCTTTATGGATTCACAATAAAATGGTTTATAGTTCATTAAATGCTTCCATTTAATCAAATAGATATAGTACTTTCTTAGATAGCAACAGTCTTACCAGTTAAGGTTTGACATCAACAGTGAAAACTTTAGTGGCAATTATTCGCCATTTGGCAAATGTTTCCTATCAGCAACTCAGGAATTTGTCAATATTTTTCCCATATGGGATTGACCCTATCACCCACATTTATTAAAATTGGGTCCAATGCCTAGGTCCATCGCCCAACAGTTTATTAAATTTTGTCCATTTCTTTCACATTATTGCCAATGGCATATATGTTTTGGGCATGATATATTTTTAACATTCACCTATAATTTCAATGCGACCCCAAATGGATGGCCTATATTCACCAATAGTTTTATATATATATATATATATATATATATATATATATATATATATATATATATATATATATATATATATATATATTTATATTTATTTATTTATTTATTTATTTAGGCAGCCCCAACTTCATTAGCCATTTTACAGATGTGTGTCTCAAACCGATGGGTTTTCACCACCTTTATTAATCATACTAAGGTATTGGACGACCCATCATCACCTAGGAAATAACACAAGACACGTTATAATTACGTGGGCTTCACCAAATTTTTGGACACCAACCTAATACCTCATGCCCAATTCACCAAAAAAGATTACTATAAATACATTCATACATCAGTGTTATTGTACATAATTTGGATCGGTTTAATTTGATCGATAGAGAAGTTTAGACTGTTGAGTCTTGACTGCTTTGGGAAGTCATGACTGCAATTGAATTTGAGGCAAAAGTAAGTGATTATTATTCTATGACTATGTAAACATTGTATATTATAGTTCTATTGTCATTTGTCACTTCTTCAACAAGTATACTTTTTTTTTCACTGGTAGGTTGGTAGCCTTTATTTCCTTGAAGAATCAAAATGTCAAACAATAATAAGGGTAAGGCTCCAACATATAGGGAAATCTAAGAGAGGCCAACAAAATGCAGAACCTTATCATCGTACTTTGGTCATGGTGTTGGAAATGTTTTTGGCCAAAATTAGGAAGCTACTTCATCACAAGAATATTTTCAAGATTCACAACTTGAGGCTGAACCTACACGACATATTGAAGAAGTTAGAAAACTTGATATCTTAGATCACAATGAACTTGAAGAATATTTTTAGTTAAATACCCAGAGTAGCCATAATGATATAATCAAATTGGATGAGACTAAAAATGTCAGAGAAGATGATGGTGTAGGGAAGAAAAGAAAATACAAATCAAAGAATGATAGAATGTGGGATCTATCAAGGAATTTTCAAGTAGAATGGATACCAAAGTATCCATTCATTGAACCAGTGGATAATCCAATTGAATGGGAGCCTTTGGTAGAATGCAGATGTAAGATTTACATCCAGATAAATAAGAAGGAAAAGAGGTTGCAGCTAAAAATTGACACCATAGAGAAGCATATAGGTAAAGTTTATGAAAAGAAAACCATAGATGGAGTTCAAAAATTACTGATAAGATGGAAAACAAAGGAGGAATCTCAGCATGTTAGGAATGTAGAATTATATGAATTTTAGCATAATATAAAGACAAAGCTTGGTGAAGTTAAAGGCTCTATTGAAGCTTGTTTTGGAAAAGCATTGGAAGTAGAACTAATGGGAAAAGTTGTTCAGTTAAGTGTTGTGTTAAATATTTTGAGAAGAGGGCATCCTATGATAGACTACCCATCATTGAGTGCTTTATTACACCTACTAAAAGTTCATAACTATCCTAACAGTCACTGGTCAGTAAACAGTGGATGGGAATGGGAAAGTTGTCTTGCCAAGGTTGAAAAAGAGGATCTGAAGGCAAAAATTAAAGAGTCAAATTTTATTGCATTGTCTTTAGATGAGATTACAGTAGTAGACAATACTTCCTAGGTATGCATGCATGTTTATACTGTACAGCATTTTCTTCACCAACCTCATCTACTAACTATTGCTAAAATGAGGGATAATGCGACAACGGAAAATTTATTTGAACTAGTAAAGAGTTCTCTAATTGAATATGGAGGTATAAATGACATGACCATTGCCAAAAATTTGGTGTGTGTTAGAGCAGATGGAGCTCCAAAAATGCAAGGCCATAGAGGTAGTCTTTGTACAAAGATACAATCTTCTTATGCACCCTACATTACTCCCATTCACTGCATGGCCCACAGAATGAATCTAGCTTGTGGAGTTGTCAGCAAGCATGCTCCAATACAAAAAATTGAAGCTTTAATCAAAGAGATCTACCAATACTTCTATCAAATTCTGAAATGATTGAGGGAATTTCAACACTTTACCGAAGGACTAACCGATAGGAACAAGCTTCTTAAGGATAATGATACCAGATGGATCTCTTTGGATGGACCAACACATTGATTTTTTTTAGAATATCAATTGTTGTTTGGTCTAATGAACTCAAGTCATGACGAAGCAGGGCAACTAAAATTTCTTGCACTGTTGGCAATGTTATGTAATGTAGACACACTATTAACATTAGAAAGTATTCTTCCCATGCTTGAGGAAATGAGAAATTTAATGAAAAAGGCCCATCAAAGAGCTATGTATATTGTAGAATATGATTCACTGTGTAAATTGACATGCGTGACACTCGATAATCTCTATCAATTATGTGTCAATGATGTAAAATTTTCTAGCTGGCTAAAAATCACAGATTTGGACAATCCTGATAAATTTTTAAAAATTGGTTCAAATAGGGAGTTATGTGTAGAAGTTCATGGAGTTCAAATACCAATGCACTACTTTTCTAGGATCGAGTCTGAGGAACTAGGAAAGAACCCTAGGAGGTGAGTATCAAGTATTAAAAGGGAAGACTTTACCAAGATTGTTGAGTCTGTAATAACTTCTATGAAGCACATTGCCTATGATATTTCCTCATAGATTAGAGAAATATTCTCTCCAATCAAACTACTTGAATCCATGGCTATTATGTTTCCTCGATATTGGAGTATGAACAATCCGAAAGATTTTAAAACTAGGCTACTAACTTTGATAGATCATTTCTGCAAAACCAAAGAGTTAAATGGAGTAACTCTAAATGGAATTTTAGATGGAAATCATTTGAGAGAGAAATCATGTCATTTTTCAATGACAATGAGAGAACAATATAATATTATGCAGAACCCTCATGAAGATGGATTGGTATCAAGCCTTTGGAAAAATCTAGTTGAGAGAGAATTGCTGACTGATATAATATCATAATATTTCAAGCTTTTTGATTTATGTATGACCATGATATTGGGGTTGGTGGAGGATGAGAGAGTTTTCGGTGCTTTGGGATTCCTAAAGTCAGAGCTAAGAAACAAACTAGACAAGAATCTGGAAAATTGCTTGAGGCTCTATACATCCAGGTATGAAGTCAATACTTTTCCTTATGAAAGGGCACTGGAATTGTGGAGGAAGAAATGTCAGAGAAGAGGGTTGGGAAACATTTCAAACCAAAGTGGGACTAGGATTGAGATGTTAGAAAGTAAAGTCCACCAAGATAACTGAGAGAAGGGGGGGGCTGAATCAATTATCAAATAATTATAACTTTTAACATCTTCAATAGCATTTAACCATGTAAGTAATGCAATTACTAACCATAAAAAGATATTCATACACAATGACACAATAACACAAGATATGTTGACTAGGGAACCTCTTGATCAAAGAGTAAACCCCGATGGGAATGATACCCACAAAAGATGCACTAATATGAATATTACTTGTGGGAGGATGGACTCTGTTAGGAGTCTTATGAAATAGATTCAATACATATAAATCCCTATTAGGAGATTTTGAATCCCTATTAAAAGATTCTAACCCTGTTAGGAGTTATGGAAGACAAAAGGACCCACTGCCCAAACAGCTTCAGGGTAAGATCATTGAACACACTGTCCAAATAACCTTAATATTATTTAGTAGAATAATATGAAATATGTTACCTCCTTACTATTCCAAACCACACTCACTACTACATCAGATCTCAATTCCAGATCTCTGAACTTCGCATGTCTTCCTTCACAATTTCACTTTCACAATCTCTTCAGCTCTTTTCTTCACTTCATGCTTACATTCACATGCAACCAAACCATGCTCACACTTCTTTCATATATATCAACTTCTTACAATAAGGAAAAACATTCCTTCCTTTATACCACACTCAAATAATTACACATGATTCGGCACATAATTACAAAATAAAAGTTTCCATATGCTACATTAGAATTACACAAAATTGTCAGCTTCCAAATGCAATAGCTATTCACTCATGCAACCTCAAAGTTTTCACTATGAGCCACATCACCATCAATGTGTCTCAAACTTCCCTTTAACTGCGCAAAGCCAAATTCCATCCCGATTAGGAGATATCATCCGATTTCCACAAACCGCTACTTAAGAACACTACCTGAATACTGCTTTTACCAAAATGCTCATAACTTTCATGAATCAATGAATTACTATCTATGCTCTTAACCATAGACATATAACATATTAAAGAGTATAACCTCAACATCACATAGCTCCAACTACAATATCCCACGTGTGCTAATCAAAACACTATCTGCTTCTCTGCTAGTCTTTAGAAGATCACTGTGTTGACATCAATTACAATCATAGTCATGAATACAATAACAACTACTACAGAATGATTGCCAACATCCAACATTCATTCCTAACAATCTCCCCCATTGGCATTGATTGCAACATAGATGAAAAACATCCAATGTTCCAAAAATACAATACTACTACACTATTGCACTGATACTCTGAAAATTCTTCAAATCCTCTTCATCAGTTAAATCTTGCTTTGTTATCCTATTAAATTCTCTCCAACAAATGGTACATAGGGTTTTTCATGTACACTTCTCCCCCATTGACATCAATGACAAAAATTTCATCACTATGTCAACAACAACTCAATGTCAAAAGACACTATTTCAAAAAATACATTCACAAGAGTCCTCATGACTCAGCTCAGATACACATACTCCCCCATAGAGGAAGTACCAACATCCAATCCAGAAAAAGATAGGGCTCATATAGCACTAGGTGGATGCAATCAACTACATCATTACTCAAAAGTAGGTTGGGGCATAACCCCAAGCATACCTCTCAGATACTCAAATGTATCTTTAGGCAAAGGCTTTGTAAATATGTCTGCTATCTATTACTTTGTGCTTATGTACTCCAATCTGACTTCTTTCTCAGCAACTTTCTCTCTTACAACATGATACTTGATCTCTATATGCTTCATTTTAGAATGCAATATAGGATTCTTAGACATACTGACTATGCTGGTGTTGTCACAATGTATGACAACAGGCTCAACAAACTTAATTCCAATATCCTTCAGCATCTACTTCATCCAAATTATCTATTTATAATTGTTTGTTGCTGCTACATATTCTGCTTCTATTGTACTCTATGAAATACAATTCCACTTCTTGCTCAACCAGGAAACCAATCTTCCTCCAAGAAAAAAGGCTCCACCACTGGTGCTTTTCTTATCATCAACACTACCTCCCCAATCAGCATTTATATATGCACATAGGGTGAAATCATCAGATTTTTCATACCACAATCCATAGTCCATTGTGCCTCTTAAATATCTCAATATCCTCTTTACTGCTGCATAATGTGATTCTCTAGGTTTAGCTTGAAATCTTGCTACCATTCCAACTGAATGTTGTATATCCGGTCTAGTATGTGTTAAGTACTACAATCCTCCAATCATGGATTTGTATTTCTTCTGCTCAACTGTTGGTGTTTCATCTTTGCTCAATAGTTTGTGTCCTATAACCATAGGTGTTCCTACTGGTTTACAGTTTTCCATTCCAAATCTTTTTAGCAAATCATTCAAGTACTTTGTCTGGCTAACAAAGATACCATCATTGTTCTATTTTATCTATAATCCAAAAAGTATTTCATCTCACCAATCATGCTCATTTCAAATTTAGTCTTCATTTCATCAAAAAATTTGTCACTAGCTTCATCTTCTCCTCCAAAGATAATGTCATCAACAAAAATAACTATAACTAACAATCCATTTTCAATTTCTTTTGTGTACAGATTATTATCTGTTGTTCCTTTAGTAAATCCCAATTTCAACAAATACTTATCCAATCTAGCATACCAAGTTCTAGGTGCTTTCTTTAGTCCATATAAAGCTTTCTTCAGTTTACATACCATATCTCCTTCTTGAGTCAAAGGAAAACCTTCAGGCTGCTCAATGTAGACTTCTTCTTCCAATTCACCTTTCAGAAATGCGGACTTCACATCCATCTGATACACTTTGAATTTCTTAAAAGCTACATAAGCCAAAAACATTCTTACTACTTCAAGTCTTGCTACTGGTGCAAAGGTTTCTTCATAGTCAATTCCTTCTTGCTGCGAGTATCCTTTACATACTAATCTTGCTTTGTTTCTTACTACTTCTCCTTGTTCATTCATCTTGTTTCTGAATACCCATTTAATTCCAATCACATTCTTGTCTTTAGGTCTAGGAACCAATTCCCATGTCTTGTTCTTTTCAATTTGATCTAGTTCTTCTTTCATAACATTAATCCAATGTTCATCTTCACAAGCTTCATTAGTAGATTTAGGTTCAATTTGAGGAATCAAACATAAATGTACCTTATTTCTAGTCATAACTCCTTTGTCCAAACTTCTAATAACTTGTTCAACAGGATGATGTCTAGATAGATACCTATTCGGTGTCATAGTCACAGATCTTGCTTCAACTATAGATTCTTCTCTAGATTCTTCTTTGGTTTCTTCTGCAGTATGATTCTCATTCAACAATTCACTGTCAGTCTCATAGAATAATTTAGTAGTTTCAATGTTAGGCTGAGGATTAGCTTCTTCATCAGATTCATAATCAAGCATTCTTTCCTGAATTTTAAAATTCTCATCAACTTTAACATTTGTGCTCTCAACAATAGTTTTAGTTCTCTTATTGTAACATCTATGTGCTTTTCTCTTCAAAGAATATCCAAGAAAAATACCTTCATCACTTCTAGGATCAAACTTTCCAATATCATCATCTCTCTTTATATAACATTTGCTTCCAAAAATTTTAAAATACTTAACTGAGGGTGCATGTCCAAACCATAATTCATAAGGTGTCTTATCTGTATCTGCTTTGATTTGTACTCTGTTTATTGTATATACTGTTGTATTCACTACTTCTCTCCAAAACATCTTTGCCAAGTCATCCTCAAATAACATAGCTCTTGCTGCTTCAGTTACTGACCCATTTCTTCTTTCTGCAATACTATTTTGTTTAGGTGTTCTAGGGGCTAAAAACTATCTCTTAAAACCATTCACTTCACAAAAAGTGTTAAACTCTCTAGAAGTAAATTCTCCACCTCTATCAGATCTCAAACATTTAATCTTCATTCTAGATTCATTCTCAACTTTATTCTTAATGATCTTAACTTATCAAATGCTTCAGATTTTTCTTTCATAAATGAAATTAACATCATTCTTGTAAAATCATCAACAAGGATCATAAAATACCTTTCTCTGTAGAATCCTCTAGTCCTGGTAGGACCACTCAAGTCTGTATGAACAATCTCCAACTTCTATGCCGATGTGAACTTCTTACTAGGAAATGAACTTCTCTTCTGCTTAGCCATCACACATTCTTTGCAAATCATGTTAGTAGGCTTCATAATTTTAGGAAAATCTCTTACTGCAAGTGTAGTACTCTCTTTCACAATGTTATCAAAGTTTATATGACAAAACCTTCTATGCCATAACCAACTATCATCAATTTTAGTAATCAAGCATGTCATCTCAGTAGGATTCAACTGAAATACATTACCTCTGGTTCTAGATCCAGTTCTAATTAGATTTCCATCTTTATCTTTTATCACACAAGTTTTCTCAGTAAACCAAACTTGATATCCCTTATTCGCTAACTATCCAACATTTAAAAGATTATGTTTTAATCCATCAACAAAGTAAACATCATCAGTATTAGTCTTTCCATCAAGAGTAATAGATCATATACCTTTAATCAAACAAGGTGCATTGTTACCAACTCTAACAAATCCTCCATCATAATTGTTAAACTTTATGAACTTCTTCACATCTCCAATCATATGATGTGAACAACCACTGTCTATAATCTAATCATCTTTCTTTTCAACTTGGAAAACTAATGTTTTTTCTTCTTTAACATTAGATTCAGAATTTTATTCTTTAATTGCTACAAATCCTATTTCATCATTATTCTCAGTATCACTTTCACTCAAAGTTCTTTCTATTCTAGCTTCAAGATCTTCATCATTAGCATAATAACATTCCTTAGATCTTCTAGGCTTGAAATTATTTATGTACTTCTTAACTCTCTTAGGACATTTAGATGCAAAATGACCATATTCTTGACAAGTCCAACATTTAAAAATTTTCTTACCATCTGGTTCTCTTTTCACAAGCAAGGCAATACCTTCTTCAATCTTCTTATCTTCTTCATTTCTAGATCTGCTGCTACTGGCATAATCTCCACTCACATTGGTACTTCTTGACAAAGTAGGATGAATACTAAGAGCAATGAATGCTATCTCCATTCTAGGTAAGTCTCCTGATAACCTCAGGTTCATCTCTGCTGCTTCTAATCTTCCAAGAAGAGTCTCTCTTGTAAAGTTTGTAGTAAAAGGTATAACTTGTTCAATCATCTATGTTGTCTAGTTAAATACAGCAGTCAATGTCCTCAGAATTTTCCATATCACTTCATTCTCTATCTTTGATCCTCCACAAGATTTTATTCTTGCAACAATTTCTAACATTCTACCAATATAGCTTCTAATAGATTCATCTTCCATCATTCTAATATCTTCAAATGCACATATCCAATTATGTAATCTAGCTCTTTTTGCATGTTCATCACCTTCAAAAGTAGAGTGTAAAGCTTTCCAAATTTCATTAGATTTCTTAAAACATTTTACCTGACTGTATTCATTCTCTGGAAGTGCTGTCAAGAGTGCTTCTCTTGCAAGTATGTTACACATGAATAGATCTACCTCATCTTTAGAACTTGTTTCAAGACTATCTTCTTCAATTATAGTCCTTTCATTCTTTGTAATCAACCAATAGCCTAGTCCTAAACACAATAGATGTGTCTTCATCTTTTCCTTCCAGCTGTCAAAATTTACTCCATCAAACTTAGGGCTTTCTTTCCTGAAATTCGCCATGGATCTCCTTAAGCTGTTAAACTTTCCTTTCAAGGACCTGTCACTCTGATACCAATTGTTAGAAAGTAAAGTCCACAAAGATAACTAAGAGGGGGGGGATGAATAAGTTATCAGATAATTATAACTTTTAACATCTTCAATAGCATTTAACCATGTAAGTAATACAATTACTAAACATACCAAGATATTCATACACAATGACACAATAACACAAGATATGTTGACTAGGGAACCTCTTGATCAAAGAGTAAACCACGGTGGGAATGATGCCCACAAAAGATGCACTAATATGAATATTCCTTGTGAGAGGATGGACTTTGTTAGGAGTCTTATGAAATACATTCAGTACATATAAATCCTTGTTAGGAGATTTTGAATCCCTATTAAAAGATTCTAACCCTGTTAGGAGTTATGGAAGACAGAAGGACCCACTACCCAAACAGCTTTAGGGTAAGATCACTAAACAGACTATCCAAATAACCTTAATATTATTCAAAAAAATAATATGAAATATGTTACCTCATTACTATGCCAAACCGCACTCACTACTACATCAGATCTCAATTCCAGATCTTCGCATGTCTTCCTTCACAATTTTGCTTTCACAATCTCTTAGGCTCTTTTCTTCACTTCATGCTTACATTCACATGCAACCAAACCATGCTCACACTTATTTCATATATATCAACTTCTTACAATAAGGAAAAACATTCCTTCCTTTATACCACACTCAAATAATTACACATGAGTCGGCACACAATTACAAAATAAAAGTTTCCATACGCTACATCAAAATTACACAAAACTGTCAGCTTCCAAATGTAATATCTCTTCACTCGTGCAACCTCAAAGTTTTTGTTGTGAACCACATCACCATCATTGTGTCTCAAACTTCCCTTTAACTATGCAAAACTAGAGTCCATCCCGATTAGGAGATATCATCCGATTTCCACAAACCGCTACTGAGGAACACTGCCTGAATACTGCTTTTACCAAAATGCTCATAACTTTCATGAATCAATGAATTACTATCTATGCTATTAACCATAGACATATAACATATTAAAGAGTATAACCTCAACATCACATAGCTCCAACTACAATATCCCACATGCGCTAATCAAAACACTGTCTGCTTCTCTGCTAGTCTTCAGAAGATCACTGTGTTGACATCAATGACAATCATAGTCATGAATGCAATAGCAACTACTATAGAATGACTGCCAACATCCAGCATTCATTCCTAACATGGGAATTCTAGAGATAATGATGTCATTGACTCATGTACTGGTGCTGGTACTGCTAGCGGTGAACATCAGTTAAGCGGTGGTATGCAGAGTGAAGAAAATATATCAAAGAACCAAGGAAGCTATGAAGTTGATGGTGCTAAATCAGATGATCTCAATGATGATATGATGTGGTAGCTTGAAGTTGAACCATTGTATAAGTATCAGGTCCTAGGTATTTATTAAGATTTTTCCTAAAGTCTACTATCAGTTTCTATATCTCATCATCAATCATGCATAATAGCATATTCTAATGTCAAAAACATGAATGTGGTTGATAATGTCATCAAGATTCAATTCCACAATTAATAATGGTTTTCATTTGCATTATTCAGCTCATATGGTACAATTCTTGTAGATTTTTCATTATTTGTTTTGACAACATAGCAATTCATATGTTACAATTCTTAGAGTTATAAATATTGATTCTCATTAATTTAATTATGAATAAGATACAATGTAACAATTCATTCATTAATACTAGTAAGAACACAAATCTATGATTCTGTTTACAAAATTCAATGACTCAATACCCATTGGCAATTTGGCACATTACCCAATTTCAATTTTATTACCCTAAGCCAATGACCCTGAATTCCCTTTTATAGAAACAAGGGAGCAACAACAGCTTCAGGTTGATTTTCCTAATGTGAAGTGAGAAGTCTCAAAATCTAAATCAGTAAGACAACTACAAGTCTAAAACATCTCTACAACTTTAGTTGTACATTTCTGCATTTGGCAGGCTGGTTTAGTAAATTAACATTGGCAATAGAATCTGCAACATTCATCCTATTCAAAAAACAAAGTTCAAACTTGTTAATTTAAACTCAATTCTAGACTCTAGTATTTAGGATAATATCAAAGATATATACTAAAGATATAGAGATGATTGAAACTGAAAGTACTTTCACATACTATGATTGATGAGATCAAGATGATTTTGTCAGTTTCTTTATTATGCTCCATTCTTCATCGATTGGAAGGGAAAAATTTGTGATGTTATAGTAAATGACCTACAACCTCGTCAGCCATCCATACTTGGAAGAGTGAGTTGAAAGAAATGTTCCTTCCATTACTACATTCAAATTTGTGAATGTTTTGATGCACTTTGCAATGCCTTCATAAGTTTTGTCCTGAGGAAGGTTGCGTAAATCAAACATCACTGTGTCCTCCAACTTTTTTTTGTAAGCTTCTCTTCCAACAAAAATCATTGATGAGTAATTAGGACCAGGACTCAGAAAACCAAGAGATATCAATTTGATTGTTTTACTATTCATCTTGGCAAGCTTTGGCCCAAATAAGGCAATAGTTTCTTCTACTTCTATTAGTTTCTGACATTTTTGAAAGACAGAGGTCACCTTTATTTTTGCACCAACATGGTCTTGAATTCCCTTGCTTGCCAAATGCCTGTCACTGGTTCTATTGATTTCTTGCATAATCTGCTTTGTAGTTTTTTGTCTCTGACAAAAACTTTTATTCTTCTCAATGTGCTCTTTCAGCTTCCCAAAAATATCTGTAAGAGTTTCATTCAATTCAAACCAATCGCACAACCTATCACCAGACATCTTTATTTGGCCCCAGAAGAATTTTTATATTTGCTTGACTGTATTATTTACATGGTCATTCAAGCTATTTTCATAATTTTTAATTGTATTATTTTCCTTCTTTAGGTCTTCTCTCATTTCTGAGAACTGGTGCTCACTATCTTTTCTTATTTGCTCTACTTTCTCTTCCCGCTATTTTTTTTTTACCCTCTCTTTCTCCAATTCTTTCTTTAAGTTATTGGTTCCCTGTGCCACACTCTCCAAGTTTTTGTATAAACATAATGAAGAGGCTTTTTCATCCTCAATTTTTTGTTCACTTTGTTCCAATTTTTCCCTCAGAGTTTTCAGTTCTATGTCCATATGCTCTTTTTGTCCAATTGCTTCTTCAGAGGATGATTTTTTTATCCTTCTCTCTAATTCTTTGCACCTGTTATCTACTACTTTCTCATTTGCCTTTACATTTGCTAGGTCTACTTTTAACTTATCTATTGTGCCTTGAAGCTTTCCTTTCTCTCTCTCCAACTTCATCACTAAACTGTAGACCACTTGGTTGGTCATTTTTGACACATTTATCTTGTCCACATTTTTAATTTTGGATAAATCCATTTGGAGGGTGCTAACTTGAAATTGAGATGGATCTAACTAACTCTCTAGTGGTTTGTTATCTCTAGCTGGGGGCATAACAACCATGAATTCCATCATATCTTTATTTGGTTCATATGTCAGAAATAACCTATTGGATTTAGGTTCTACATCATGAGCTACAACAACTGCTTCCATCTTCATTGTCTTACTATGTTGTCTATTCCTATTTTTTGATTGTTCATAGTTAGTTACAAAATCATTGTAATGAAAATTAGGGTTTTGTGACATAATTGAATGTTTGAATGGTGAAATAACACTTGCACTGATGTAGGAGCTTCCACCTATGTTGCATGTGGTGCTGCTAATTACACCATGAGGATTAGAAACACCCTGACCCATTACAAGTGGAGTTTTTGGACTGTTATGAGCCTAAGGGTTTTGTCCTAAAGGTTGGGCAATTGTTGGACTCATAATCACCATTGGCATTGTTTTACCAATACTTGTCAAAAAATTTTGCTTCTTTACGCTACCTTGATCTCTGGGAATAATTGTTTTCATGTCTATCTATAATGTCCTTTTCGAACCACTAGTTGTAGTTGTACCCATGATATCCATAGTTGTGGGAGTGGCAATTGATTCAGATTGAATCTGAGTGCTTGGAACAAATGGAATTAACTGAGTTGATGAATTTGATTATTGAACTCCAAGCCCAAGGTCTAGTTTATCACCATGTTTTGGTGGAGCTACTGGGTCAGGTGCACACCAAACCCCCTATCCACTGGGACCCAAACCACCAAAACCTAGGTAGCCCATTTTTTCTACAATATCTACCCCTTTGGTATATTGAAGTTTTTTGGATGCATCAACTCCTCTACTAATTGAATATACTTTACTGGATGTGGGATTCACAAAATCCTGGTCATGGTCATGGTCATTGTTGTGATGTGCTTCATTTGGATGCTCCTTATTCCACAATTCATTAAACATTATATCCTCTTCCACGTCATAAAGATCTGTAGAGGTCTTTGGCTCACCGAGATTCTTCCTTATTTCCCAAAAATTGGAAATTTTGGTGTGAGTCCAATTATCATCAATACATTCATCCATTAGGTCTTTTGGAATAGATTTTGTAGATGGTTGAGTAGCTATCTAGTAGAAATTGTATGATGTCATGGCCTGCACTTTTCCTTTCTATTTGTGCAATGCCATTATTTTTTATGACAATTCTTGTATTGACATATTATTTTCAGTAGCATATTTCTCCAACTCTTTTTTGACCTCATCCCAGGAGTCCACGTTTTTAAATTTTTCAATCAATGGCATACTTTCATGTTGACATTTACTTGCAGAGTTCCCATTCTCTCTAAGCTTTGTTCCAATTATGTTGAGTGGATCATATTTCCAGTGATGTCAACATCAAAGAAAAAAATTGAAAAAAAGGCTTGTGCCACTTTGAATCCTCTTCTCTCAAATGTGAACCCTCCAAGTGAGAAAGGAAAGGAAGGAAATATCATTTTCTTTTACTAACCATTAAAGAGGTAATCTATGCTCTCCATCTGTCATACATATTCCAATGCAAATACCCTCTTTGTTACATGCATTGGAAGTTTGTAGGGTTCTACCACTACACCGTAAAACCTTAACATAGTGTACTCTTTCATTAAGTACTAGTCAACCAATTGTAATTAACTTCCTAGTTGAATGCAATTTCTATAAGTAATAGGCAATCTAGGCATCAGAGTACCTATAATTTTATGGTACATTGGTGCCAAAAAGAAGTCTACAAAATTGTTGTAGTTCCTTCTGTTATCAATCATCCTTATCTAAGGTGTCCACTCATATATTGGATTTTGGCCTTGACTACAAAGCTTGTTTGTCTGAAATAATGCATGATGATTTTCTAAGAGAAGATAGCACAAGTAGGTTGTGAATCTAAATGTCTTCTGTGAACCTCTTTGAATCATTAGTAATTTATCTTGCATGCAATGAATAATGTGCTCAATAAAATAATATTTTATTGGTTCTTTTTCAAAATGAATATGAAAAAGCATTTCAAGAATGTTAGCACCCACTTGTTTGTTACTATCCAATCCCAAACAAAATGCTAGCAAGGAAATATTGTCATGTGCCCATGGCACAAAAATATCATAATCATAAGGAGGCTTATGATCTGGACTCAGACTATAACCATTTGTTATTCCTCTGATATACGAATCTCTCTATGTTACATCTAACTTTTCATAATCCTCTGCCAGCTTTCCCAGGTCAATGTGCATGTTTGAGTTTTGTTGTTCAAAACCTAAGTTCAACAGACTAGCAAATTCACTCTCGGTTATGGACAAAATTTCCTCCTGAGTATTTTTATTCACAATTTCTTTTCTATTTTCATCATAATTTTCAGTGCAAACCATGACAATTTCTGGGCAAGGGAATACTTGAGGTAACGCCATGTGTGCCAACCCAGCAACCCACAGTCCAATTTTATTTGTTGTTGCATTTATCATGGGGTTAAATGAGTAAAATTTTGAACCCTTATTTGGATCGTTCCACTTGTTTTCAAGTGCAATTATAATTTCCATTATTCCCTTATTTCCATGGATAACAGGATCACAAACATCATGCAATAAATTAGTGAAACCTAGTGTTTTAAGTAGATTGTGGAATTCTAGTATCTGACTTGTCCTTTTACTCATATTTTTATACTTGATATTTGTTTTGCCCATCATGGTAAGTTGGTAAGTGATATCACTATTTACTCATAGGAAAATTCAAATATTTATACATAGCTACAAGCCTACAATTTATAGGGGTGATTCAAAATTAAACCCTAATAGGCTAATTTTTTGTATATAATATAAATAGTAAAGTTGTAAATCAAGAGATTTGAAAAGTTTAAAATGCAGGACGTAGTTGTTTAGGACTTTAGTAGTTACCCATTAGTTTTGATTTTTGTAGACTATGACTGGCCCACTACTAATAGAGCTTCAGCTGAGAGACTTTGTTGCTTTCCTAAACATAGAAATTTAGAATCTATAAACCCTTTCTAAATCTGCAGACTACTTATACTTATAAATGAAAAATTAGATTGGAAATTGGAAAGTGAAACTTAAAGCACCAAAATTGTACAATCTAGAGTCATCATCACTTATCTAATGACTGACTCACCTCACGACTATGAGTCATACATGTCACATCATCATCAAATGGCATTGTTGGTAGGACCATGCAAGACTGGGAGTGGAACATGTTACATGTTTAGTGACACTTGTCATGATTCTAGAATGGGTTTGAAAAGATGGGGTTGCTTTTCCCTTTCATCCTGAAATACAAATTCAGTCATTGATCTACAATAATCCAATGGTCATAATGGCATTGTGTGCCTATGGTGGCCCTAGGCCCCCATGGGTCCCATTAATTCACCTAGTCACCACTCACCTCATGAGTCAGGCATGTCACATCATCATCAAATGGCATTGCTGGTAGGACCATGTGAGACTACGAGTGGAATGTGTTGCATGTTGAGTGATATGTGTCATGATTTTGGAATGGGTTTGAAAAGATGGGGTTTCTTTTCCCTTTCATCCTGAAATACAACTTCGATTATTGATCTACAATAATCCAATGGTCATAATGGCATTGTGTGCCTGTGGTAGCCCTGGGCCCTGTGGGTCCCATTAACTCACCTAGTCACCACTCACCTTATTGCTGACTCACCTCATGACTACGAGTCAGATGTGTCACATCATCATCAAATGGAATTGTTGGTAGGACCATGCGAGACTACGAGTGGAACATGTTACATGTTTAGTGACATGTGTCATGATTTCAGAGTGGGTTTGAAAAGATGGGGTTGCTTTTCCCTTTCATCCCAAAGTCCATCATACATCGTCAATTTGTGCTCATCCAACAGTAGTTATTTGCAATGAACATTGTTAAATGTTATAATGTTATTTTTTACTTTATAAATATTAATTAATAATGGATAATAAGTTAATAACATTTAAATTTATTTAATTGAATAGTAATAATTTTAGCCAATCAAATTCAAAATGCACTTTTTTTTTTAATAATATTACATTCTGTTCGAAACAATTGTCTGAAGGAAATTGCTACTCAAATTATATATTGTCTTTGATGTCACACAATGTCATAATCTGCAGCAACCAGTTTCTACCGAGCTCAGTCGGTCTGCCAGACAGGAATATTAGTGCTTACCGAGTCCACTCGGTTATCAAAGAAAATTAGTGTCTACCGAGTTCAGTTGGTTACCAAAGAAAAGTTAGTGTTTACCGAGTTCAGTCGGTCATCAAAGAAAAGTTAGTGTTTACCGAGTTCAGTCGGTCATCGAAGAAAAGTTAGTGTTTACCGAGTTCAGTCGGTTATCGAAGGTAAAGGATTGTCAGTGTTTACTGAGTTCCCTCGGTCTCTGAAAGATTATAGAAAGTTATGGTCACCGAGCACTGTCGGCCCTTGAAGGATTTTTGCAAATAGAGTTTGCTTAATTCAGCCGACTGTTATACTAAATAATGTCGATTTGACAAATCTAAAATCATATAAATAAAAGGTCAAATGTGAAAAGTAAAAAAGAAATACAGCAGAAGATTTACAGAAGAAAGACAGGAAAGGTGTGTGCGAATTTGTGAAGGATGTTCAGATATCCTTGAGGTGCAGCATAGATTTATTCGATCAGGAAGGATCACACATATGCAGAATAGAGATCTGTAATCAGCAAGACAGTTTCATTATTATACAGGTCATTTTTCATTGTTACCTTCTTATCATTGTAACAGTGAATTCTAAATCTCTTAACCGAGTTGGTTTAACAACCATATTGTAAATCCTCTAACAAGGTGACAATTCCATTGAATTGTTTTCAAGACCTCTTACCAGGCCACTCCTAGCAGGGTGTTTTAAAATCCTCTAACAAGGTCACACCTAACAGTGTGTTTTGTAACCTTTTACCGGGTTGGCTTCTAACCGGGTATCACTTCAGAAAAGTGAAAATCAGTATCTAGATACATTGGTGGTTTTTCCCATATTGGGTTTCCACGTTAAATCTTGTGTCTCTTGTGTTCTTAATTGCTATCTTAATCATACACCAGTGCTGATGAATATCTAAAAGATAATTTTGCTAATACTTTCTGCATCTTCAAAATTACTGCAATCTATTTACCGAGTGCTAATACAGATAACATTGTTAAGATATCCTAAGGGATCTGGAAAGAATTAATTGTGAAGTGTTTTATGGTTGACTGATTCACCCCCCCCCCCTCTCAGTCACTTCATCCATACTCCATCACATTCTAATAAATTTTAGAGGCCGGAGTTAAGGTTAGTGTTTAGAGATAATGAGATTTATGTGGTTGTTGACTCGCTAGGTCTCCCAAACATGAGTTAAAGTAATATTTTTTATTGATTATATAGTATACTTAATGTTAAAATGATATTTTTATTGATTATGACTTTAACATTGATAATTATAATCACATATAATTATCATACCTTATAATTAGAAAATAATAAATTCTTTCTCTAACCTTATTAATTCATTTGTCTGTCAAATTGATTATATAGTATTCTTAAAGTTAAAATGATATTTTTTATTGATTATAACTTTAACGTTGATAATTATAATCACAGATTCACATATAATTCTCATACATTATAATTAGAATACCATAAATTATTTCTCTAACCTTATTAATTCATTTGTCCTTCAAAATTCTATAAATCTTTCATATTAAATGTACGAGTGTGTGAATTTTGACAGGTAACATTACGCAAACTTAATGTCAGTACTCAGTGATAACTGATAAGACATTTATTTTATTGACTACAACTGTGATACATAATACATGTCTAATATGCAGATAAATCATAAAGCAACTAATTAAAATATTGCAATCACAGTGACAGAGAAGTCTAAGAACCATTTTTTGTACAAATTGAAATGAGCTAAATCTTGCAAAATTTTCATTGTTTTCTTTTCATAAAATTATAATTACATAAACATTGTCTAGTTCCACTTCCAGAACAAAGAGAAACCTACTATAAACAAAAAAAACCAAAAAATGAGGTATGTTTTTATAATAAAAAAAAACTAGTAGACTAGTAGTCTAGTGTCCACATCTAGTACAATACTACAAAAAGAAACCTACTATAAACAAAAAAAACCCATAAATGACTACAAGGTATGTTTTTATTAAAAAAAACCAGTAGTAGTCCACTAGTGATTTTTCCCTTCGGCTCTATCTAAGTAGAATTCACCAGAGAGGATTAACTGGGAGAATTCATCAAGCCACCCGAATTGTCCCACCTGAGCCTCCTCTTCGTCAAGCATAAACCACTTTCAAAGAAAATCCCTAGCAATCAGAGACCATTTCCTATGGTGCTTATACTACCCAGCATTCAGGCCCAAAAGAAAAGGTTCCATGGCCACATTCTAGCCTAGGAGGAGAACCTTGGGTATTTCACTTGCCCAAGGGATCCCCACCCCTATTTTTTTGAACATGACAACATTAATGTTGTCCCCTAGGTATTCTTATTTAAAAACCCTCCTCAACAGCATTAACATGTCCACCTTCTCTCCTTCGAGGTCAAGAAGAGATGCCAAAAAAGGGATGTAATGTCTGTGTTGACCTGGTGCCTATCTTCATTGTTATGAAACTCTCAGCCCAACACCATTTTCATAGCCTCTATTATGAAAGTCCCACCCTCCTTACAAATAGATTCTAAGGTTTCATCAGAAAAAGAACCCAGGAAGGCCTTCTGGGCCTCCTTAGATGTGCATATAAGCCTAATTGGAGTGTCCATCTAAAATAGTAAAACTTCAGAAAACTTAAAAACAAATTATTTGTAGAGTGCAGACTGCAAACCCTAAACAAACAAATTATCTAGCAAAGGCCAAAGATGAATCGATGAATAATGAAGCTAGATTGTCTATAAATAGCCCTTAAATCCTTGATCGTTACTTAGCAATAAATTATTGTGTCTTTAATGGTATTAAATCCATTGTCCTTAACATGCCTCTAAATCTTTCATGTAAATCTTTCCCCTAAATGCATGTGTGTGAGAAATTAAAATTTTGGACTTAATCTTTCCTATCTGGCAGTAAATCTTTCCCATAAATGCAAAAAATGTTAGATATTGGTTATAGCGTCTGTATGAATTTGGAAGTGGTGCATGTCTACTCTACATGACAAGTAAAAGAATGTCACTTGTCACTAACAAGGCATTTATTGCTTACCAAGTTAAGAGGTTACAAGTTGCACTATAGTAATAGAACCATGAATATCGATACCAACATGTGTACACTGTAGTCTGTAGACAAGTAACCCTTATTTGATACGTGTCAACATTCCAGTGACTTCCTCCACAACTTTGTTTCCTTCAAGAAATTGGGGCCAAAATTAAACTTCAGCCATTGATCTTGGATCATTGGATGGTCTCAAATAATATATTCAACATTATAAAATAATGTATGTATGCTAGGTATGTTAGTCTAAGGTATTATAAAAAAATATTTCCCATCTTTTGAAAATCGCCAACAAAATATTTTTTTGCCATAATTAACGAACGATTAGCCAATAAAATAAATAAATTTTCAAATGGTACATAAAATTCACCAATACAAATATTTTTTTTACCCTTCAAAAGAAAATCATTCACCTCATATATTATTATTTTTTACTTCAAAAGAAAATCATTCGCCTCATATATTATAATTTTTTACTTCCAAAGAAAATTATTTGCCAACAATTTATGAAATTTTCATTCGGCGGGGAAAAAATCACCAATAAAAACTATGAAAAATCATGGATTTGAAAAAATAAAATTGCATGCATTAAAACAAATTCCCCCCTAAAATAATGTATGATTCGCCCGGATTTTACACTTTTTCCTAAAACGGGGTTTCTTAAAGTTATCCCTAGACATCAATGACAATACAACAATTGCTTCAATTGCAATTTCCAACACTTTGACCTCAGGGTCAAGGATGGCCTTATGGTTCAAGGTCGACCTCAACCTTGACCTAGGTCAAGGATGACCTTGACTCTAACCTAGGTTAGAGTTGACCTCGACCCTGACCCTAGGTCCAAAATTTAGATTTCAGAGGTTTCAAGATGTCGAGCTTTGGAAAGTTATATTTCCCACTTCTGGGTCGGCTGTTTCAGATTTCAGAACAGTAAACTCTTAAATTGTATTTCATCTAGGTCCATTTCTATGGGTTAAGTCTTAATTGGAATTTAATTCTCCTATGTCGGCCTCTCTAGAAGTTTGTGCCCTAGATGAGTATAAAAGGAAGCCTTCCTCTCTCATTTTCATATATCCACGATCAAGCATCCTTAGCGATCTTATATCTTCAAGATCTCAAGTACAATCAAGTGATCAAGCAAGAAATAAGGAGAAGGAAAGAATTCAAGCATTCATTCATCCTTAAGCATTCAAGCATTCATTCATCCTCAAGCATTCAAGCATTCAAGATCCAATTCATCAAGGAGATCCATTGATAGCCATTAAAGGATTCAATCTCTTTGGATCCCTCTTGTTGAAGATTTCTCCATCCACATTCATTCAAGTCTCTTCCTATTCTAAGATCCATTCAAGATTTGTGTTGAAGATCTAATGCAATTTATTTGAGACATCCTACATTCAATTCTACATTCATTTGGAGCATCCATACTTGTGGGTTCAAGGATTTGAATCCTCCATAAGGATTTCAACATAAGCAAGGTGAATAGTTCCATTTAGTTTGTTTATATATTTCAATTTTAATTATATTTCAATGTTGATTCCAAACTAGAGTTTGACCAAGGAAAACCCCTCATCCAACAAAAAAAACCTTTATCTTGCAGGTGCAGGTGCGGGACAATGAATATCAGTGCAGATCTGAGTACCCTTTTCAATGAACTTTTGGGATCCGCAAACAAAATTTTTGTCAAAATAGTGCAGATCAAGGTCAACTTTTTGGGGTAAGATTGTACCTTTGGGTAAGATCTTACCCCTTTTTTAGGTCAAGGATAACCTTGCTCAGAAAAGTAAAAGGTTTCTAGGTTTTCTCTATTTTTGCATTTCCAGGTCAGATTCGGTTGCAAAATTCCCCGAAACTGAACACAAACACCAGAAAACAAAATTTTCCAGATCTTTCATACTTGAGGTTAGTATTTGTCTTTAATTCAATCAAGATTCCAATACACACTTTCTATAATAGAATATAAGGTTGTCCCCTTTCTTCATATTCTTCATAGACTAATTCTTTTATGCATTAGTCACCTCCTTGTGGTTAATCAAATTGGATCTTTCCTTTGGGAATTTGTATTAATAAATATATCTTACATTCCCCCACACATCTCTACACACATTTCATATGATACATGCATTCCCTTTCTTACAAAAACCTACCCAAATTCACACCAAAGAAGCTCATTACAAAAATATGGACACCATGATGAAGAATTTTGAGAAAAAATGCAAAATCAAGCAAAATGGTGTAGGGGAATATTCCTTATCCATGATGGATTTTTCACTATCTCCTAAGTCTCATGGGAGACCTTCTAGCTCTAATCTACCTCAAAAATGTAATAACCACTTTGTAAGAACTAGCACTTCTTCATACATGGAAGAAGATGACAATCAAATTTTAAAGTGACTATATAAGGAGGATGAGGAATCTTATGGTAATGGAAAAATAATTCAAAATAGTAGAATACCTACTCATCAATATGGAAAAGGTTTCAAGATTATGCAAAATATGGGTTACAAAGGATAAGGATCTTGGGAAGAAGAAATGAAGGGTTGGTTTAGCTCATAGAAATGGCTTGGAGAGATAGCATAGGAAAATTAGGATTAGGATATCTTGAATAAGGATAAAGTCAAAAGAACCATCCCATGTTTTATGAACAAATCCTCCTATTAAACTCTCAAAGTGACAAAGACTCGAGCAAGTGGGAGTGGGATTCATTATCTAGTGAATCTTTTCAAGATGAAGAGGTGGATGTCATCCACACTTATTCTCCTAACCAAGGTAAAAGACAAGAGTTAAGTCGAGGATCAAGTTCAAACCAAGCTTCAAGTTATGATCAAGAGGCTCAAGAGAATATTCAAAGTCAAGAACAAAATAATATCTATGGGTAGGAGAACTGTATGTACCCTCATGGACACCAACAATGGAAGAATCTAGCAATAGGTTTAACCCATAAGATTTTTACCCAAAAGAAACTCAAGTGGATCCTAGTGAGGAGGATTTTGATCCAAGTTCTTTGGAACACTTAGAAGAGGTACATTTCATATACTTGAGTGATACAATGTATGAACCATCTAACAAATTCATGTCCCTAAACCCTATCAACTTAAATCAAGCCAATGACCCATTATCCCTCATATACCTAGAACTCATTGAATAGGATTCCATAGAACCAAACAACATTCCCACATTCCTAAACAATAATTATTTTTCCTTGTACCTAAATTTGGTTGAACCTTCTTATACCAATGAATATCAAGAGGAGATGATGAAGGAAAGTATCCAATAGCTCAGTCGAGAAATAAAAGCAAAAATGAAAGAAATACAAATTTGAAAGAGTCTAATGGCAAAAGCCACAAGGTGGCAGTATTAGACCAGAAAGAGAAAGAAATAATGGAAATTTCCAAAGGTGAAAACCCAATTGTGGCACCTAAGGAAGAGAGGTTGGATAATTTTCTTGAACATTATGAGGAGAGATTACCTATTCTGATAGAGCTGATAGAAAAGATTAACATTGGGATCGAATTAGAGCCAAAAGTCATACACTTAGTAACATCATTATTAAATGAAAAGAGAATAATTTATAAAGTTCTTCAAAGAAAGGAAAATAAATTTTTTTTGGTCTTATGATGACATGCATGGATTGGGTCCAAATTTGATTATGCATCATTTGATTATCAAAGAAGGGGTTAAACTATTCAAGCAAAAGCTAAGAAAAATGCACCCAAACATTGCACTTCTTGCCAAAGTGGAGTTAGAAAAGTTATTAAAAGTGTAATTCATAAGAGCTATTTAATATTCAAAGTGGATATCAAATATTGTACCTATTTCAAAAGTAGATAAATCCATCAGAATTTGCATGGATTTTTTAGATCTAAATCTGGCATGTCCAAAGGATGACTTTCCTTTACCAAGCATAGATGTCATAGTGGATTTGACAATGGGCCATTCAATGTTCTCTCTTATGGATGGATTTAGTGGTTACAATAAAATCAAAATTTCACTCGAAGACCAAGAAAAAACATCTTTTACATGTGCATGGGGGACATTTTGTTGCAATGTTATGCCCTTCGGTCTTAAAAATGTAGGAGCGACCTGCTAAAGAGCCATGACCACTATATTCCATGATATGATGCATAAGTTCTTAGAGGATTATGTGGATGATATAATTGCAAAATATCACTTGAGAGAAGATAATTTACCAATCTTAGAGAAGATATTCACAAGTCTAGAACAATTCAAGGTGAGACTTAATTCGAAGAAGTGTGCCATTGGAGTACAATCTGGAAAATTGCTAGGGTATATAGTTTCGAAAAAAGGAATAGAGGTAGATCCTGTGAAACTCAAAGAAATAATGGAAATGGGGAAATAGAGAATATAAGTCAAATAAGATCACTCCAAAGGAGACTCCAATCAATCAGAAGGTTCATCTCACAATTGGCAAAAAAGTGCCACTCTTTTACTTAACTCCTTCATAAGGATATAGTATTTAGATGGGATGACAAGTGTGAAGAATTTTTCTCATTACTCAAAAAGAACCTCATGAATCCTCCACTTTTGATGCCATCAATAAGAGGAAAGCCTTTTATATTGTACATTTCAGTGAGAAAACATTCTTTAGGGGAAATATTGGCTCAACAAGATAAAAATGGAAAAGAGAAAGCTATTTACTACATAAGCAGAACCTTGGTGAAATATGAATTAAATTATAATTTGATAGAAAGAGCATGTTTGGTGGTAGTTTTTTCTTCCCAAAAACTATTCCATTATATTTTATCTCATAAGATCAAGCTTAGAGAAAAAAAAATCCCTTAAAGTATCTTCTAAGGAAAACAATTTTGACGGGAAGATTGGCCAAATGGGTCATGGTGTTAAGTGAATTTGATATAGAGTATGTGGATAGAAAGGAAATCAAAGGCTAGGTCATAGAAGATCAACTAATGGAGGCACCTTTAGAAGATGAACATCCTATTCAAGTGGAATTTCTAGATTCAGAAATAATCAATATAGAAGCAAAAACATGGAAATTATACTTTGATGGATCCTATACTCAATATGGCTCATGAGTGGGTATACTATTAATTACACCTCAAGGATAAAAAAATCCAAAATCATAAAAGCTACTATTTCCATTCACCAACAATATAGCTGAATATGAAGCATTAGTTATTGGCATCAAATTGGCCCTAGAGTGGAAAGTGATAGAATTGCAAGTATATGGAGATTCTCAACTAGTCATAAATCAGATAAATGATGAATATCAAACAAAAGATGGCAATTCAATACCTTATAAGAATATGATAGAAGATCTCAAGAAATAATTTATTTTGATCACATTTTAGTAAGTTCCTAGAGAAAAGAATAAAGTAGCAAATGCTATGGAGACATTGGCCTCACTCTTATAGATGCCAGACCAAAGCGCAAGATATGAATTCTTGGTAGAAGAAATGGGACAACCCACATTTGACCCTTCCAATTCCCACACCATTTTCCTATTAGTGGGACATGACTCTCCTTGATATAGATCCATCTATACTTATTTGAAAGACCAAAACCTACCTTTGGACCAAACTTGAAACTAGAAAAGAAACTTCATAAGAAAAGCCTCTCGTTCCACCCTTGCATCTGACACATTGTATCACAAGATTTTTGATAGAATGCTTTTAAGGTGTCTAGAGAAGGAGGAATAGAAATTAACCTTACAAGAAATTCATGAAGGAATCTGTGGGTCACATTCGATTGGGTTAACCTTAGCGAAGAAAATTTTAAGGATAGGATATTATTGGCCTTCCATGGAGAAATATGCATGCCATTTTGTGAAGACATGTAAAAAATGCCAATATCATGGGAACTTGATTCATGTACCAGCTCAGGAATAACATCTGATGACTACACCATGGCCCTTCTATCAATGGGGGTTGGATCTAATAGGGATTATTTACCCACCTTCATCAAATGGTCATAAGTTCATAATAATGGCAACAAAATATTTTACCAAATGGGTCAAATTTTTTCCATTATCTATCACAACGGGAAAACAAATCTCAATGTTCATATTGAAGTATATAATTTGTAGATATGGCATCCCTCAGGCCATTATAATAGATAATTCTAAAAAATTCAAGAAAAAGGACCTTAAAGAGTTGTGTGAAAATTTTCATATGATACATCATTCTTCTTCAATATATTCTCTGCAAGGGAATGGACAAGCAAAAGCCACTAATTAAAAAATATTGAAAATATTGAAGAGGATAGTTGAAAATTCAGGGAGAGATTGGCATATTCAAATAAATCCTACCCTATGGACATATAGAAGAAGTGTGAGAATTCCAATGGGAGCCACACCATTTTCCTTAGTATATGGAGTGGAAGCATTTCTACCACTAGAAGTAGAGATTCCATCTTTATGAGTTTCATTGCATGGGTTACTGACTGAGGAGCACTATAGAGTTGCTAGACTTTAGGAGTTGGAGTTACTTGATGAGAGACAATAACAAGCCTTTGATCATCTCAAAGTGTATCAAAATAGAATGTCGAGAAACTATAATAAGAAGATCAAACCAAGAGCATTCCAAATAGGTGATTTGGTATTAAGAGAAAACCCTAAAAACTAGGTAGAAAGAGAGAAGAAAGGAAAATGGGAAGAAAAATGGTTAGGACCTTTTTTTATTACTTATCATTTTGGAATGGGAACATATAAGCTAGTTGATTGTGATGGAGAGGAACTACAACAACCCATCAATAGTATACACCTGAAAAGGTTCTACACCTAAAGCAGATGAAATAGTATAAGTGGAAGAGTATCAAAATATCAAATGAGGATGCATCCTATTTATTTTGTAGAGTCAAAATTCATCTTTAAAAAATTAAAAAATAATAGAAATTGATCCTGAAAAGGAAGAAAAAAATTAGAAAAGTAGAAAAGTGCAAAAACGCAAAAAGAGTTCGTGAAAAAATAAAAAATAGTGGAAAATTGAGCATGAAGAAATCCAAAAATATTCAAATAATGATCCTGAAGAAAAAATTGTTGTCTTGGTGAAAACCTAGCAAATAGGCACCTTGATAATAGAAATAAATATTTTTTTTAATTAAAAATACAAAAAAATTGAAAAAGAAGAAAAGTGCCTTGGTGAAAACCTAGCAAATAGGCGCCTCGGTAGCAAAAAAAAAGTATATAAAAGGGAAAAAGATAAATAAATTGAATTGTTGAAAACCTAGTAAACAAGCACCATTGAAAGTCAACTCAAGTCTCATGCCTAGCCATCCTTGTATAAATTGTATTTTCCAGCATTTGTAAAAATTGCATAATAAATCCCTGAGTTGCATTTACAAAATACATAAGGCTCTTTTCATAGATCTAAAAAGTGTCCAAGTCCAACATCACAATGAAGTCAAACTAGGGGAAAATCTATCCTCAATAAAAAAGGATTTATCAAACATATATCAATTGACACAAATCAATGTATCCAATCACAAGTATAATACCTAAATGATCAATTCAAATCCCAATCCAAATGGTGATCTTACAATAAGAATTTTTGATCCTTGATCTCACAATGACCTTACCTTTACTAGGATTAAAATGAATAATCAAATATGAAATGGATGAAGTTCTACTTGAAATATGGATTTGAAAAACAATGCAATTTTTTTCTAAGTGATTACTTGATTTGTGAAATCATGTCTTTTTAGGAAATCGATGAAGTCTTGGACTAGATAAGCAATGATAAAAGCATGATATTTTCTTGATTTCTGCATGTGTGTTCTAAGATCAAGGTTTTAAGATATGTATCATTTGTCTAATGACATGATCATCAAAGAATCATCGAGGACATGTACATATGATTAACCAAGATCTCTATTTGTTTGCACAACAAGATACCTTAGACATTTTGATTTTTAATATCATAATGCCAAAATCCACTTGCAACATTGAATCTGATGAAAGCAGAATTCAGACTATCATGGTTGATAGTTGTACCAACTTCAAGCATGTAGCTTAGAAGGAAAAAGGTATTCATATCATCATGGTTGAACTAGTGAGAATTGTACCAATTTCGGTTTCAAAATACTTGATGATGAAAATAAGCATCCTAATTCTAAATAGAGATAGCTAGTTGCATCCATAATCGATTAAATGCATTTAGCTTGCATGGATCCTTTTCTTAAAAGTTTGTATGAAAGATAAAAAGGGGTGGAGTTAAATTAAAATTAAAAAATTCATCATTACTTTATGTGATCGAATGTGTTGGATATTAAAAAAAATCAAACTTGCATTAAAGATTGAGTTCATTAGATTAATTTCATTATATATCATCATAGATTAAGTGCATCTTAGTTAGATTAAATTTCATTAACTATCATCCTTAATCATTAGATTTCATTCATTTAAAGTTTGTGACATTGATCATTAAATTAGGTTAATTCATTATTCATTAATCAATAGGGTTAAGTTAGATTGTATCCATTGGATTACATTTCATAAGCATTATACAATATATCGATTAGATTGCATTAAGATCATTATTCATTAGGCTCATTAATCATTATGTTATCTTTCATTCATTATTCATTAAGACCATCATATAATTGCATTGAGTCTATAAATATAAACATCATTAAGTATTATTCATTACTATTCAATACATTAAAACCATATCGATCATATAATGGAATTTAAATCATACATCTCATTAAGCATTAAATTGCATTGAGAATGTGTACATACATCAAATCCATCCATTACATTATGTTGCATATCATTAGAGCACATTAAAGCATTAAATATCTAATCATTAAAGCAAGTCATAAATAAATCCATCTTATCTATGTCATAAATAAGACATCTATCCAAAGCAAGTACATAAAGTACATGCATTCATATCAATGTTGCATCAAGAAAGCAATAAAAACAAAGCATATAGAAGTAAGAGTAAGTAGAACTACATATCATAATCATTCTAAAATAAAATCCCACACATGGTGACATCATATAAAATAAATTCCATGGTATAAATCAAATGTCCACAACAATAAAATATCCACCAATATAAGCAGAATCTATCAAAGAATACATGAGTATATAAAATCTTGATCAAAATCTCATAATAAAAGGTACATCAATCATAGAGTGCAGATCATAAAATCCATTGGCATTTCCATCTGCACCTGTACCTATACTTGTATTTGTACCATCTATGCTAGGAACATTAGGATCTATACCTGGACCCCTACTAGAGCTAGATTGTAAACCACGTTGAGCCATAATAGCCATGAATGTCTACATCATCATACTAAGATGGGTCACCTGTCACCTCATCTAAGATACATCATCCAATAAAGACCTAACATCATGAACCAATGTATCAGGAGCCTATGAAGCTGGTACTTCCTATACGAGTGGTACTGGTGGAACTAGAGAACTAGGTATCAGAGCAACTTGTGGGGAAAATTGTGGTGAAACTCTAAAAACTTGATCTCTATGATGACCCCAAGAATCCACTCTAATCTAATGAAGGGCTCATAAGGGTCTTCCTCTCATCTGTACTTTGCCACCTCTCATACGAACTCCACCTCTAGAAGGTATAGGGGCAACAACAATAGGAATAACTTCCCTAATAGCTCATCTCAATCTACCAATCCTCCAACATTGTCACCCACCTCTCCCATTCCCACCATCATCATCATCAGACCAATCATCAATGGTAGGAACAGGCTCAACAAGATCAGTAAACCTAGGAAATGGGTTCTGAAGGAACCACTGTGCATAGTCACCGGTCATCCCTACATCAACTATATGCTCTTCATATCCTAGGCTAGATAAGGAAGGCCCAAGAGATCATCGCATGCCACATGGAAATCAATATGAGGAGCCCATAGGGATCTCTCAAGCTATACTCTAGCATAAAGTGAAAAACCCTATGGCATACCCTAAATGCAACCATACTGCCGAAGAACTCTATAGAAGAAAAATCAGTCAATGACAAGAGGAGTACACCCTATCATCCACCATAGAAGACACATGAAAGGAATCTCTATATCATCCTCAACCTATGGCTCACAACCCCGCTATGGTCTCCTAGTAACCTGATCTAAGTCATTAATAATATGTCTCTAGTAATCAAGCTTTCCCAGATGTGACTAGACAATCATACCCTCATAGATGTAAGAAAATGGTCAGTTGGGATCTCTTCATTGTACAACCATTGGATGACTAATTAAGAGATGCTCCCATGTCCATAACTGTAATAGAACAAAACTAGCAGATAATGCAACACCACGTCTATAAAAAACATCATGCAACTCATGATATAGCTCCACAAGTACGCAAGAAACCCAATCAAAGAACCAAGGATCTAATCATGTCCTCTAAGATATGGCCCCAGCCAAAAAAAAAACCATGACACTGTCAATCAGGAAGATGGAAGCCATCGATTAATACACTAAGAATAGAAAGAAGCACTGGGAAAGAGACAAACTAAGCCCAAGAAATGCTCTCATCACTGATGCTATGATCACCGAAAAGACATTTGTAAATAGTGCCATCATAGACTTGATTGTAGTATATGATCTCTCCATGTGTCAGAATGTGGAGGAGTTGGTATACATCCTTGGGAGTGATAGTCATCTCCCCAAGTGGCAAGTGAAAATTATTATGGTCAAAGTACCATCACTCCACCATAGCAATAAGTAATCTTTGATTCACTCAGAATCGAGGTATGTCTAGCAAGAAGGAAAGTCCACAACACAAGATCAATTGATGCTCATGAGTAGTCAAATCCTCTACCATATCAAGCAACCATGGATATAATCCCCAAATAGCTACCTTCTGGAGGGGAGCCCATGGAATCAAGAAACAATGAATCAGTAATCAAATCATCAAACATTGAATCATCACAAGTCAATCAACATCCTAATCTATAAATATCATAATCAATTTTCCTAATTCTATTCAGAGAGAATGAAAAATAATCATCACAATCAAACATTCATCATAACATGATCAAAATTGACACCAAATAACTTGTTTCATTATAGGATCCATCATTCATACTTATTGATTGATCGCATGAATCATTTAGACCAGACGACTCTATCAAAATTTAAAAACACTTGCAAAAGAGTGTAAGCACTACTCAATGGCTTGTACATGATAAAACTTGTAAGAGCTACTCAATTCTTTGAATGCACTAAAATAATTATTGAATGCACTGAATGATCCTATAAGCTCTAATAAATTTCAAAAGCACTACTAAAACTTATCATACACACTATAGGAAATCATATTTGCGTTGGCTATTTCATACGTGCTACCTAACTGATTAAATGCTAAAACCTAACCTAGGGCACCCGGGTGTATGTGCTACTAAAATCCTAGTAGGCATTATTTCTCAACGTAGATAAACTAAAACAAAGTTGTGCGCACTACTAAAAGTCTACTATGCACTATTTCATTTAATTAGAAAAGAAAATATGTTTTGATCCATAAAATCTAGATTTTTCAGAAAAATATTAAATCAAGCGACAAAGGAGGTTTATCAGGGTACTCAGTCGAGGTCTATAGTCCAAAGGACACTGATCAAGGCTTTCACTTGAATCTATGCTCCCAATAAGGCACCACCATCATTGAAAGTTCAAAGAAGTTAGAGTGGAAAATTCAAAATGAGAAGGTGAAAATGAATAGTAAACTTGACTTTTAGCCCCTATATATAGCCATTTGACCTAAAAAGGGGCTATTTTAGCAAAAATTGAGTCAAGGTTGAATTTAATCACCAAATTGACCAAATTAGGGGCATTTTTCATTCGATCATAACTTAAATCATTATAAGAAATGAAATCAAAATCAACGCAAATTCAAAATTATTGAACAAAAAATGATAAAAAAATGCTTAATTTATCATCATCATCAATTCAATCAAAATCTATTATAGGATCATTGAACATAATTTCTTTTGAACTCATTAGTGGAGCATTGAAATCAATGAATCATGTCAAATTAGGCATCATATCCAAGATCCATCATCGTAACAACCAAAGGTAACATCAATCAATTAGGGTTTCATCAAGAAATCTGTATCGATCATCAAAATCAAATCAAACGTCAAGTAATTGGAAATCTACATCAGGACATCATACACTCTTTAAACCAATGTGATTCACACATTGATTCAAAGAGGGGCATTTGTAGACACCTAAAAATTGTCAAGACTAATTCAAGTGAGAAATCAAGGTAAAATCAAGGCATTAATTACAATCAAGATAAAATCCAACATTAATTGAAATCAAAAGCCAAAATAATTAAATGAATCAAATAAATCATTTAATTATGTAATTAATCTAATTAATTGTATAGTTGAATTAAATCAAATTTAACCCATTCAAGGGGTACACATGGCTAAAGAAATTAATTAATTCCTAATTTCTCTCACCTACCACATGGGAGGGAATTACCTCAACCAATAGGAATTAAGGATTGGACTCACATGGATCAAAACCGCATTAAATCTCAATCACTCATAAGGAGAGAGCATCTTGACCATTCATCTTGTCTCATTATCCCTAGCTTTGAGGAAAAAATATTTAAATTGTCCCCATATTTGAAACCATGGACTTAACTCAAACTCAACCATGATCAAATTAACTCCACCCCCTATGCTTGCTAAAATCTATAAATAAAAGAAAAAAAATCAAGAGAAAAGGATCCCAATTACATCTTTGAATTACATCATTACTATAGTGAATTTGAGCTAGGAGCATTTTTAGCATAATTGAGCATTGTTTTGAGTAAAATAGGCTTAATTGCATAATCATTTTAGCATAATTCTCATTTTAGAGCTATCACTAATGGAAGCTTGCCGATAGATTTGAATTAGCATATCTAAATAGAGAGGTATAGGATGTTTATTATCATTATTTTTGTTAAATAATTTCCTAATTATTGTATTTTAGTTTAATTTGATTGAAATAATGGTAAACTAATCCTATAAAAGGTACTTATTGTATACAAAATGGTGCCCATAGTGGGGCATGAGGCCTCATTTAATTTTGAAGTTATTTGCAAAAATTATATAAATTTGTGTTTGAACTCTCTATTTGATAGGTGAAATAATGTGTATCAGGCCTGGAGTAGCATGTTCAAGCAAAAAACTAGCACCTCTGAACCCTAAAATAATGCTTCTACAATAAATTTTGGTACATTTAGGTAGTGTTCTAGCAATTACAATAAATTATTTCTTCTATCTATCATTCTTCCAGTGCTTATACCTAACTATGTAGTGTGTGCCAGTTCTGTTCCAATGCATTTTAGTTTTACACATCACTTTCTAAGTTTCCTTTACACGCATTTGAGCTATAAAATAGCACTTTTAATATTTGTAGCAGTGCATAAAATTAGTCCTGTAGCACATTTGTTGTTTGAAGTACTACATATAATCAGTCCTGTAGCACTTAGCATTGTTTTCATTATTTTTAAATTATGAAAGTAAATAATATTTTCTCTATGTTTTTCTAATGGTAGGACATAAAAAAGTTCAAAAACCAAAGGCCAAAATTCACAGTGAAGATAAAAACCTCAAGAAGAGATTGAAAAAAGAAAAGATCATTCACATAAATAATTTTCTTGAGAATTCCAAGCAGGAAGGTGAAGAATATGAAAAATACTTGCATATAATTGATTTGTATAAATCCAAATTTGTTTCTTTGAATTGGATATTTACTCCCTAAGCTTATCATTTTTCATCAATTTTTAAAGAAAAGAATTAAAATTTGCATTGTTTGGATTTGTTCACTTTGTTTGTTTTGTGTTGGGCTAACAATCTTGGGAGAGGATGCAAAGGAGTTGGAATGATCTCCACTAGGTGAGCATTCCATTCAAAAATCAAATAAAAAATGCCCCTAGCCTTTTGTTAGCAACAAAAAAGGTAAGGCTATATCCTTTTGCATTTTGCTTAGATTGTGGAATATTTGATATGAAGCGGCCATGGATATAATCCCTGGATAGCTAACTTCCAGAGGGGAGCCTGTGGAATTAAGTAATATTAAATCAGTAATTAGATCATCAAACATTGAATTATCACAAGTCAATCAATATCTTAATCTATCAATATCATCATCAATTTTCCTAATTCTATTGAGAGAGGATGGAAAATAATCATCACAATCAAACCAACCAATCAAGATTGACAATAAAAAAATCATCATAAAATGATCGTAACTGAAACAAAATAATGTGTTTCATCATAGGATCCATCATTCATACTCATTGATCAATTGCGTAAATCATTCAGACCAGATGACTCTATCAAAATTTAAGAACACTTGCAAAAGGGTGTAAGCGCTACTTTATGGCTTGTACACACTAAAACTTGTAAGTGCTACTCAATTTTTTGAATGCACTAAAATAGTTATTAAACATGTTGAAAGAGCCTATAAGCACTACTAAAGTTCAAAAGAACTACTAAAACTTATCATATGTTCTATAGGAAATTGTATTTGCATTTGCTATTTCATATGTGCTACCTAATTGATTGAACGCCAAAACCTAACCTAGGGCACCTGGGTGTATGCACTACTAAAATCCTAGTACATGCTATTTCTCAAGGTGGATGCACTGAAACAAAGTTGTACGTGCTACTAAAAGTCTATGATGTGCTATTTCATTTAATTGGAAAATAAAATATGTTTTGATCCATAAAATCTAGATTTTTTTCCAAAATATTAAATCAAGCGACAAAGGAGGTTTATCAGGGTACTTACTAGAGATCCATAGTCTAGAGGACACTAATATCAATGCCTGCGCTCGAATTTATGCTCTCTATAAGGCACCACCATCATTGAAATCTTAGAGAGGTCAAAGTGGAAAAATCAAAATGAGAAGGTGGAAATGAATAGTAAAATTAACTTTTAACCCCTATATATAGCCATTTGACCTAAAAAGGGGCTATTTTAGCAAAAAATTGAGTCAGAGTTGAATTTGATCACCAAATTGACCAAATCAGGGGTATTTTTCATTATATCATCACTTAAATCATTATCAAAAATGAAATTGAAATTAACACAAATTCAAAATTATTGCTTGAAAAAATGATCAAAAAATGCGTAATTTTCATCAAGATACATTTCATTTCATTTTTGAGGGGGCATGCACTTGTTGGGATAAGAAAGATAAAGTAATGAGAGGGGAGGGGTGAATCAGTGCCCTCAAAAATGTTTCCTGAATAAACAATTTGCAATAGTAGTGTCTATCTAACTAACCAATTCCATTGTTTGCAACATACATTCAAATAACTTGTAAATGTAAAGTGCATGAAAAAAAACAATAAACCATACATGAAATATAATCACATGACACTAGTATTTTGGTTATGTAGAAATCCTTGTTAAAAGGTAAAAACTGCAGTGGGGATGACACCCACAAATTATTCACTACTGTAGTAAATAAAGTATGTCGGTTAAGGCTACAAGTGTGATCACTTTTGTTGATCTCACCCTGTTAGGAGTAATAATGAGATCAATTAGATCTACCTAATGAAAGGATTTTAGCAACACTAATTAAGTGTGTACTCAGTTAAGAGATTTACAATAGATTGTTAAGTCTGCTCCGTTAAGAGATTTATAATCCTGCTATAATGGTTAGAAGATAATAGAAAATACCTATAAATAAAAAAATTCAACTTGTCTGGATTAGATCTATGATATACTGAAGAAATATCACCTTGATGTGTAATATACTGCTCTCTATTCAACTCGATAGCCTTCTATATTTTTGAACAAAACTGAATAATATCTCTGATAATTGCTTTGTCAAGTAAACCCTTGTCTGAATTTTGATGTCATGTTAGGCAGCTACTTCTTCATGATCTCCTTGTCATGTCATTATATCAAAATGACATCAATTACAATTATATAGAAAATTTATTTGACCTAATTAGGTTTACAACATCTTAGAAAACCTAGGATCTACAGTTTACAAAAATAACCTAGATCTAACAGTTACATAGGAATCATCATAACATTTAATGATTAAATCCATAATAAATGTCCCTCAATCTTGGTAAAATTTTTATAGATCTGTGTAAACCATTTTCATAGATAAATGTGCCATTTTTTATTACTATGTCATTTCCTAAACAACTAAGTAAACACTGCATTCTCTATTCGATGAATAACCCAATGTTTGGTGTTCATTGAATCTATGCTCGATAAACTCTGACACTCAGTAAACATACTCAGTTAGAACTATATAAATTTAGCTTTTGGTTTTTCCTTGTGACTGCTTGGTATGAAGGCTTTGTAGGTTCAACTGACTAGCTTCTATAGCTCCTTATTACATCTTTTACCGACTAATCATCGTAGATTATCAACTAATCTAGTTGATACTAATGACAACATCTAATGCTCAAATAGAGATAAAAATCTCCCCCTTAAGCATTAGTATCAAAACCATAATGTATATGTGCTGAATCTCCAAAAAAATTCTAACTCCATATATACATATACATATACTAACTCTTCTACAAAACTCCCTCTCGGTGCATGCTCCCGGTATGTAGTGAAGTAAAATGGCATATATACATGATTTCCCCATTTTTGAAAGTAATGCCAAAACAAAAATGTACTTACAGCTTGTCAAAAATGTGTTGGTGGGTTTTCTTCAATGAATCCAAGAGGTTTTCCCATTCCTCTTTCAAGTTGGTAAGAGCAATGTGCTCAAGTCCGACTTGTGCATGCATATCAGTTATGTTCTCTAAAATTGATATCTTTGGTGTAGAGACTAAGGCTTGTGCCTTCAAAATGTGTCTCTCCATAACCTTGAGCTAAGGAAGTAGCTCAGCTTGTAGCTCAATGACCTGGTCACTTATGTTTTCTTCCTGCTTCCTTATGTCTTCTCTTAACTGTCTTGATTCTTGTACTTTAAGAATATGCTTATGAAAATCATTTGGCTCAATTAGAGAAGCATTTGCACTAGCTAAGGTGTCTACATCTAGCTTCTTGATCTTTTCACTGACCTCAAAAGTGAATGTTTCCACAGTGCATAACTTAAACAAAATTTGCATTATCTTCTGAGTTATTGATTGGAGCTTGGTTATAACCTCAAAAATTTTTACCTTATTTATTGCCACTTCTTGGCTGATCTTTTCTACTAGTTTCATTTGAATTTTAGCCTTTTCCCTTTCTTCTATCTTTTTCTCAGCATCTATGTCTAGGGCATTGATATGATTGGTAAGAGTTGCAAGTTGGTCGAAAATAGGTGTGTCTTCATTGATTTAGACATCTGGGACAACCTACTACAGAATGTCTTGCACATCCTCTAGAATCTACTTTCTCTTACTTTCCTTCCTAATTTTTTCTTGTGCTTCCTTTCTTGTGCACAACTCCCCATACTTTCTTAATTCCTTGGTGTCCAATGTCCTTGGGTCACAGGCAAGAATCTCAATTACTTCATCTAGAGTGATCGGCCCTTTCCCATGTTTCTTCTTCTTCTTCTTGGACTCTTGAGGTGATGAATTAATGAATGGAACTAGAGCTTTTACCTCTACATTTGGCTTTTCTAGCTTGGTTGACACTGTTTCATCCTTCTTCTTTTCTTTGGTGACCTGAGTCTCGGTCGATTGGGATGGAGCCTTTGATGTAGTGTTGATGAGTGTGGACTCTGTAGGCTTAGGATCTTCCTATGCCTGTGTGTTAGCCTCTTTTTCCTTAGGCTCATTTATCTCTACAATGTCTTGAGTACTTGTTCCTTGTTCCCCTAATGTATCCTTTGGTTTCTCGGGGATTGAGCCTTTAGGTTCCTTTTGTGTTATAATTTCTATTGCTTGAACCAAAATTGGAAGGTCACCTGGTATCATACTTAATGTTGGCTTAGTGGGGGATTGTTCTTCTTGTTGAGCTCCAAAAATTGTAATTTCTTCATCATCCTTGATGTCATCAGGATCACCATTAGTGATGTCTTCAATGAGTACATCATTTGAACCATCATTAATTCCTTGTATTGTTACCTATTCGGGTGCATCCTAGATTATATCTAGGTACTCAGTGGCATCAGTAGTATCAGGCACCTTGGTGTTTGTTAGCTCAATGAGTTTCTTAACTTCTAGATTTGCATCATCTGCATGGATGCCTTTACCTTTCCTCTTAGTATTCCTCTCGGGTATTATGGCCAAAGCCATCTTATCTTCCTTATCTTGGGCTTTTAAAATAGAAGACCATAGAAATTGACTACTCTCATCAATATCTACCAAATTTTCATCAAGTATCTATAGTGCTTGGATTTTCACTAGAAATCTCTTGGAATATGTCTTCATTAAGTCCTCAATCTGGGGGACTGTCAATGTTGGCATTGCCATTACTAGGGATTTTTCACTCATTCTTTTCTCAATATTTAATGCATAAGTCCATCTAGCTGAGATTCTATCATATAAATATTTTGGTACATACTTCAAAAATTCTATAGGTACCTTCTTGAACTTGATCATCATCTGTATTACTGCTTATTTAATTTTTTTCTGATCCTTAGTTGACAAGTGTTCAAACCAATTTATTTTTGGGTCACTAAGACCTCCAGTGTCTATTATGTTTTCTGTAACCTCATCAATGGAACAATCCTTATTTACAAAAACCTTAAATTGATATGTGTCATCTTCATCATCATCAATATCATATTTTCCTCTTATCAGTTTCCTTCTTTTCTTTGGAGCATTGGTGGTAGCTTTAGTACCTCCCTTCTTCTAATAAGTTTTTTTGGTGTAGGCCTTGATATCTTGACAACTCCTTTCTTTAGTGGTGGTGAAGCTGTAGTGGTTAACCTTGTGCATGCCCTATTTTGCACTTCTACCTGCTTCTTCTTTGGAGTGGGCTTAACTAGTCTAGAATCTACATCTTTTTTAGACTCAGTAGCCTCATCATCATGTGCCTTGTCAGTGAGAAGTAACTAACCCTCATTTTCTACTTCAACCAGAATGCCCTCAAATTCTTCTACATCAAATACATCTTCTCCAAGTTTCTTTACCAAATTACTTATCATTTTCTTTGATTTCTTTGTTATTTTCCCAATGACTAGGTCAGTTTTTATCCTGGTTTTAGCTTCTTCATATGTGCCAAACCTAGCAGCTTTTAGATCCTTGGGCTCAGCTAATAAAGCCTTGATTGACCTAGAGGCTTGGTCAATATCAATTTCATAACTCATAGGGGATAGTCATTTTTTTCTAGGTTCTACTACTTTTATCAATGTGTAATCTGTGTCTACTAGGAAACAAATGTCAAGTTCATACTTTTCTACCTGTTGTCTTGGTATCCTACTCCTTGCATTCATCATGTCCTTGAATTGCTCAAAATAAATGTCTACCATACTCACAAAATTTTCACCCAAACTCATTATCAAATCAGTAATTTGAAGTGTCACAAGTTTGTCGGTAGTCCAGTCAACATTACCAATTGAAGGGAAAAAAAATTTCACATAAAATAATATGCAAAGCAATAGAGATCCAAAGTTACATGTGTTGGATTTTTCCCACTGAATAGTCTTCATATTCTCATCAACCTGTTTTAACAACAACTCAACAAGATCCAACTGAAATCCCTTTTTCACCATTTTATATGCAATGTCATGTAATGCCCCACCAAGGAACCCAAGAGAACTTAACCTAAATATGCAACTAAGTTTGAAAAATAATTTTTTTTTAAAGTGTTAACAAACAACAACAACAAAGTTTTACAATACGGAAGCAATACAATGAAATATACAAATCACATAGATTACAACTCTCTAGGATTCCTTGATGAAGATTACATAAACATTAATTAGTTAATTTAGATTAGATATAATTAAAAAACTCATATAAACAAATGAATGATAAATGCAACATCACATAAAAGATAAAATACATACAACTGGTACCATAAGGTATCCATAATAACCTACATCCACTGCACATGTCATAGGGTATGTAATACAATAACTAAAATAAAGTAAAACATGATATCTCTGAATAGCTGATACAATGATACAAGGCCACATAGAAATAGAAGATTAATAACACAACTCCATCAATGAAGATCAAGAAGGAACAACTGCTATAGGGATCATCTAGCATTGGTACATGAATGTCAAAATCTCAAATGGTAAAAGAATCACTACCACCCAACCTCGTGGAACCTAAATGGTCCACTCCCACCGTGCTGAGGAGATAACAATAGATCTCGCTTAGATAACAAAATCAACAAAAAAAGCTAAGGAAGAGATCCTGAAAGCTCTCTAACACTAGGTGTACAAAAGATAAAAATAGGTCAGACTCACTAATCTAGAGGCAACAACCACATGTAGGATAACTAGACTATGCATAGGAAGGTGTCATCATGTACGTCTAACCCTTGAGCCTCATCCTAGTAATCACTTTGGATCCCGACACTCAAGTGACCATACACAGTATCAATGACCTCTCATACAAATGAATTCATTAACTATGCCAGACACACACCTCTCAAAGGTGGCAAACATCATCTCATCCTCCATCTTAGTCTATACTAGCACTCAAGAATGGGTGAGGAACCATATCTTATTAAGTTCATTTTAATACCCCCCAATGACCTTAATTATCACTTGATTAAGAATAATTACAGTAAGTGATCCTGGCAGCCACTTTCGAGCCTCGATGCTTATTGCAAGCCACCCCCTACTACACATCTAGGTAACCTACCCTAGGCTCAAAGATGCCACATAACATCACAAGATAATAATAATGTCCGTTAGGACTATTCCACAAAACAACAGGAACATGCAACAAGTCTCCAACCATAACATCACAAAACACTCTCCAAGTGTTCACAAAAGAATATACCCTTGATCCCATGGATAGGACATAAAAATTCAACACCATATTCCCCTATATAGAATATGAAGCAGAACACAATTATACAAAATATCATAGAAGAGAATCATAGAACAAACTTCACATAGGGTTGGGTCAAATCAATCGATTACAACAGAGTATACAAGGAAACCAACCATGATAAATAAAACATCCAATTACTGCCTCTGAAATCACATAAGTATACAATCGAGTAGTCCCAAATCTAGAACCAACCACAAGAATCCAAAGAAGACTACATATATTCATAAATAGAATACAATACAACATGAGCCTTTATGGTCAAAACATGGTGATAATCAGAACACACACACACAACAAAACATAAAAATGAAATCATGTCCAACTAACACTTACCCCGGCCTCTATTTTCCCCTGGGTCATCTACCACCCATTAACACAATAAGCAAGAGAAAAACACTTAGGGACGAAGATATATTAACTTTTACTTCATACAAAAATGAAAATGAATCAATAAACATTTAAATTAACATACATTTGCAATCATAATACATATACAGAACACGTTCTTCCTCTAGGGAAAACAGTCTTACTATAAAACAATAATGTCAATGCTAAAATCAATATTATTATTATAAGTCCGTCATTTTCCAATAATCAAATCATATAAGAATAATCATTTTTTTTTTAGAAAAAATATATCCTAATGTAAATATATATTTAATCATATACCACATTAGTTTATTAATCATGAGATTAATAGCATAAACAAATAACAAATTAAATATAGGAAAATACATTATTTAAACATATTTTCCTATATAAGTGTAATTTTCAATAAACGTAATTTAAAAATTAAATTAAATCAATTTAAAATATTACCCATCTATTAAAAGCAAAAGAACTAAATATTAATCAAACTTAAAATTAACAAATTTTAGAAAATAACTAAATATTAATTAAGCTAATTTATATTTATTAAATGATATTATTCAATATTTAATTTGCAAAAAATAAAATAAAATAAAACTAATTAACAATTTTCTTTTACAAAAAGAAATATAAAATAATCTTACCAAAAGGGAGAGGGTGGGGAGTGGCCCCACCGCTCCTCCCGCCTTCTCACAGGTACCCTACTGCATGCAGGGTACTATCATTGCAGTACCACTGCAGTAGCGGTACTACCGTGATAGTACCATCTGCTACATGCAGGTGGTACATCGTACGGCAAGGGGGTTGGGGAACGTGGTGGCCCCTGCCCCTATAACATATTTAATTAAATTTTTTTATAATTTTTTTTTTATAAAGAAAAAAATTTTCAAAAGCAATTTATTTTTAAAGTATATTTTTGTATATATATATATTTTTTTAAATCAATTTCTGAAATTACAGAAAATATAGAATAAACATTTTTTTAAAAAAATCAAACACATTCTATTATAGTCATGCAATGAATTTGACTTTTCTTATTTTGTCTTTACTAGCCTTTTGACTGTGTAATTTATTTGACTATATATTTTTTTAACAGAGAGCATATTTTTTAACCAAAATTGAATTTTTTACTAGAATTGATTTTCTTTTACAAGCAATTTATTTTTCTTCAAGCATAATAGTTAAACTATAGTCTAGGGTTAATTTTTGGATTTATAAGGGATCTATGTTGAATTTTTTAGTAAAATTTTGCTAGCATAACCCTACTATGTCAAGTATGAATAAAATCAACAAATAACAGATATAAAGGTTCACTAATACCCAAAATCATAGAAATAGCAAAATATATCTACTAAGATAAATGAAATTAACCAGGCATAAGAAATCATTAAAATTGCCAAACATAGATTACAGAGAGGATTCTCAAACCCTACCTTAGATCCAATGCAAATACTAAAATAGAAGCCCTTGAGAAACTGTACACACCAGAATTCTTCCCAGAATGGATTCAACCTACAGATTTGAGTCCACAAAGAATGCAAGCACATGATGTAGATGCACAAGCAAGCTTTCAAAAAATATCATGCAATTCCAAATCACCCAAAATCTCAAGATGCCAAAATCCAAGCTCTCTCCCAAAATTTCCCCAAAACCTATATCTCTTAAAAATGAATGCACAATTTCCCCTAATAGAGATTCAATGTTCCCCTTCCATGCAAACCCTAAAGACAACTCACCAGTTAACTCCTAAATCAACTCCAATTAGAAATTGAAAGTAAATCCTAATTGAATAATTTAAAATAACTTTATATGCACGACTCAACTTGACTTTTCAAAACATGTTTTTATCTTTTTTTAAACAATTTTCTTTTCAACATTTACTAATGCACATGTAATTGATTAAAATTTATATTAAACAGATTAAATATTTAAAGCATAATTGACCATACAATAAAATTTTTAATCATTTAATAAAGCATAAAAGCACATCTATCTCTAATTTCAATTAAATAATTAATTAAATCCAAATATTCAAATATTTGAATTTTAATTAATTTTCCCAAATAAACATAGAATTATAATTAACTTTAAATTTCAACTATAATCATTAATCAATAAATCACAAAAAATCACTCATTCATGAAATCAATCAATTGAGACCAAACAACATAAAACCAAGCAAACTCAAGAAAGGGATCCACGAATCCATGTCAACTAGACAAATCTAGGTAGGGTAGTCAAACTGATACTTGTCCAATCCTATGACAAATGGGCTTAGGTTAGGGTTTTGGACCTGTGTTATCTCCCCTCTCTTACCATTTGAGGTATTGTGATAGGGAACACTCATCCTGACAATTCAGGGAAGTCAATACCCGGTACCTGCAAACCTACATAAAAGACAAGCATGTACATACATATATAAATATATAACAGACAATGGCAGGGATCGATCAATCATGTGGATCTCACAAGCAAGTAACTACGACTTTGTCCCTCAACCACATCAGGTACATCAAATAGAAATATAAAACAAACACATCAACCATACACATGCAACTATGGGGTTAGTAAAATCATAAGCATCAATGATTTTCTAACATATAATTCATTGTCCTAAAATAACTATAACATATAGAAAATTAGACTATGGGAGGGGTACTACATGTCAACTGCAGCACATGGTACACTGTTGGGTCTGGTTGATTAAAATATTTTGTACCCAATTACATAAGCACAAAACCTTGTTCTGAGATCCATGATTGTGTTGACTTTCAATCCTTTGTTGTCCCATTCTACTCCAGTAGCTTTCTCTAGCTTAGTTCTCAATGCACTCCTCAGTGCTTTGACTTTGTCGGTGGTAGGGTAGCCTATCACTGCATGTATGATATCTTTTGTGATCTTTATGGGCTCATCGAACCAAATTTTCCCATCATGGTAATGAATTAACATAATTCTTATCCACTCATTCCTGAAAACCTTCAGAAAATGCAGGGCATTACTTAAACCCTTGACTTTCAAATGTTTGTGATCACTCTTCAATTTTTCGTCAACACTTAGTGCTTTTTATGTAGAAATGAGCTCAAAATCACCAATCTCTCCTATTTTGAAGTGAATGTAGGAATGTACATCTTCTATCAGCAAAACCCTAGGTGGTATGCTCGAAAAAGCTTTGATTTTTTCAATCTGCGAAGCAACTTTGGGATGAAATTTGTACTTCACCTCATTACAAGTAGTAGAAATAATTAATCTCACTTCCTCCTCATCTACATTATTGGATTTGTTAACTTTATATGCGGACGTCATTGTTCTTTGTTTAGGGTTTCAAAAAATATCAAATAGATAGCTCGGTGAGGATAACACTTACTCGTAACAATGATGAAAATGCTTAGAATCCTTCAAATATTTTCTCAAATGCTCTGAAAATATTTTGCTCAAATTCTCTTTGTAGATTCTTAGCTCTCTGTGATCGCAATGTAAAAAAAAAAGCTAAGTCCACCATGTATTTATAGTATTTTCAACTTCCCGCGTAAACTTTTTGCAATAAATGCTCAACCTAACATAGCTTAGTGACAACTGTCACACTCGGTGTATATCATGAAATAACATAAGTTTGATTAACATAATAAATTCCACTCAGTTAATATTGGCACTCGGTTAACCTTGCTCATAGTTATTGACTAGTGACTTTTCACTCGGTCTAGCATATACCGACTGTAAACACTTAAAGCTCAAAACTTTTTAAAACCATTGTGCATCTTGATTCATGTAGATTTGGTATGAGAACACTTAATATAAGGAACTGTATGATAGATATAACCAATTTAGAATTATCAGTTCCATACATACCTTTTTAGCTTAAGTGGAGGTGGCGATGTCACCCAATCCAATGGATGAGGTTTCACTGACTACATTACTTGATTTAGCATTATCATTTGATGCTTTTCTCCACACAGTGTTTCTTATTCTCATGATATCTTCAATTGTATTACCATTCTCAAAGATTTGTGTTTTTGGTTCTTAGTCTCTACAATCTTTATCTAAGTGACCAAATTTGTGACAATGTAAGCATGCCATACCAGTACTTGTCCAGCTATGAGATCTACCTCTACAATTCTTTCTCATGTAGTTAGTTGCAATATGTCCATATCTTCCACATGTTGTGTAATTAACCCATGTGTTATAATCCCAAGTATAAGCATTAACTTGTCTTCTCAGTTGATAGGTCTTGTTTTGTCCTTTTGGTGTCTAGACTTGCTTCATCTTTGTTCTGCATTCTTGTGAGGTATGTCCATGCATGTTGTAAGTGCGACAATTTTTCTCCATGTAGGGTTTGTTAGGAGTCCTACTCAACTTATATTTTCACTCATGTGCTTGATGTCCATACTTGTTACAATTATAACAATGACCATTGAACTTAGGAGTTGTTTTAGGATTACCTTTTGATTTACTCCTACAAACATTTGATGTGTGGTCCGGTTTACCACAGTGATAGCATGATAGTTTCTTAGGTCTTTGAATCTTGTATGTGTTCACATGCTCAACTTGATTAGATGATTCTCCTTTCTCAGTATAGCCTAATCTAGTAGTACTTCTGAGTCCTCTTTGACTGATCAAAAAATCATTAATTTTCTTGGAACTATCTTCATCTTTCTTCATCATTTCATTGTGTTGTCACTACATCTTCACTTCATGTTTCAATATTTCATTTTATTCTCTAAGTTCACCAATGTTTTCAACTTTTCTTGTTAACTCATTGTTCACTTGATTGATTTCCTGACTAACAACAACCATCTGGTTGGATATCTCAAAGTGATGCTCGGTAAGTCTCAATATCTCAGATTCCTTCTCTTGTAGTTTCTCAGTCATTTGTCTTCTATCTTCAACAACCAAATTTATCTCTTGTTCAACTTGTCTAGCATTATTCATCACATCAATAATTCTTACCATTTTTGCTTCGTGACCGATCTGTAGGGCTTTAACTTGTTCAGTCAGATGAAGTTTTTTCTCAAATAAATCAGAAATTGCTCCTTTAGATATGTGAGATATGTTGCCTGAACTAGATCTAGAAATCTCAAATGGGTCATCAATGTATTCTTCATGATAATCAGTCTCACATTTTTGAATAGCCATATCTTTTGTTTGAACTAGTAACTTCTTCAACTCATCCTTTGATTTCTTGTATTGTTCAATAAAGATTTGCATCTGAATCTTTTGATTCTCAATTGTCTTTTCCAACTTGTATCTTTTCATCCTGAGATATTTCCTCTTCAATGATTAAACTTCCAAATAAGAGATCTAACTTTGATACCAATTGTTGGGATAAGAAAGATAAATTACTGAGAGGGGAGGGGTGAATTACTACCCTCAAAAACTTTTACTGAATAAATAATCTGCAATAGTAGTGTCTATCTAACTAACTAATTCCATTATTTGTAGCATACATTCAAATAACTTGTAAATGTAAAGTGCATGAAAACAAACAATAAACCATACATGAAATATAATCACATAACACTAGTATTTTGGCTATGCAAAAACCCTTGTTAGAAGGTAAAAAATGCGGTGGGGATGACACCCACAAATTCTTCACTACTACAATAAATAAAGTATGTCAGTTAAGGCTACAAGTGTGATCACTTCTAGTGATCTTACTCTATTAGGAGTAACAATGAGATCAATTAGATCTACCTTGTGAAAGGATTTTAGCAACACTAATTAAGCGTGCACTCAGTTAAGAGATTTACAACAGACTATTAAGTCTACTCTGTTAAGAGATTTATAATATTGATATAATGGTTAGAAGATAACAAAAAATATCTATAAATGAAAACTTCAACTTGTCTGAATCAAATCTATGATATACTAAATAAATATCACCTTGATGTGTAATATACTACTCTCTGTTCTACTTGATAGCCTTGTATGTTTCTGAACAAAACTAAATAATATCTCTGATAACTACTCTATCATGTAAACCCTTGTCTAAATTTTGATGTCCTATTAGGTGGCTGCTTCTTCATGATCTCCTTGTCATGTCGTTATATCAAAATGACATCAATTAAAATTATATAGAAAATTTCTTTGACCTAATTAGGTTTACGACATCTTAGAAAATCTAGGATCTACGTTGTACAAAAATAACCTAGATCTAACAGTTACATAGGAATCATCACAACATTTAATGATTACATCCATAATAAATGTACCTTGATCTTGGTAAAATGTTTATAGATCCATGTAAATTGGTTGCGTAGATAAATGTGTCATTGTTGATTACTATGTTGTTTCCTAAACAACTCATTAAAAACTGCATTCTCTGTTTGGTGAATAACTTGATTCTCAATGTGTAGAATGCTTGGTGTTTACTGAATCAATGCTCAATAAACTCTGACACTCAATAAACATACTTGGTTAGACCTTTATACATTTATCTTTTGATTTTGCCTTGTGACTGCTCAGTATGAAGGCTTTGTAGGTGTTGGTTCCTGGATAGGATTTTACACTCCATGAGACACCACTATACCTATGACTGATATTAAGGAGGGGTTAGTTCCAAATGTGAGAAATCTATAGGAAACTAGACCAACTATAGGGACAAGACTGCCCTCTTCACTTCTGGCTCTACAAAACCAAGGTGAGTAAACCCCATCCAATAGATTCAACTCTGTTCCTTACTCAATACTGGATCCTACAATAGATGACAGTGAGAAAGTACTAAATAACAACCTATTATTCATTGACTCTCCATCACTAGGTACAACAACTCATATAAAGTAAATAAAAGTAAAATGACTGGTAATGATTTATGACTTCTTGCAGAATGTAAACAACCATGCAATGCATGTAATAGTATAGGGGATACTAGCTTATGATCAGTGCCTTATCCATTGGGCATCACACCTAAAGCAAACATGAAATACAAGAACAACTACTAGATTCATCCAAGAATCCAAGCCATAAACATAGTTAAACATCTCTTACACTACTTACAAATATCCTTCCTGATTGAACCAAATGAATCTATACTTCACTCAGAGATTTTTAACTTGATCCTAGATCAAGGCTGACAAATAAAACATATACACTAGTAACTTAATGCAATGAGTTGGAAAACTCAGAATTCATCAAGAACAACTAAAGGAGAGATCCAAGAATGAGAAACTATATTAAGTATGTGGACTCAAATCCTTGTATTACAAACTGATTCACTAATATCATAGACAATATGCAAAAGATACAGAAGGTTTCTCCCTAGTATTGATACAACTAGCAAGAAATGTTACAATCTGGACTGAGGATACACACTTAGCTTTTCAGCTTCTTGTGTCAAGAATTTCCAGCCAGCCCCTTCTAAATGATTACAAAAATCCCTTTATAGGAACAAGGATGTAATGAGAAAAATATCATTTAGGTCAAAAACCCTAAACCAAACTAATCAATCCCAAAAATCTGCAGGAGAATGAAATCTGATCTGTTTGTACGCTGCAAGACATTCTCAAGAATAATCAACTACTTCCTCTGAAAAAGATCAAATCAACAATGAATACCTTGGAAGAAATAATAGATCTGATCTATTCATGAAACCAAAGAAAAAAATCTTCAAAGAAATCAACTTGCAAGAAATCTGATTCTTCCCCCTTTGCCGGATCTGCAAATCAATCAAGTCAGGATTGAAAAATCTTCACCAAATTCTGATCCCAAAAATGACAGTCACAACTGCTTCCACCAATTTGGTCAAAACTGAAAACAAACACTGCCATTCAATTCCTAATTTTGTGGTGTTTCTGAAAACATATTATATGCCTATATTTTGATTAAAAAAAAATGAGTCCCAGGCATCATTTTCCATGAACAGCCTCCAACATTTAAATTTTTGACCTTTTGATATAGTCTCAACTTTACAAATTTGAATTTGAACTTTATGCAGACATTTGAATTTTGAAATGAGCCCACATGCCATGTGGCAACACCCTATTCATTCGTTGGTCCACCTCATCACCTCATTGGACTTGTCAGCACACCTGTGCCACATGTCACTCTCTGATTTGTCTGTACCACTAACTAAGTGTCCACCTTAAACATATTTGCCAACTCGTCAGACTACCACATGGCAGCATGTCGCTAATCCACAAGCATAATTACCGAGCATCTTCATCTTCACGGAGTAGCAACGATCGTGATCTTCAGGCATAGATCTTGATGCGTCAGATCTGCACACTATATTTTTCATCAAAATACACCTTACCTTTGTGTGGGGCCCACCTCCTCATCATCATCCACGTCAATGCCAAATCACCTACCTCGATCCTCATGCACGCATGAGAGGGCCCTCCAACTAGGCGTCCACTTTGGACACTATGCTATTGTGGGTCTTGGTATTTGAATAGCTTTCTTTTCTCACCCACCATGAATGTGGGACTAAATTTCTTTGATATTATAATATCTTTCTATCAAAATATCTTCTTAATATGTGCGCCCAGCTGGCTGGGCCCACACATAACCTTTGTTCCCTCCTTCCTTTCTCTTCTCTACAATGTAAATGAAAGCTCTTTCTTTTAAAAACTTTCTTCCCACGTCACTGGCAAATGTGGGACAAATATCTTAATCAACCCACTATCTTTAACACACTAGTTTGCAACATACATATGCCATTGCTACCTACAGCAACACACAAAAATATTTCATTGTTTTTGTTTGACATGTCAGGCCTGCATGTTAGCCGCATGCACTCCTTTCATTATGTGCACCTTGCCTTTCATGTGAGCAGCTCCTTGAAAACTAGTACGCTCCCTCCATTTACCTTTGTGTGCAAAACATAAAATGTTGTGTGCTGCTCCATGTGCTTCACACGCACCCTCCAAGATTGTGCTTCTCCACTAGGAAGTATGTACAACACACATAAAACAAATCTAATACAACACTTTGCAAAGAAGGAAAGGCATGTGTAACAAATGTAAAATAGACATGTGCAGCAACAAAAATGCACAGTCATTTTATGGCATTTTCAACAATGAAGATATGAAGCAATCATAGCATAAAAGGAAAGCATACATGATGAAAAGAGGAGGGAAAGCATGCTGAGCATGAGGAAGCACACACATTGTGAGAAAATAGGTAGCACGTTTATGAATGCTAAAAAGGGTAAGTATGCATAACACAATAAAGAACGCTCACTGCTATGTAAAAATATTCACTGTGGTAAAAAGCAAGGGCAAATGCCTGGAGTTTGCTTGGTAGATAGTCCAAACTTTTTTAAAAAACCTTTGAATGGAGCCAACCAACTGCTTAAACAATCCACCATCCACTATTCAATCACTAGATGCATACATTGATATGATCAAGTGCCAGATTATGAAGCTCAAAGAAAATTGCTTCATAATACCAAAACCCAACTGGCTCATCCACTTCTTGCAAGTCTTTAATGATACCAAAGAAGCAGGTCGGGCCCCAAGTGGGTCCGGCCTAAAAAAATTTTGATTTCAAACAATCAGCCCCAAAATAATCACCAAGATGACTTTCAGTTGCAACCGGATCCAATCCGAACAACCGGATATTTAAAAGCCTCAATTTTTAATATTTCACCAGTCGGCAAATTTGAATAAAACACCTCCAGTCGCCCTTTAAAAGCACTGCTCAAAACTACACATTAGAAGCTGAAACTTGGCAAGTATGAACTTTGACAATCACCTTTTCAGACAGCTTCACCTAGAAATGAACAAGATGAGAGATTTTAAAACTTGAAAATGCCCGTTCAGAATTGTCGGTAGAACGCAAACTGAAAACACTGCCGACTACCCCAGAAAGAGATGAATTAAAAATATGAAACAATGAGTTGAGGGCAAGCCACTAAATTTGGAAGAAATTTGATATGCAAGGATTGAAACAAAATAACCCTCAATTGAATATGATCATCTAGAAAAAAGCTATGAATTTCTGAAAATGGCTACTTTACAAAGTTTTCTATCCGTACTTTTCAAGATTATAAACACATTTTTACTGATCCTTGCAAATCGATCAAATGAAAACTTCACGGCCTGAAACCCTGGATAGATGATCTTTCATATATGTATAAAACAAGGCTCTGACTAGTTTCAACATACGATCAATTGGCTATCCAGAAATAATGCCCAATGTTGTGCCCTTAGAACACCCTGAACCGGAAGATAGTGAAACTGTAGAAATTGGTTTTGGAATTGATCGAGCAAAGTGATCAATCAGATTCGTCATACTCTAAAACTCATCAAGGTGAGTCATTTTCATGTCTACATTATGGATCAACCTTCAATTATGCTTGACCTCTAACGAGGTGCAAATGGCAGGATCCCAAAGTGAGCTACTCAAAAACTGAACTATGCACTACCAAAGAAACCTAGCAATCTGCAAACTGAATGGCCCTAGCAAACATGTCAATGGGGCACATGGGACACTGAAAATTTGCAAGAACATTCTTTCTTATACCTACAACATGATGCAACAACCCTTTCATTATGATCAATCACAAGACACTTAATGCACTCATCCGAATAGGGCCTCCGACCAAACTGTGCAATTGATCCTCATTAAAATGTTAGAAACTGCAAACGGAATTAGATTGGCAAACTGGGCAGATGGACTCATCATGGCCTAAAAATTGAATCACAAGAAGTATTTGACCACTGGAATATAGGGAAAAAGGAAATTTCTCAATTGGGTTATAGGGTCAAAAGTTATAATTGGTCGAATATGGCTAATCAGATTTTGGGCAAAACACCAAAATAGGACAAATCTGGAAGGCCAACTTTGGGGGATCCAAAAACTTATCAAACGAACTCAAAATGACTTGAGCTTTGAAACATAAGCTCTCTGATATACATTATAAACATTCCCAAAGTGGTAGGCTATGAAACCTAACAGGACACAAGATATTCAAATGCAAACAAGGCCTACTACAGTGATTTGTCACTTAGGCAAAAATGCAGATTTAAGTGAACACCTTGAAATGGGTACTCCCTAAACATTTTGGATTTAGAATCCAGGAATTGGAACCTACTACATATGTCAAATTAAAAGTGTTGCCCAAGCTGTATCTCATGAAGTTTATTAGGCCTATTCCTTCATGCACTTGAACTAAGGTCCTTTAAACTATTCCTTGAAGCACTGAACATTTCCTTAGGAAAATTCTTTGAACATGGGCTCAAAACTATATGGATTTTTCAAAGTACTAATAGTAGGTTCAATCGGCTAGCTTCTAGAGCTCCTTATTACATCTTTTACCAACTGATCAGCTTCGATTACAGATTGATCTAGTTAATACTAATGACAACATCTAATGCTCAAATAGAGATAACAACACTCAGATCATCATCAATTCAATCAAAATCTGTTGCAGGATCATTGAACGTAAATTTTTTTGAACTTATCAGTGGGGAATTGAAATCAATGAATCATGTCAAATCATACATCGTATCCTAGATCCACCATCGTAACGGCCATCAGTAACATCAATCAATCAAGGTTTCATCAAGGAATCTACATCGATCATCAAAATCAAATCAAACATCAGCTAATTGGGAATCTACATCAGGACATCAGACATTCTCTAAACCAATGCACTTCTTACATTGATTCAAAGAGGGGCATTTATAGACCCCTAAAAATTTCCAAGACTAATTCAAGTGATAAATCAAGGTAAAATCAAGGGGCATTAATTGCTATAAAGCCAAAATCTAACATTAATTGAAATCAAAATCCAAAAGAATTAAATAAATCAAATAAATAATTTAATTTTGTAATTAGTCTAATTCATTGTATAGTTGAATTAAATCAAATTTAACCTATTAAAGGGGTACACGTGGATAAAGAAATTAATTAAACTTAATTAATTAATTCTTAATTTCTCCCACCTACCACATGGGAGAGAATTACCTCAACCAATAAGAATTAAGGATTGGACTCACATGGATCAAAGTCACATTGAATCTTAGTCACTCATAAGGAGAGAGCATCTTGACCGTTCATTTTGTCTCATTGTCCCAAGCTTTGAGGAAAAAATATTTAAATTGTCCCCATATTTTAAACCATGGACTTAACTCAAACTCAACCATGATCAAATTAACTCCACCCCTATGCTTGCTAAAATTTATAAATAGAAGGCAAAAATCAGGAGAAAAGGATCTCAATTACATCTTTGAATTGCATCATTACTATAGTGAATTTGACCTAGGAACATTTTTAACATAATTGAGCATTGTTTTGAGTAAAATAGTCTTAATTGCATAATCATTTTAGCATAATTCTCATTTTAGAGCTGTCACTAATGGAGGCTTGCTGAGAAATTTGCATTATCATATCTAAATAGGGAGCTATAGGATGTTTATTATCATTATTTTCATTAAATAGTTTCCTAATTGTTGTATTTTATTTTAATTTGATTGAAATAGTGGTAAACTAATCCTATAAAGGTACTCCTTGTACACAAGAACCATACGAACAAGGTGGCATAAGTTAGAAGAAACAAGTCTAGAAGCAAAGGATTTCTCATATAGGGCTTCCCAATTTTATGATAATTTAGAGTTTCTCCATGGTGCTTTTGCAGTGGAAGGCACAATGTGTCACTTTTATAAGTTAGGGCCAACCAGGAGGTCCCACAATACCACAACAACCTTGATCATGCTAGTACACTTTTGCATCTTGTTTAGTTTCTTTAGATATAACATAGATAAAAAAATTTAGTTGCATAAAAAATTAATCTTACCTTGGGGTAGAGTTAAGAAACCCTGTGTTTTAAAGATAGGTATCCTTATGATGGATATGTGTGTGTGTGTGTGTGTGTGTTTTAAAATGACTTTGAAAAGGTTTGAGTATTTTTTAAAAGCTTATAGAATTAATAATTATATTTTGATACATGATACTTTGAAAAGATTTTTATTAGTGAATGAAATTGATAAATGATTAGCGTAGGTTTAAATCTATGTGTTTGAGTTGATGAAAATAGAATCTTGTGTGAGTTTATCTTTCAACGTGATGGTTTTTTATCCTTTTGAAAATTTATCATGTGTCTCAGTAGATATGATGGGTTTATAAGCTTAATCTAATTAAGTTTATTCTAAGAAAAAAAGAATCTGTGTGCTCTTTCATTGAAATTATTTGCATTAAAGATCAAATTCATATCATGTTTATGTGTAAATGGTAGTTTAGCTTTATTAATTTTTGGTCAAAATTATGGTTGCAAGTATATTTTCAACAAAAATTACAAAAATTATTCATTGAATATCATTGAAAGGGATTTGTACCTTAGATTCAAAGGGAAACCTATTGGAATGTTTTAGGTAGGGTACTAAGAGGGGGGGGGGGGGGGGGGGGGGTGGTTGAATCAATACCACAAAGATCACACTTATTCAACTTTCTAAATATAAACTGATAGCTGGTAAATTACTTATACCAATAATTGTTTTATCTTTTACCGATAGCTACTGTAATGTTTAATTGATAACTAATAATATGCAAATTAAACATACAACACATAAATATTCAAACACTTAACACAATATTTTATTTTTAAAAAAAACCTTGGTTAGAGGGAAAAACTGTAGTGGGGATGATACCCACAACTCATCACTGCATTAATAAGGTGCCTAGTTAGGAGCTTACATAAATGTCATCTTCTGAATGACTTCACCATGTTAGGAGTGTCTAATACCCTATTAGGAGTTGTAATCATCTGAAAATGGACAAGAACAATCAAGTGAGCAATAGAGGCAAAAAATAAGATAATTAGATCAAATCAAGCTAAAATCAAAGTAAAATTTCAATCAAGGCTCAATTCAAATTTAATTAAAAATCAAAAGCCATAAAATCAATTAAAATCAAATAAATCATGATAAATCAATTAATCTAATTAATTGCATAGTTCAATTAAATCAAATCAACCCATTCAAGGGGTACACATGGCTAAACATATTAATTCAATTCAATTAATTAAATCCTATTTTCCCTCAACCACCAAATGGGAGGAAAATGCATCAACCAATAGGATTTGAGAACCAAGCTCACATGGATCAAGCTCACATCGAATCTCCACCACCCATAGGGAGAAAGAATCTTGTCCACTCATTTTGTCCTCTTGTCCCAAGCTTTGAGGACAAAATATTTAAATGGTCTCCAAAGGTGGAACCATGGACTCAACCATAATCAAACCATGATCAAATCAAATCCACCCCCTACCCTTGCTAAAATCTATAAAATCAAGGCATAATTCAAACAACAATCATCCACAATTTTTTAGAAGCATCAAACCTCTTGTAATTTTAAGCTAGAAAGGCAAATCTAGGAGCTAATTAGACTATTTTCATTTGGAATTAACTTGTTTTAGCTTTGATTATCATATTTTATCATATTAGGACTGTCACTAGTGAGAGCTTGCTGAGAGCTCTTCATTAGCATCCCTAATTAGAGAGCCATATAGTGCTCATTTGTCTTTTAAATAGCTTAATTGAATTGCATTTGTGGTAATTTAGTTCTTATTTTGATTTATTTGACAAAAATAACCCTATGAAGGTACTAATCTTAGTACAAAAAATGGCACCCACCATAGGGCTTTAGGCCTCATTCTTTTTAAATTTAGAGAAATTGCTTTTTTTCTATCATTTTCTTGCTTTATTCTCTATTTTACAGGTTATGTTGCGCATTTGAGAGTTCCTGCTACACTAACAAGCATTTATGTTGCGCATTTAAGGCCTGAAACAACGCATCCACAATAAAGTTTTGTGCCTTTACACAGAAAAACAACACATTTGATAACTTATATATTTCATCTTTCATTCTTTTAGCGCTTTCACCCTAACTCCACATCACATCCAATCAATTCTGCAATGCATTCAAAGTTTTCTTTATGCGCATTTAATTCATTAAATAGCACATTTAAATTATGTTTCTATGCATTTAATCATTTATGTTGTACATTTAATCATTTCTGCTATGCATTTAATCATTTATGTTGCACATTCAATTATTCTGCTATGCATTTAATCATTTCTGCTGCGCATTCAATCATTTCTATTGCACATTTAATCATTTCTACTACGCATCCAAATATTTATGTTTCACATTCAATTTTGAAAAAAAAATTTAAATTTTGACAGTAAATAATGTTTTCTTTATGTTTTTCTGATGCCCAGACATAAAAAAAAATTGGAAACCAAAGGCCAAAATCGGTAGTGAGGATAAAAACATCACAAAAAGGTTGAAAAGAGTAAAAACTCTTCATCTTAAAAACTTTTTGGGAGGATTCCAAGCAGAAAAAATCTATTAAGATATGGTATCCCACTTATATAATGTTCACCATGTTAAAGGATTTATAATAAGTTCCTAAATAGAATTTCTAAGTTTGGTTAGAGACTACCCGGTTAAGGGATTTCACAATCTTGCTGCGAAACTGTTAGGAATAAATCTTTCTACATATAATATTTGTTCCTCATAATGCATCTTTGTAGGATCTATCTTCAAAATTTTAAATAATGTTCTTTCATTAAAGTCTTCTTCTTCATCATAAGATTCTGAATCTCTTTTCCTCTTTTGTTATGTTGTTGTAATCATTGTCATATTTTTTAATGTCCTTGCTACTTGTACTTCCTCAGATTCTGCTATTTTTTTCTTGTCCTTTTTAAAATTTATTAGTTATTTCTCAATTATTCCTTCTTTTGTTATCTCACTGATAGTAGGTGTCATATTGGTAGCATGTGTTACCTATTCTATTTCAGTGTATGCAACTGTAACTTCTCATGTATGTTGTTCCTCAAATTGTTCATCTTCCTCATTACTCATATCATCATTAGATTCATCTTGTATTTCAATAGGTTGACTCACTTGTCCTTCATCAAACCATATTGGGTTGTCTTCTCTTGTCAAAAATATGTCCTCTTCTTGTTCTAACTGCATTCAATTCATACATTTTACCAATTTTTTATTCTTTCTCTTCTAGCATTTCTACGTTAAGGATTATTTTCCACATTTTCAGTCCTTCTTCTTCTACTTCTTCATGTAATCCTTCTAGTATCTTAGTTTTTTTGTTCTGTTTAGAAAATCTAATTTTATTTGTATTCATTAGTTGATCAATTTCTTCAACATTTATTCCTAGCTTTGCAAGTATCAAGATTCTTTCTCTGTCTCCTATTCGACAACTTCATCCCATCTTAGGTTGATTTTGTCAAGTAGTTCCTCAAGAATAATCTATCTTAAGTTTCTCATAAATCTTATGAACTCATGAAATTGAAACACTATTGCATCTTCTACAATTTTCTTATCTTCTTTCGATTATATCCTATATTTGATATCATGTATCTATGTGATAGTTCCATACTTTCTTATTCTATTTTCTATATTTATAGCTATTATTGGAATTCATACTCTTGATGGTTTACTCTTGGGTTTAGGCTCATTTTTATTTCTTCATGTCCTTGTGCTTCCTTATACTATTGATTGAATTATTTTATTTCTCCTTGGTTTAGTTTGCACTCTCTTGGATCTTGTTCTCTTTGTTGGTGGCAACTCTTCTTCAGCTTCTTTGTTAGTAGCTTGTCTCTGTTTAGCTAACTTATTCTTGATTTTGGCATGTCTTTGGCATTGTGTTTAGTTTCTATATTTTCATTGGACTACTAATTTCTTCCTTTTATTTCTTCTCATCTGATATTATCATTTTGTACACTTCTCTATAGGTTCCAAACTGATTAGCTTTCATATCCTTAGGTTGACTCAATAGTTGCTCACTACTTATTATTAGTTCATTCTCTATTGTTTCATACCCAAATGGTTATAACCAAGATATCTGTGGCTCTACTACTTTGATTATACATGGATGTGTGCTAACTAGAAAACATTTATCTTTCTTATATTCTTTAACAATATGAAGTGGTATCTAATATCTATCATACATTCTTCCTTGAAATTATTTGAAATAACTCCACATTATTGTATTGTAATTACTTCCCAATTGTTCAATGTACTTATTAATCTGGTGTATAAATGGCTCACCTAATGTCTAATTTACTCTACCGATGCTTGGAAAATAGTTTTGTATATAGAAAAATATACATACCAATAGTGCTCCAAACTTTAATCATTGTTTCTTGATTTTCCTTAAATTCGCCATCAGTTGTGTTGGTGTAATTAAGTATTTACTAATTACACTTTACTTAAGTTTACTTAGGATAATGCATTTGCATATTAGTTTTCTTTGAGACACCTAGGAGTTTGCATTTCTTTTTAGCACGAGGTTAGGAGAATCTCCACTTTAGGTGTGATAGTTGTCATCACATACCTCTTTGTGTGTGAGATCCACCTTTAGTGCTCTTATCACATTATCATCCTCTCATTATTGCACATACTTTCATGTACAATGGAGGATGATCCACCTTTGGTGGACATGTGATTCCACCTTATGTGGGTGATATCTTATCATCTCCTTATCATGTAGTCTTATTGCATTGCCTATATATTTAGGCACTCCTACATTGTATGTAATTCAATCAATCATTCAATCTATTCATTATTTGATCAGTTGATCATATCATATTTTGTCTCTCGTGTGCTATCTCTTGAGCTTCTAGATCTTGGTTTCTATTCTTTACCTTGGGCAAATTCTTACATGGTATCAAAGCGATATCAAAATTCTTACAAGTTGATTCTACATCATTTAAGCTAAATCATATCTATTTCCTTTAGTAACAATACCATATGAAACCTGTAGTGCTCCTCCTGATAGATTGTCCAACTATTTTTCTTAATAGATCTTGTAGCCAATAATCATTGATGCAAATTTCATTTCCTTATCCAAGATGTTGTTTAGACAAAAAAAAATTTGATCTTGCTTGTACTTGACTAAACCTTCACTTTCTATTTTAGGATCCAAATCCTTTACACATTTTCTCCCATTAGCCGATAATCCTATGACTACACTGATGATTTCCTTTGTGATTCAATTTGTCTATCTCCTTCTAGCAAAATATAGTCTTCATGTATTCGACTCAATACACACTTGATCCATTCAGCTTCAAAATTCTTTGACGTGCATGATGTCTGTTAGTCCTTTTTTTTCCATATGTACATACTCTTCATTAAATATTCCTTCCCCTTTGTATAGTTCCTTGTAGGATGTCCTTATATCTTTACCACCGATTTCAATCTGTTTGTATTGAATAAATGATCTTACATCTTATGTCAACATGACTATGCATTATATTTGAGATAATGCTCCATCTCTATTTACATCTATGATTTTCAAATTAATTAACTGGTATTCTAGTTCATCTTCTCCTAATCTATCAACTAATACAATTCTCTCTATCATTTTTATTTTAGTATGTTCCTTTTCTTATCTGATATTTTGAGTGTCTAGGGTTTGCGAATCAATCAATCCATCTAAATCCTTTATGTAGAATGAATTAGCGCAATACAAAGTAGTATTTCCTCAGGCTTTGTTCTTCGTAGTGACTTTTTAGAATGTAACTATTGTATGATAAGTGTCATTATATATAATGACAAGGTGTCTAATGGCTATTGTACTAAAAAAATTATTGTAGGATGACAATAGATTTTATACCAATAGTGATCTTAGTTCACTAATAGTAATCTTATACTTAATACTTTTCATCAAATTTTCTATTCTCCTAATTATCATTGCACCTATTTTATTCTCTTGAATATTTCAACTCAAAATTTGATTTAACGGACTTCTCAAATATTTTAATGAAATTCTATGTCCTCGAGCATTTACTTACTTTCTTAGTTGGTAGATGAATTCCCTACATCATCCGACACAAAGTCTTCCATTGATGGTGTGTCATCTTACTTCTTTCTCCATATCTTCTTCATTTCCTCTTTGACTTGTTTTTTATTTATAGTTCTTTCTCCTTTGGTGTCACTGGTGGTAGTGTAATGATATCTGCAATTGTAGGTGACATGACCAAACTTTGAGAAACTATAACATGGTAGTGCAAATGGTCTCAAGGTTCAGTTCTTACTTCCTTATTTTATTTTTTGCATTTTGATGCTAGATGTCCAGGTTTTCCATGATTAAAACATATAATAGAATTGTTTGTTTCTCTTCACCAATAATAAATTAATTTCCTTGTTATCAGTACCTTAGTTTTGCATTCTTTAACTCTGTTTCCATAATGATTACGTTTGTATTAATATCCATAGAAGTTTTTCTTAGATGTTCTACTAATAGTTTCAGATCTACACTCAATGGATTTATGACCAAACTTGTTAAAATTATAGAAGTAACCATTAAATAATGTGATTTTAGGGATGTTCACTTGTTTTCTTCTACTAATATTTGTAGTATGACCATATTTTCCATAATTTTAGCAAGTAGGCTTGTAGGGTTTCTTACCTTGTGTGTCACTGAATTATTCAAAAGTTTGATGTCCAAATTTTTATGATTCTATAATCTTCATTGTGTTGTTTCTAATATACTCTAGTTTGGTAATGCCACCTTGTCTTCTCTGATTTTTCAATTCTTCATCAATTTTCTACATACTTTGTTTGAACTTTGTGAGTCTAGCATTGATTTCTTTATCAAAATTTAGGTTGTTTTCAAGATCTTCATTTTATTTCTTATTATTTTGATCTTCTTATTTTAGTTTTAGGTTCATGTCATCAAAAATTTCTATCATTTCATTTCTTTCTCAGACTTCTTCTATTTGTATCTGTAGGAGTGAGTCTTTGTCTCTGATTTTTTCTTTAGCATTTCTCTTTTTGATTTCAAGACTTTCTTTGGCACTTTCATCAATCCCCATTCTTTCTAGTACTTTTTTCATTCTCAAGGCTTCAATTTTGTGTTCCTTTTTCATTTAACTAATTTCTTCAAGTAATACATTTTTCTTTTTCAACAGATCTTGTATAGTTGCATCAGCTTGCTCAAAATTGATAATGTCTTTCGATAGTCTATCAAGGTCATCAAGGATAATTTTTAGTCTTTCTATCAGTTCATTTCTTCTTGAAAATGATGTCTTTATCTTACTCTTCATATCATGGATTTGTTCATTAACATCTTCTATGGATTCCTCCAACTCTCTCTGACACCTATAGCTTCCCATCATTCCATATCTACTCTTAAGTTGTTAAACTTTCTTCTAGAGAACCAATGATCTGATACCAATTGTTGGAAAGTTTTAGGTAGAATACTAAGAGGGGGGCGGGATGAATCAATACCATAGACATTTCACACTTATTCAAATTTCTAAACATAAACCAATAGCCAATAAATTACTTATATCGATGATAACTATTTTGTCTTTTATTGATAGCTATTGTAATGTTTAACCAATATATGATAATATGAAAATTAAACATACAACAGATAAACATTTAACTCATCAATGTAGAAATAAGGTTCCCAATTAGGAGCTTACATAAATTTCATCTTCTGAATGACTTCACCCTGTTAGGAGTGTGTAATACCCTATTAGGAGTGTCTAATACCCTGTTAGGAGTATTGAAAGTCCTGTTAAAGACTACTTTGTTAAGAGATTTTATCCCACCTATACTATATTTACCCTGTTAAAGGATTTACAACAAGTTCCTAAATAGAATTTATAAGTCCAATTAGAGACTACTCAGTTATGGGATTTCACAATCTTGTTGCTAAACTGTTAGGAATAAACCAACAAGAAATTTGGCATGTAGATGCTTTCTCCAAAATCTTGTCAAATCCCATTTCACTCTTATTCTGCTCTAATCTTCTTTCGATCTCTGATCCTTTGATCTTTTTCAATAATAGTAGTCCTCTCAACTATATCTCACTTACCTTTGCCTTTTATCTCCTCTTATAGTTGCTTGCCCTTATTAGGTTTCTTGAACTTCTATAAACCATTTTTCTAATTGGATGTCATCCTTGTTCATAACCTTTCTTTTCTTTTCACTGCTAACGCTTTTTGATAACCCTTCCTTTATGTTGATAACACTTTTTGATAGTGTAGATGCCAATATGTCTTTCCTTTCTTCATCTCTATGTTTAATTTTATTTTTGAGAAATGAAAATCTTATCAAAATCATCATTGATTTCATGTTAATTGCATGTAGAGGATTTTTTCAAGTGATAAAACCATTTTGGTTTACCCAAGTGTTGGTTGTTTATTTTCTCTTACAAGAGGAGTTGGAGAGTCATAACTTAAGTTTTATTTTAAAGGACAAATCTCTTCACAAACACCAATGCACCCCAAAGGAAAAAAAGGGTGGATGTGACAGGCGTAGCCAAGGGATGTCACATTATCAATTCTAGTACAAATCCTATCCACATATTCTTCTTTATCTTGAAAATTCCTACAATTTCATTCTTTTTATAATTTTACCATACTACCATAGATGGCTAGATGTTCAAAATGCTATAAAAGGATGATTTTGATGTTGATTAGTACCAACTCTAGAATAATTGTTTGATCGAGCTTATACAAACAAAGGAGAGGTTAAGATTTTTAAAAATAAAGTGTCAACATTAAATAGATAACTTATAATGTAGAAGTAGATGATCTACAGTCTCCAATTGTTAACAAGACAATATTCATCCAAAAGGGCCATGATATCCATACCACATTAGCGTCTCCCCCATGAGGATCCTATTTTTAATAGAAATCTGAGAAAAGGCCCCAACTTTGGGAAGGTGATACCTATTCCAACACAAATGACCTAGCCAATTCAAATCCTCAATTATAACCTCCACAAATTTTCAACTTATTTTAACAAAGTATTCATCACTTTTTGACCCACACCAAATAATCTCATCCTCCTCCTTTGTGAGGAGAAAATTGTACTTCAAAATACCAATAAATTCTTATTATTCAGCCATAGTGAGACCAAGATCACTCACATCCTTCCAAGACCAAGTCATCATGCCATCCAGTTCTAGTTTGGTACTAAAATCCACTACACTCCACCCTAATTCTTTCTTAGTGGTACTCTGAACATGCACATTACAATTCTCATTGCTTAGTGTCAATGCACCTTCAATAAAATCATCGTAAAAGATTTATTTCTTTCTATTGCCAATTTTCCAAGAAAGGTGGTTCGTGATCAGGCATCTACATTCCATCATGAAATTCCAAATAGTGGAGCCCCAAGGAGGATATCTCACCATGAACACCCTTTCCCTACAATAGGAGTCAATATATTTACTTTTTAAGGATTCTGGCCCATTTCAGCTCTAATTTTTTATACACCATCTAGATGAGTTTTTCCCCCATGGCCTCATTCATCAATGTCCAATTTATTAATCCAACACCACCAACCTACTTGGGAACAAAAAATTTATCCCATGTTAAAATAATAATTTGGTCTTGCCCATGTCTACCATTCTAAAATAATTTTCTCATCTTCTGCTCAATAGTTTGAATGGTCGTCCCAGGGATTTTCATGCACATGATGGAGTAAATTATAAGGATGGACGATATACTTTATTTAAGCATGAGAATATGATCACCCAAGGAAATCTATCTTCTCTTCCAACCCTCCATTTTACTAGTGAAAGATTCAACTAACTTAGCCCATAGTTTGGCATTACATAGGCCTACAAAGAGTGGCATACCCAGGGATATGCCTGGTAAGACCTCTTTCCTCACCTAAAGAATGTTGTGAATCTCCCTCTTTTTATTCAATAATTTATTGAATAAAAACACTTTTGATTTATGTCGATTCATCATTTAGCCTAGCACAATATCTATCCAAGGTCTCCTTCATACACATGGCCTCCCTAAAAGAATCTTCCCACAATCTCTATCCTAGAAGGGAAATCAATAGTACTACCAATAATATCCATAATATTCATCATTATATTTTAGATTCTCTCTAAACTCATCTTTCTTTAGGATCTCTCTATCTCTCCTCTCCCTGTAAAAAGGCTTCTCTTGGTTCCAATATGATTACATACTCTTATCTCCATTAGTTACTTCCCCTAAGATATGCACTCTTCTCCTTATTTGAAATTATTTCTTATGTGCAAGTATATTAATTTTTTTCATATGCACTCTTATCACCCTTTAACATCAATAAAAAAGGGACATTAACTCCTCTAAGCCATCATAAACTTTATCAAACACATAAAAACTAAACTCCTAACTTACTATGCTGACTATCCCTCCTGAGTAGTAGCCTCCAAACATAAATCCATCTTGAAATATATCTCCATGAGGTATACTATACTTCTTGATCCCTCTACATCTTAGTTTTAATTAGGAGGGGCCATTAGCCCCAACTTGCCTCTGAGATACACAAATGCATCCTTAGGAAAAGGCTTGATGAATATATAAGCTATATTTTCCTTAGTAGATATATACTCTAGTCTCACATTCTCCCTTAGGAAGTGGTACTTGGTTGATATGTTATTTTTCCTTGAGTGTTGCATTAGATTATTATAAATATTTATGACACTCAAATTATCACAATATATAAAAATAGGCTCATCAAATTAGTCCAACAATATGCCAACTTACATTCTCAGGAATACATGCCTACTTACATATATAAATCCAAATCCATACTAGATGCTAACCCATGAAATACTCCCAATTTACCAAACTAAGGATCCAATACTACAATATATACAAGATCTTAAGGCACAATTCAACCAAGGAGATCACATTCTCCAAGAATGAAGAAACATATTTTACAACATATAAGTCTGGAACTAAATTCATAAGAAATATAATAGATATGAATGAAATGTCATGAGATCACACAAGGAGGTTGACCATGATGTCAATAAAATTTCATTATGATCACATGGAATAATGAGCCAACTAACAAGATCTCTACACAAAACACAAAAATGGGATAATAAAAAAAAAACTGAAAAAGGAAATATTTTTGGGTCATGTAAGATTTCAAATAACCCTAGGATGCTCCTGCAAAAGACACCCTAGTTGAGTAAAAGATGTTCCATATAAGGAATCTATGAACATCTTGGAGGATTTAGGACATAATTCCCATGCACATTCTTAACCCACATATCTTCTTTATCTACAACTCCCTTTCTCTACAAATCATCTCCTCCCTCTACCAAATCCATCAATCCAATCCACTCAGCACTTTGTATCACATTAGAAAATGGGAGTAAATAACCCTTACTACCACCTCTTGACCTCTACACATCTGGTTTACCTCTGTCACAAGACTTTCTTTGAACACAAGTCTTCTTTTGCAACACCTTACCCTTCTTATTATCTCATGTAAACTTTTTCTTTGGTTCACTTCCAAGATCAAGCTTATGATCTATACTAAACTTTGGATTCTGATTCTCAGAACAATAACTCTTCACCATGCTCAAATTTCTACCACTTCTTCCATGTACTTCCTTCAAAGGAACTAAAGTAAATATTTTTCCATCCTTCTCTATTATGACCACCTTTTATCTAAAATCATGAATATCTCCTCTCTCATATTGCTAAGGTCTTCTTAATAGAACATAACATGCACTCATAGATACCACATCACATTACACCTCATCTCTATAAGGTCTAATGCTAAAGTTCATCGGTCATTTTTCTTCCACTTCCACCATATGATCACATGAGAACCAAATGATCTCATAAGGACAAGGATGTTTAAGCCTCTTCAAACCAATATTTTGCACCATCTCTTATAATAGAAAATTATTAGTGCTCTCACTATCCATAAAAACCTTACAACACTTACCTCCTAACTTTAAAATAGTCCTAAACAAATTCCTCCTTTGTATAGGTTTGGCTCCCTTCTTACTCAATATAATTCTCCTAAGCATAAGAGATTCTCTAATCTCAGGCTCTGCCATACCTTCCTCATGTCTATTATTAGCTTTCTCCTCATATGCCACAAGATTTTTCTTTCCCAAGATCTTACTAATTCCCTTTGAACATTGAAAAACTCTATGTCCTACATTACCATATTTAAAACAAGTAGCTTTTAAATCCTTACTACCACTTCCTTTTCTAAATGTTTTCTAATTTTGTTCAACCTCAACAATTTTTTTCTCTTTTCCATTGATCTTTACTTTCTTTTCCTTCCCTCTAGGATTGCTCTATCTCCTCTTCAAATAATCTTCTACCCTCAATGCATACTAATAAGAATCCTTAAGTATATAAATCCCTAGCATACTCAACTCATCTTTAATGTTAAATCTTAGACCATTAATATACCTAGCTACCTTCATCTTAGACATCTCTTTTTTCCAATATCTTATTGTCATCTTGTAAAATTCCTCAGTGTAGTCCTTCACACTCATGTCCTTATGCTTCAAATTTTGTAACCTCTTTAACAATTCCAATTCATAATCCTCAAGAATGAATTTATCTTTTAATCTAGAAACCATCGCCCTCCATCTAGTGATTTTTTGTTCACCGTGTTCCTCTCTATCTTTTTACAAATCTTTCCACCACAAGGAAGCATGACCCTTCAACTTAATCTATTCTAGCCTAAACCTATGTGGATCTCTGATATCTTCAAGCTCAAATAATCCTCCAATTCACCAATCCAATCTATCGAATCCTTAGGATGCAAAGAACCAGATAAATTATAAACTACCATTCTATGACTTTTACCTATTTGGGATAAATTTCTCAACAATAATTATTCATCTATAGGGATCTCAACATCCATAGTCTCAAGAGATTCAATAAATTCCTCATATTTATCTTCAATCTCATGATTCCTTTGCAATCCATTCAATACATTTATGATCTCAGTCCTCATCTCATTTCAAAAGTTTTCCATCATTTTTTATAGCCTTATAGGTTTCCTCCTTCTATGTTACATATTTCCAATCCTCAAGTGCAACTACCTCATCTTCAGTATTTTGATTACAAGGTATTAATTACCTCTTTAATTGACAATCTATCAAACAAACTTACAGCCTACCTCCAACTTGGTGATCTATTCACCCTTGGTATTTCTTCAATAGTCAAACAAAGTTCTTAACCAACAAAAACTCCTTGATGATGCTCATACACAAGTCCTCTATAAGTATGGGCTAGATCCATACTCTGCCACCCCACAAAAAACACAACTAGGGCTTCGTAAGACTAGGAACTCGATCTGCTAATACAAGAACATAAACCTTTCTTTGATACCATCTAATGATGTCATGATTGTAGTTTCCCCTATGGAGATGGTCCAACCATGCAACAAGAGTCAACACAATAGAAACAATCAACTCCAAAACAATAGTAACTCAATATTTAAACAATAAACATGCCATCCAGGCCTTCGCATTATCATATAATTAAAATTTACATCGTAGTTGTCTAGCAATATGTCAGATTACATTCTAAGGCATACATGCCTTCTTACATACATAAATTAATATCCATCCTAGATGCTAACTATCAAGCTACTACCAAGCTACCAAACTAAGGAACCAAGACTACAATATATACAAGATCACAAGCCACAAGTCAACCAAGGAGATCATATTCTCCAAGAAAGAATAATTGTTTGTACAACATATTGGTTTGGACCTAAATTCATAAGAAATCCTCCACATATGAATTAAATGTGATGATATCTCACAAGGAGGGCGTCCATGATTGTAGGAAAATCAGACAATGCACCTCATCTTCATTGATTGTGAAATAGATTTTCAAGATCAAAAAACCCAATCTGAATATTAGAACAAGAAGAAAAAATAGGACTGGACCCAATCTAAATAAATCCTCATTAGGAAAGAATGGATTGGGATGAAAACCTAGACATAGAATCTTCCTAATGTCTAGAACATGTCATTAGGATCACATGGAATAATGAGCCCACTAACAAGATTGCTACAAGAAACACAAAAATAGAAAAATAAGAAAAAATTGAAAAGGGAAATATTTTTGGGTGGTGCAAGATTTCTAATGACCCTAAGATGATCTTGCATCAAATCTTCTTCCCAAAATTAAAGTGTTGCCACTTGTGTTATTCCTATAATCAACATCACTAGCCCAATCGGTGCCAATATAATCACATAATGTGAAATCATTTTCTTTAGCATACCACATCCCAAAGTCCTCTATCCCTTTTAGAAATATAAATATCCTCTTCACTACCACCTCATGATTGTTTCTAGGTTCTACTTGAAATCTTGCCACAAGACACATTGTATTCATGATATCAGGTCTTTTATGAGTTAAGTACAATAAACCACCAACCATAGATCTGTACCTAGATTGATTATCTTTAAGGGACTCATCATCTCATCACAACTTGCATCTTGTCACCATAGGTGTACCCACTATAGGAAATAGGAAACAAACAACTAGGGGGGGGTATCGGTTGCATCTAAAATACTAACACTTCAAAAACCATTAAAATAATTAAAACTTGAAACAAATTGAAAGCCTTAATCACTTAAACACTTATTACTAATTTTAAATATGTAAAGCATGTAAACACAAATCATAAAACATTAACACCACACAACATAAAAAAAATTTATCATGGAAACCCAAATTAGGTTTAAATCGATGATGTGGTTGAGACCCACAATAAGATGAATACCTTGTTAAAAATACAAGCTTATTACAAATATGGAATGGATATTTAGTCAAGTACAATTCCTAGAGATTATTGCCTAGGAAGCATTGCGATACAACCCTAAGGAAGAATCTTGCCTTACAAACATAAATCAAACAACAATCTAATGGATTTATAAACTATATAACAACATCTGATATGCCTTGGTTAGTTCCATTTAAGTACAATCAGATTTGTATTGCAATTCTCTCCAACTCCTTCAAATAAGAAATTCAACCTTTACTTGATCTGTAAAACTGCTTCACAAGAAATCCCTGGCATCTATGATTAATCCTTATCATGTGCAACCACATCCACACTTATAATATTTCCCTAAACCCTTAAATAATTCCTCAACCAAAGTTAGAAAAACCTAACTTTCAAATTTAATCTCACAGTATCAACTGCAATGATCGTGATCCAAGTATGGCACCCAAACATAACTTAGATCCTTTATAATCACCTTGAGATCATAAACACCACTATAAAATATTTTACTGATCACCCATAATACATTTTACCAAATTTTGTGGCATGTCAATAAAGAACACAAGAACACCTCCTATAATTGGGAAAAACCTTCAAATATAATCACCTTGATCAATTTGAACTACTAACTTAGCAAGAACATAATCTAAGAATATCCTTAGGTATCATGAAGAATGAAACAAACATCTGACCCATCCACGTCATCAGATTATGTTAGCATTACTTACCACCCCTGAAGAACACTGACCTCTTCAATTGAAACACTTATAAATGCCTTGTGGACCTTCAAAATCACTATCCCTTTGAACTGAAGACACATTTTCATGTCCTTAACATAATCCTAGTTGTGCAACCAAAGATCTCATCTTGAGTATGTGCACAAAACTTATTCTACAACTCTATTACACTGGTAGATAGTAAAGTACTTGGTCACCATCTGTGATCTCATAACTTACTTAGATCATCATGTCAACACCTACACTTTGACATGGACCTAGTAAATGACATCTACATCATTCCTTGAGGTGTGTGACTTCTGATCTTCAATATACTCTCCTTTCCATACCGCTAAACATATTGTTCCTCTAGAAAACTACATAACAAACATGTTGATAGTAATGCCAATACATTGAACTTGCCAACAATCTCCCCCTCTGGCATTGATGGCAACATGTAATGTGAAAAACACATAATGCAATTAGAAACCAACACAATCTCCATCCTTGCAAAATAATAAATAGTACTATAAACAACATGCATCATTATCTTTTAGAGTCTCTTTAACTCATCTTCCTTCAAGAACTATCTATCACTGCCCCCCTAGGAATAGGCTTCCCTTTGTTCCATTATAATTACATACTCTTCTCTCCAACAATTACTCCCCCTTTGATATGCACTCTTCTCTATAGTTAAATATTTTTCATATGTGAAAGTATATAAATTTTTTTTGCTCTCTCTCTATCCCTTATTTTTCACATGATCTTCTCTCCCCCTTTGACATCAATGACAAAGTCATATTTCTTTTCTCTTATTAAACATTCTCTACTCTACCATTCCATAAAAAAAACTCACCATGCTCTGAGAAACTTAATACAACACACTATATGATCAAAACACATCAAAACTAAACACCTAACTTATCATGCTAACTTCTCCCCCTGAGTAGTAGCCTCCAAAACACCATATTTTTTTTATGATATCTCTTTGAAGTATACTAGATTGTTGAAAATTCTACATCTTCGATCTCATAAGGAGGGAAAATTACCCCTAACTTTCCTCTTAGATACACAAATGTATCCTTAGGTAGTGTCTTAGTGAATATGTCCACTATATGTTCCTTGGTAGGAGCATACTCCACTCTTACCTCTTTATAATTAACCTTCTCTCTTAGGAAGTGGTATTTTATTGATATGTGATTTTTCATTGAGTTATGCATAGGATTCTTGGAGATATTTATGGAACTTGAATTATCACAATGTATGATAATAGGCACATAAAATATAATTCCTATATTAGATAACATATACTTCATCCAATCTATCTGTGTGCAATTGCTAGAATCAATAATGTACTCTTCCTCTATAGTAGAAAAAGTTATGGAGATATTATTCTTACTCATCCAATAAACTAATATGCCTCCCAAAAGAAAATCTATACCACTTGTATTCTTCCTATCATCAACATTACCAACCCAATGAAGATTTTTATATGTACATAAGGTGAACTTTTCTACTTTAGGATACCACATCCCAAAATATTTAGTTCCTTTTAGATACCTAAATATCCTCTTCACTGCTACCTCATGATTTTTTCTAGGATCCACTTGAAATATTGCAACAAGACATACTACATTAATGATATCTAGTATAGTGTGAGTCAAATAGAGAAATCAACCTACCATTTACTTGTACCTAGCTTGATTTACTTTAGGAGACTCACCATCTCCTGAAATTTTTCATCTTGTCACCATGGGAATAACTATAGGTTTTGAGTCATTCAACCCTAATTTATTCAATAGCTCCTTAACATACCTGGCCTGGGATATAAATATCCCATCCATTGATTGAGTAATTTACAATCCTAGAAATAATTTCATCTCTCCTATCATTGACATCTCAAATTATTATTATGTATCTCTAATGCAAAATATTGAATCATCTTCTCATTCCCATCAAAGAGAATATCATCAAGAAAATACCTCAACAATCAAGATATCCTCATGCATTGTCTTGAAATATAAATTTCTATTCATGTTACTTTTGTTGAAGCCAATCTTCAGAAGATACTTGTCTATCCTAGAATACCAAGCTCTAGGAGATTGCTTTAGCCCATATAATTCCTTCTTCAACTTGCACACCATGTATGGTTGTTTTTTTAGATAAAAACCTTTAGGATGCTCTATGTATACATAATCTTCTAGCTCACCATTAATAAATGCAAACTTAACATCCATTTGATATACCTAAAAATTATCATGAGAAGCATAAGAAAGAAATAGTCTTACTTCTTCCAATATTGTTACTAAAGAAAAGGTTTCATAATAATCTATCCATTCCATTTAAGAGTATCCTTTTCTCACTAATATTTCTTTTTTCCTCATTACTTCCCCTTCTTCATTCAACTTGTTTCTAAATACCCACTTGGTGTCAATAACATTTTTATTTAGAGGCCTTGGAAAAATAACCCATGTATCATTCTTCTCAATCTATGATAACTCATCTTCCATAGCATAAAACCAATGATCATCCTTTTGTGCTTTATCCACACTCTTTGTCTCAATCTTAGAGATCAAGCATAATTGATCCTGAGAAATATTTTTCCTAGTTTGAACACCTAGGTCCTTATCACCTCTGATTTGATCTTTAGAATGATTTATCATCACATACCTTAGTGTCTTCTTCTTTATTGTATGTATCTATTCTTCCTCTTTTCCACTTGTGTAAGAATCATCATTTCTACTCACTAAATTGCTAGGAGCTTGGGCCTAAACTTTTTGTTTCATTGTCTAATTACCACTAGAACTATTATCATCAGAATCATATCTACAAGATTTGGATAGATTCTCAAACCTATTATTCACCTTCAAATTGGTACTCTCTACCAAGTTCTTTAACCTATTGTTGTAATACCTATATGCCTTTCTCTTGGTAGAATATAGAGAAATATACCTTCATTAATCCTTCCATCAATTTTGTCTATGTATTATCTCTCTTAATGTAGTATTTACTACCAAAAATTATAAAAGACTTGATAGTAGGCACATTTGCATACTAGATTTCATAAGGTGTCTTACTAGTGTTCCATTTTATCTACACTTAGTTAAGATTATATATTGTAGTACTTACTTCTTCTCTCAAGAACATCTATGAAACATTCCCTTCAAGCATCATGGTTCTAGAAGTATCTAGAATTGACATGTTCTTTCTCTCTACCACAAAATTCTATTGTGGGGTCTGTGAAGCATAAAATTATCTTCTTATTCCATGCTTTTCAGAAATGAATTGAAATCACCTTATGTGAATTCACCTCCTCTATCTTATCTTAAGTTTTTCATCTTTAGTCATATCTTAGTCCCTACCATAGACTTGAAGATCTTGAAATTATGAAAATACTCTAACTTCTACTTAAAAAATGTCACCCATACCATTCTTATGTAGTCATCAATATGAAACATAATGTATCTATCACCTTGCAAAATTATCATTCTACTAGGACCACACAAATCAGTATAAACAAGATCTAGCAAACCATTAGAGTTTTTTACATTTGAAATGAAAAGTAACCCTATGTTTCTTACCCAATTAGTATTCCTTGCAAGTAGTATTGAAATGATTCTTCACTCTAGGAATATATCTAACAATAGAAGTAGAACTTATAGCCACAATGTTATCAAAATTCACATGACCTAACCTCTTGTCCAATAAAACAAATTATTAGATTTAGAATATTGGTATTGGCATTGGTATTGATTTCCATTTATGTCAAAACATCCATGATGACACCCTATTGGTATCAGTTGTTATGCAACATTTTTTGGTGAATGTCACTTAGTTGGGTGGTAGTGTTGTTGGCAGCTTGATAGAAGATTATTCAGAATGCATATATCTTACATCTTTTATTTGGCTAGATAGTTTATGTATCTGGTTTCCTATATCGGTTACCTAGTGAAAGTTCCTTTTACAATCATGGTAATGAGAAGGATTGATTCTAACAAATAAACCTTTCATATCTGGTTTTTTTTTAAGCATGTGTACCTAGTTCTTTTGGTTCTAGTGGTTCAGTGGTGCATTGGTGGTTTTAAATTGATAGGTTTCCAGTAGTTGAGGTGTATCAGCTGGTTATGAATTGATTATCTTTCTCACCAATAGCATGTGCTTCATGTATTGTTCATGATCATTATCTGAGAATTAATTTTATTACTATTTCATGCCTTAGTGGTTTCTTGGATTGTCTTGTTGGTTGCATGGAATTTATGTTTTGGGTCGATCCTTTGTGAAGCATGTTAAATATTTCGGTCCCAAAATTTTTTCCTAGTGTGTACATCATATCCATTGGCACCAAAGGTCATGGTAGCATGTTGGTATGTGTTATGATCATTGTATTGATTAAGGAGGTTGTGAGGCCTCACCCCAAGCCCATCATAGGCCTTCAATTTCTGCATTTGAGATAGACTTATCTGATACTACATTTTGATGCATTATGGTTTTTAGACACTTTATATTATGGATTTTATCACCATAGAGGTTAGATGAACATTATGTTATGTTTATTTTGATGATTAGTGTGATATCATTATGATTCTACATGTGTGATTAATTTGGTTTTATGAATATTATGATGTCATGATGAGATTTAATTATGCAATGAATTAGTGATGCAATGATGATGTTATGAGCTTGATTAAATGATGAAATTGTTTTATTACTTGATGAGTTATATATGTGCCATAAATGAATTAGTAATCCATGTGAATTGTGACTTGTTTAGAAATATTGTAGATGAATTATTTTGATCATGTATGTTATGAATTTATATTTCCTTGGACTACTGATGTTGGACTTTAGTGTGTAGGGAATTAGACCATGGTTAATTTTGGGGAACCAAAGCATAGACCTATGTTAATTTAGTTAGCCGAGGTTGTGTCTAATAAGAGACAAAACCTTGTTGTATCATGTTTTATTTGTAAATGTAATGAGACTTAATATTTTTAATTGTAAATGTAAATTATTTTGTGAATGCTCTAGTGGACATGCCACATGGCTTGTGATGTATAATTCATGTTGTGTCAATTGACACTTGTAAGTTTACTTGTGGCCATGACATGTCCACTTGAGGATTGGATGCCCATAAACTTAGGATAGTACCCTTTAGGATCCCCATGTGAATCCCTTGGATAGGGAGCTTAAGGTAGTGTCATATCATGGATTTCAAATTTGAACTTATCATGATCTTTTGGGGGGGTTAAAAAGGTGCCTAGGGGACTTTTTATGATTTTTTTGGATAGCCCACTTGGTATACCTATGGTTAAGGGTCATTTTTCTCCATAGGACAACCCATAGTTGACCAAAAGACCCATCCAAAAGTTGGTTTTCCAAGATGGCCGAAAATCAACTTTTGGGACCAAGTTTTGGTAAGAACACAATCCATTAGAATGGTAGTCCTATTTCCACCTTTTTAGCTTACCTTTGTAAGAGGCCATTTTTGGTAACCTTGTAAGGGGCTTAGGGAAGACCACCCAATGGGAAGGAAACCTTATCCCTAGGGGTTTCTGAGAAGAGGTTTTGAGGCCTTTTTAGAGGGGACTCTTCTTTTGGAAGAGTTTGAACACCCACTCTCTAACTTAGAGACTAGTTAATTTTGGAGGAGCTTGGAGAGGATAAAGCTTGGACAAAAGGGCTCTCAAATTCAACACTTTCCATTATTTCTTGGACTTAGGTTGGTGGCTCCACCTTGAATTCTTATGTAACTTTTATTTTATATGTGAGAAAAATGGAGTTATGTGAACTTCATGATTTTTGTTGTTGAGTATCTTGTTTATTCTTGTATGCTTAGTAGATGTCATATGTAAATCTTGTGCTTGATTTGTTGCAAGATATGTATGTGTTGTTGTGAGGTTTTTTGATTTAGTTCCTTTCTTTTTTTTTCATAATATTAATGGCAGTCTCAAGGCCACACTCACCCATGGGGGCAAGAGTAGCCTTAGGGGTGAAGGGTTTTTCGTTGGACAACCATGGGTGTAGAGTCTCTCCTTGGAATGGAGAAGGAAGAAAACATGGAAGTATGGGCTCCATGTAGCCATTTCATTTTTTTATTATATTGGGGGTCATAAGGGGGTAATTTTTGGCTTGATGCCATGGGGGTCATAAGGATTTTGTTGGGCTTTTGAGAATATAGTTGAGAAGTTTTTGGGAAGGCCATGTGTAGGCTTGTCTCATTTGTTTTGAAATGGGCTTTCTCCCCATTGGTACTTAGTCCACCTTCACCCCAAGAACAGGGTCATTGTGAGACCCATTGTTCATATCCTTGGTTGGGAGTACTCATGTGTTTAGCATATTTTTTGTGTTGTTGATGTTTTGAACATGTTGTTGGCTATTTTCCTGTCTATGTTATGGTTCCCCTAGCTCGGGGGTGGCCTCATAGAGTCCTTGGTTGGGAGGTGAGCATCTCATGGTTTATCCTATTTCAATTTGCAGGTATTGAAGAAGTTACACTTGAAAGGAAGAGAAAATTAGGGAAGCTTTGGGATGGTTTGTCATTATGTCTACCATGTTTGTCTATGTCAAATGTAATAGCTACCATCCTTATAGAAGAGAGTCCTAACGGGACCTTTGTTTGAATCCATGTAATAATATTATTTTGTGATCTACTATGTAAAATTTTTCCTTTTTGTTAAGATCATCTTATGCAAAGAATGTATATTTATCATTACATGTTTAGCATATGTTTTTTGAACCATAAAGGTATCCAAATTCCCTTAGTTTAAATGTTTGAAATCTCTCTCCTTCAAAGAATCTAAATTATTGCCTAAACTTATTTCCATGTCTTCCACCCTAGTTAATGAGTTAATTCTTTTATCATCAAAGTAGGTTGATGTGGAAAGAGTCTCATATTTTTGTACTGATATTAAGCTTGAGGGACTTAATACATAATATACATGTTCCCTAAAAATAAAAATAAAGAAATTTATTATGCTGTTACAATACTCAAAAATACAAGAAAAAGGGGAATTTCACGTTACATGTAAATGGAAATTTAGTTATGGATTTTGCTTCAAAAAATAATATATGTATATTTTATGTGATTTCCTTTTTCATTTATTCATTTTTCAAAATGCAATTTTCTACTATATTGTACAAAAAGAGCAGAATAACCTGTTTTATAAATAATCTTATTCTGTTATTTTGATTTCAAAAAAGACATGCGTATTAACTTGTTTTAGGTAATAATATTATTCTGTATAAAAAATGAGGCATATGAATGTCTATCTATTTGAAAAATATATATATTTAATTCTATTTATTTCTTTTCTTTTTAAAGAAAAAAAAAAAGATGAAATGATTTAAGCTTGAGTGTTGTTGTATAATAAAAAAAGAGAATATAAGAGTCTCATTTCACCTTCTTTTTTTATCAAATTATATTTCTATTTTTAAAAAAAATATAAAATAAAGTGTTGCAGTAGTAATATTCTTTTACTATTATTAAATAATTAAATAAATTTTTTTTAAATCTGTTAGGTAATATAACAAATAAAATATTTTTTATTTTTTTTAAATATTGTAAAAAATAAATAATAACAAAATGGGGGGTCGGCAAAGCCGAAACCCCCCTTCCCCTTCGCTGCCCCTGGTCGTGGCTCTGTCACGGCTTAAGGCCGTGACTATGTTGTCACAACCGTGGCATTGCCACGACCGTGGCAGCACAGTCATGGCTTAAGGCCACGACTGTGTTGTCACGGTTGTGACAGCATAGCCCACGATCATGACTTCCACAGCTACATGGGTAGGGTGGTGGGGCTATGCCCATTAAAAAAAAATTTATCATTAAATTTTTTATAAAAAAAAATGCTAGATTTTATCTTCAGAATCAAAACTTGGAAGAACATCAATTTATCTTGAAACCCAGTAGGGTTTTAATATATAAAAAATTATTACATAGCATGCTAGCTCAAGGAAATTTATTTTACCAGCATTCTCAGTGTAGATGCATGCTAAGAAAACCCCCTTAGCTAGGCAACCATTGTTTATCTCAAACGTATGATATATATTCATAGGCACATATACATTAAGTATATGTGAATATGAATATACTTCACACATTGAATATGCAACTCCATTGTAGGCCTCTCCTCAAGCTTCCTACAACAAGAAACACACAAAAAAATTGCTACACCCATTAGGGTTTGGGTGGGAAAGGGTTAGAAGGTAAAATGGGGTTGTTGGGAGATTTTTTTTTTGGGACTTGACATTTCCCTCTAACCCTAATTTCAAAATTAGGGTTAGGGCATGGAAAAGTCAACTCTCAAATTGAACTTATACTTTTCCCCCCATTTCTCCTTTGCTATTTTAAGTTATTACTTATTCATTGTATTATCTTTTCTATTTAAGCCTATATTTTATGTTATTTTTCTATTGTTGAGTTGGATGTTTTTTTTTAAAAAAAATTAAAATGTATGCTATTGTTAATGGATGTTTTAATAGGATTAAGATTATGAAATTTCATATTGGTCACCTATGTTTTATTTAAATCTCTTGGGGGGGGGATTTAATTTAATTTATATAACTTTAACATTGGTAATAATGTTAAAGGAAATTTACAACTAGAAAATTTAGCACTTAGTGCTATCTGACCTATTAAAAGAATATATGTTGACTGAACTTTTAATTTGTGTCATGAGTGGATTAACTCTAGTTGTTCTTAGGTACAGTCATTTATATGTTAAGTTTAGTATTATTATGATAAACATTTATGTTAAGAAAAAGGTTTATTTAATTTAATTTTATTAATAACCTAGTTTGATTATATTTTAAATTTGTTGTCTACCCTAAAATTTTAGTAAGACATTGGAATAAGCATTGATTTAATATATTTTTATTAAGTTATCTCTTGGGGTTCTGACATTGGGATATAAATTTATAAATTGGTCTTAATGAAAAAAATATATTTAAATTTTATACTTCATGCTTTTAGCCTTAATTATTAGTAATTATTTTTAATTAGTTTAGGACGGATTAGACCCCAATCTTATAATCAATATTTTATTAAGATTTTATTAAGCTATTGTATTTATTGTATTATTCTTTTTATATTCAAGGTAGGGTAGACTTAGTTAGTTTACCCTAGACTTGTGATGACCATATTCATGTGAGGGATGTTGGCAGAATCGATAACACCCACCATGATTTCCCCTCAAACGAACGTCGGGATTACCACTCTTGTGTGTGTGGCGTGATAACCGGCTATCTCACTTTAAATATTTAACATTGTTAATAATTCTTTGCATATCAGAAGTTTGAAACCATTAACCTTTAAACAACTATTAAATTGACTATTAAAAAAAAATTGGTGTGTTTTTCTTGTAGAATTATGGGCATGACAGAGGTGTACCCCATCTTAAATTTGTTTTAGCCAATAGGTTTATGGAGGGAGTTTGGATATATATATATATATATGAATAATTTCAAGTTTTATTCAGTGTGGTCCATGAGAGCATTATTAGTACTTGTGATCATCTTAATGAAAGTTCAAACTACTCAGATAGTTGATTGAGGAGTGTAGTTAGTTCTTAACTGAAGTTGTAGAGGCTTCATGCTATACTTTATTTCAGTTCTATTTCTATTGTGTTGGTAGTGAGCCTTATTGTATCAGAAATGAGCCTTGTTCTATTGGTAGTGAGACTTATTATATCAACAGTGAGCCTTATTCTCTTAGTAGTGAGCCTTGTTGTATTTCAGGGCATAGCTACTCAAGAAATTAGCCTACCGGTAGTACCCCTTTTTCAGGAAGTGAGCTTTGTTGTACTAAATCACCTAATTGGTATCACCTTAACCATTGTTGTTATAATTTTATGAGAATTAGCTTCTTTATGGTTTTTCCTAGTTGGGTTTTCCACATAAAATATAGTGTTCATTATGTTGGTGTACTTGTGCTTTAATGCTTATCCTTTTTATGGTATATTAATATGCTTTAACAAGAAGATCTTAAGTTGCGATGGATGTATGTTAAGTGTTAACCGATAGTTGGAAAAAAAATTATGAGTCTGTGGAATAACTAATTCATCTCCCCATTCTCATTTATTCAGCATGTTCAACAATTGGTATCAAATCCTAGTCCCTTGGTCATAGAGCTTAACCGCTTGAGGGAGATCTTTTATGTTTGAACGCATGGAAGAGGAAAAAAATTTTGATGATAATTATAAGGTTATGATAAGAAACATTGAAAGTATTGAAGTGGAAAATGAAAAACTCAAAGAGAATTTGAGGGAAGCTAATGAATGTATTTCTAAACTCAGAGATCATATTAGAAAATTCAAATCTAGACACAAGGAAGTGAATCAAGAGTTTAATACATCTAGAGAAAGGGTTGTTGAACGTGAAGAAGAACTATGGAGATTGAAGAACCTTAGAGAAATTGATAAAGAACCTAATATAAAATCAGAGGAGATCATAGATGAAGATAAAGATCCTGAGAAACTTGTTAATGAAAAAGTTGTAGTAAAAGATAATATGATTGATGGGTGGTTAGCATGTTTTGAACTTGAGAGAACCATGGAGGAATGGAAGAAAACCAAATAAAAATCCAAGTAAATGATTCAAAAAGTCCCAAAGAATAATGAAAAGCTTGAAAAAGACCTTGAGAAAATGAAGACAAGAGTAAGAAAAAATAGTGCAATTCTAGATCAGTTACTTATTCAACAAAAGAATTGTAAAGATTATATCAATGAATGTTCATATTAGAGTAAGAAGGGCAAGGAGAAAGTGACTGAAAGAGATGTTGTGAGTGAAGTTTCAAAGGAGATGCAAAAAAAGGCTATATCTATCAAAAATATCTCAGTAAGACAACCGAATACTCAAAATTATTTTTCTTTTCATGTTTTTTGTTATATTTGTAAGAATTTTGGTCATAAATCCATTGATTGTAAGATCAAAAAAGTCAAGAAGAAGGTTCAATGTTTCAATTGTCAAAATATCTATCATAGAGAAAAAGAATGTCAAAGTCATAAGGTAGAATCAAAATATTGCAATATGATCAATATATAACTTTGTACATAAGGCTAGTCAGTGCAAGATGATATCCAAAAGGAAGAATGGGAAATGTTATAAATATGGACAAGTCTGACACTATGCTAAATCGTGTAGATCATAGGTTGTGTTAGTTGAGAATGTGAAGGTTACTCATAATGTAGAAGTTATTGAGACATAAAAGAAAGAATAGAGGAAGAATATTGGTAATGATGATAGTCTAGTGGTGTTAGATTCAGGCACTAGCTATACTGGCAACTAAGGTCAGTGATTTGGCTCAAGGGGAGCATGCAGCAAATTCAAAGTCTATATCTCCCCTGCCAAAGATGGTACTGACTTAAAATTAGTTTTCTATTGGTGGGAAATTTTATAATGATTTGGTATCACTAATTTTGGTAAAGAGTCTTCAAAGCTACTTGAGTGACTGAGAGTTTTGTAAAGTTCAGTCATGGTGCCTAAATATGTTGTTTGTGCTAGAAGTTCAAATAATTTGAAGAGAGAAATAAAGAAGAATGTTAAAATGAAACAATTCTATCATGGAAAGATTAAGGACCTCGAATTTGGTTTACCAAAAGACATGATGGAAAATAATAAGATAATTAGGATTAGATATTTGGGGAAAATTCATTTGGTGCAATGATACAAAATTCATCTCATTCATGCTCAAGAGATTCAATGAGAATCTTTTACTAGACAGACCGTGTATTATAATGAAGGGTATGATCAAAGCTATTACTAGTTTGTGTGATGAAGGAGATGTTCTGGAAAATAAATTTGTAAGATATGAAGAGGTACAAACCCTAACATAAATTGGAAGGGATTTACATGATTTCACTATCTACTCCATTAAGGATCCCATTATAAGGTATGTTTCTTACAACATTTATTATTAAGTGCAATTTTAGAATCATGAAGGTACAACCTTTTCTATAGTTGTATGCATGGTATGTAAGATGATCAATAAGAATGTGAAGATGGATGTGTGTAGAATGTTATTGAACAATATATTGTTAAATGTGAAAACATTGAAGGAAGAAGGTTATGGATTTCATTTTGGTTCACTAGTTATGTGTTTGGTTTTCTACTTTATGAATTCTTTGCTTGGAAAATAAAATATAGTTTGGTGGACTGAGATTCCTATTGGGAGATAGATATACAAATATCTAGAAGAGGTGGATAATAATATGGATTCCTTCAAGGAATATTTTCTATCAATTCAGGATATGCTCAACTCTAGGTCTTTGTCTATTGGTCTACACAGATAACACAAGCTATTTTTAGTTCCACCTTGGAACAAGGATCATTGGAAGTAGATATCAACATATCACCCTCTAAACCCAAGAGGTTGAGGATGAGTAAGAAAGAAAAGGAAGAAGAAAGTGATTTTGGTTTTTGAGAGTGATGCTAGTGCTGGTAGTAAAGCTCATACTGGTGTAGGTAAAGAAGAAATAGAGAATAATGTTTTTGAAACTTTATCGGCAGGATCGAATGAAATTGATCCTAATGTTGTCATAAGTTTATTGAATGATGGTGAGTTTTTTAGGGTTAGCATTCCATGGGCTGAATTTTCTTGATCCGAAAGAGATTGTCTTTCGGTGTTGGTTGTTGATCACCTGATTGACAATGGTGTGTTTGTATCTAGTGCTTATGGAGTGTTACCAAGTGATTTGGTTTATGATATTGAGAAAAATTTGTTGTTGTTGGCATAAATGATGCAATTATGGTAAGTGAATTTTGGTGTTGTCATGATTACAGATTTGATTGCGTGATGGCCAATTATTGGGTTATCATTGATGTCAAGTATTGACCTAGTGTTCCTAGTATGTTGTGAAGTATAATTATGATGATCAAGGTGTTGTGGTGAGTTTCAATTGTAGCTATTTGTATGTGAGACTTGGGGATGTTTTTGAATGTCAAATGTATGACCGCTACTATTGATGTAGATCGGTAAGAAGGTTATGATTGGATGAAGGTAAACAATACAATTGCTAAAATAGTTAGTGACAAGTGATAGGTGATTTTATTGGTTTTTCAAATCCTTCTTGTGCCTTGTGGCATAGTCATAGGATATGGTGGTCAACAATGTTTAGATGCTATGGTTGCAATTGCAACTAATTTAAGTGGTTGGTGTGAAGGATAGGTCATTGGTGAGTAGAGAAAGAGTTTTTAACAAGTTAAAGTGTTTATGTTATTGAGTGACAATTGATGAATATTTGATCATTGATTAGTGTTGAGGTTGTGGTAGATTCGATTGAGTCAGCCATGATCTAGTGATGTGTCTTAACGATTTGAGGTGATGATCTAGCATCACATTGTTTGATGCTACCATGTGAATAATATTATAGAGGAAGCATGTGTTTGGTCAAAATGTGTTTGACCCCATGACACAAAATTTTATTTAAATCATTGTATTGGTTGACACAGTCTTGAAATTTTATTTTGTACATTGAACTTATTTTATGGAATGTTGGATTTGAGCAGGATAATTATAATTCAAATCTATTTCACATTTAGGGCTTGATCTAGATGCAATACAACCAATATTATTACAATTGAAACATTTAAGGGTAATTTTCCTTTGTACTTTCCTTTACCTCTCAATAGGCTCTTAGCTACCAGTGCTTTTAATTTATCTTGTTCTTTCTCTTCGGTTAGGATACTATCATAATCATTTCCATATGAATTACTGTGATTTTCTATTTCTCTTCTTGAATTTCCAATACTCACAGATGATTTGAAGGCATTTTCAATGGTCGGTAGACTATTATCATAATTGCTAATCTCAAATGCAATAAGTTTACCAATTAATACTTCAAGGGTAACAACATTATTTGGTATGGATCTCAATTCTTGAATAGTATATACTCTAATTGCATACTTGGAAGAAAGATTTCTCATAATTTTACTTACCACTTCTTTATAGGTCAATGATCCACCAGCACCTCTGATGACACTAATAACTTCCTTGATTTTGCAACTATATTGATTAATGTTCTCTTCATCTTTCATTCTCATTTCATCATACTTTCCTCTGAGACTATCAACCTTGGCCTTTTGTACATGTTGATCTCCTCCATATATAAGTGTAATCTTGTCCCACATCTCTTTTGAATTAGTGCAATCCTTAACATCATTGAGGGAAGAAGCAATCTATACCATTATTGAGTTGTGTTTCTACTTTTCTCTCATCTGATCAACTGTCATATGTCTAAGAGGTGGTGGAGTTTATTCATTATCTAGAAGATTCAATGTAGATTCTCCAATCCTAGGTAGATACAATCTCATCCTTCTTTTCCATGTAGAGAATATTTCCTTGTTCAACATAGGTACTTCTCTCCTATGCATTTTTTGATATTTTGCTCAAGTCTTTCAAACTTATCTCTCTAGAGTACTTAGCTCTGATACCAATTGTTAGATTACAAAGAGGGGGAGGTGAATCAATAATCCTTGTTTCTAAATACTTAAAAATCTTTTCTCAAATTAACTTGGTGTCATCTTGGTTAAACATAATTTACTATTTACCGACAACAGTAAATAAACTTTGACAATAAGAAAATAAATTGCATAAACCATTCATCACATGTAACAACATTATTTAACGTGGAAACCCATCTTTGGGAAAAACCACTATGGGAATTGTCACCCACTAAGAAAATACTCTTCTAAAGTATGTCTGGTTAAGAGCCAATCTAGTTAAAGATTACAATACACACTATTAGGTGGGACCCGATCAAGGGATTTACCTCAGATCTATTAGGATCTTCACCCTATTAGGAGTGTCCTGGTTAAAGGAATTTGAAAATTGTTTAGACTGTTTCCTTTTGCAAGTATTTTACAATAAGACTATTATGTATACTCTATTAAGATATTTATCTATTACAAAGGCTAATAAGAAATAGTAAATATATTAACCTGTAAACTTGCAACTATGTTTGCATAACCAAATCCTTTGTGCGCTCTTCTATCTTCACCTCAATTTTTCTCTTTCCACTAGCTTCAACACTTCATCAAATCCTACTTACTGACTTAGAGTCTCTCTATTCCTTCTTCACTGCATCAGTCAGTGACTTATCAACTTTTCAAATCACTAGCCATTTGTCCATACAAATCCATCCTATATATAGATATGTTTTGTCGCTTAATCTCCTCTATTACATTTTCCTTTAATTAATCTCAAACATTCAATTCATTTTACAAACTGATTCAATGTATTTGGATCTCAATAACATGTTTTATCTTTACATTGGAACTTGAACTTTCTTGAAACTTTTTCCTTATGTTTTAATCATTTAGATCTAGGTCGTAGATCATCATCATAAATTTTTCTGATCATAGATATTTGTAACTAACTTTCCTTATCATCATAATCATCCAACTCATCATAGCTAATCATTAAATGTCATTCCAATAGTTATATTTAATATATTTTTCTTGCTCGATAGATAAATCTATATTTCAGTTAACTTTTCTTGGTGCCTAAAACTTCATGTTTAGTGCCTTGAGTTCCTTTTCCTTTACCAAAACATACTCTTCTCCTACTGAATAACTTTTCTTTCTCGATAGCCAAAATAGTTTTTCTTACTGACTTGACAAATCTTCATTACCATTCTTTACTGGCTTAACATAATCATATGTTAGGTAGAAAACAATTATATCAACATAATCTTAACATTGTCTGATCTGTATTAGTTACCCATTTAATTTCTTCAACTTCACAACATCTTTTTTCTTCTTCTTCTCAACTCATTCAACTTATATCATATACCAAATGATATGGTAACATAATATAAACTATAAATCATTTGCTTGACATTAATGATAGGACAATAAATAATCTAACCTTTATACTATATTTTATACCTCTGATCTTGGTTGGTCTTCATCATCATCACCATCAATTAAACAATCTCCAACATTACTATTAGTTATAGTAATAATAAATTTTGATAACATGATCAAAGTAAGTAAGATGAAGATAGTGAGAGGTTTTCCTAACCTATTAAAACCAAAAAATGTAATGTGTAAAGAATGTTAGCTAGGGAAGTTAACTAGTTCTAGTTTCATTAGTAAAAATTATTCTTCTGAAAGTATCTTAGATATAGTTCATAATGATCTATGTGGTCCAATAAGTACTCATATTTACTATGCTGATAGATATTTCATGTTTCTTGTTGATGATTATTCTAGAATGATGTGGGTTGTTTTTCTAAAGGACAAATCATAATCTTTTCACATGTTTAAGATCTACAAAGCCAGAGTGGAGAAGGAGAGTGGTAAGACCCTAAAATGTCTTAGATTTGTGAGAGGAGATGATTTTTCTTCACATGATTTTATTTCATATTGTGAGGAAAAGGGAATCAAAAGGCATATGTTAGCTCCTTTAACACCTCAATAGAATGGTATTGTTGAAAGAAGAAACAAGTCTATCATTGATTGTGCCAAGACATTAATGATTCAGAAAGGTGTTGCTCATACATTTTGGAGAGAAGTAATGAGCACTACTATTTACACATTGAATAGAGTTCACTTAAAAAGAGGTACAAACAAATGTCCCTATGAGTTGTGGCATGGTCGATCTCTATGTGTAAGTTATTTCAAAGTTTTTGGAAGTATACGTTACATAAAAAGAGATGAGAATATTAGTAAGTTTGATTGAAGAACTGATGAGGGAATATTCTTAGGATATTCCACAAAGAGAAAAGCTTATAAGCTCTTTAAAAAGAGAATAAATAAGATAGTGGAAAGTGATAATATAAGAGTAGATGAATTCTCTGAGAAAATTGATGAATCTAGCAAGAAGGAACCTAAAGACTATCATGGGTTTGTATATGTACAACCAATGGAAAATGACTCTATAGTAGAACCAATGGAGAGACAAGTCAATGAAAAGGAACCGATGCAAGAAGTTGAAGGTAATCCTAGAACTGAACTGGTGTTACCAAGGTATGTAAAATTGAATCACTCTCCTAATCAAATTATTGGAGACAAAAATGATGGTGTTATAACAAGAAGAAAGGTAAGAGAGAGTACAATTTTTCTTTCTAAACTTGAGCCTAAAATAGTGATATATGCATTGAAAGATGATGATTGGGTTAAAGCTATGGAAGAAGAATTGGAACTAATAGAGAAAAACAAAACTTGGACATTAGAACCTAGGCCAGTGGACAATAATGTAATCAGTACTAAGTGGATTTTAAGAAAAAAGATGAATGAGAAAGGTTAAGTGGTAAGGAACAAGGCAAGATTTGTGTGCAAAGAATATATGCAAGAGGAAGGTTTGGACTCTGGTGAAACATTTTCACCTATGGCCAAACTTGAAGTTGTAAGGATATTACTTGCACATGTTTATTACAAAGGATTCAAGGTATATCAAATGGATGTTAAGTCAACTTTTCTTAATGGCCTATTGGAAGAAGAGGTATTCATTGAACAACTTGAAGGATTTTCTAATTCAGAAGGCAAGAACATGGTGTGTAAATTATAGAAAGATTTGTATGGATTGAAACAAGCACCTAGGGCATTGAATGAGATATTTCACTCATTGTTGATTTAGATTGGTTTTCTAAGAACAAGTGATAATAGTAATGTGTATTTGAAAATTGAGAAATTTGTTAGATTATTGATTGCATAGATATTTGTAAATGATATCATTTTTGGAGGAAATAAAGAGATGAGTAGATCATTTGCAAATGATATGAGGAAATAATTCAAGATGTCTATTATTGGTGAGATCAAATTGTTCATTTGATTATAGGTTCAATAGATGAAAGATGGTATCTACATCACCCAGTCCAAATATATGAAAGAAATATTGAAGATATTTGGGTTAGAAGACTCAAAACCAGTTGGTACACCTATGGTAACTAGTTGTAAACTATTAAAAGAAGATGATTCTAAAGAGGTGGATGAAACACTTTATAGATCCATGATCGGTAAGCTATTGTATGTGGTGCACATCAAACTGAACATAGCATAGGTAGTTGGATTAGTGACTAGATTTTATTCTAATCCTAAAGAATCACATATGATTGTAGTGTAGAGGATATTCAGATATCTTAAGGGGACTGAAGATTATGGTCTCTAGTATGGACATAAAGGTGATTTCTATTTAAGTGTGTTTACCGATGTTGATTGGGTAGGAAATGTTGATGATCAGAAGAGAACAAGTAGAGGTTCCTAATTTATTGGTGATAGGACTGTATCCTAGAAAAGAAAGAAAAATAATTGTATATCTCAATCAACAAGTAAAGTTGAATATGTTTGTACTACTATCAACTATACATAAGTCTTGTGGATTAAGAAGATTCTAGAAGGAATTCAAGAAAAGGTAACTAAATGGGTGGTTATCTATTGACACAATACCAGTGTTATTAACATTTAAAAAAAATTGGTGATGCACTCTAAGACTAAGCATATAACTATGAAGTATCATTTTCTTAGAGAATATGAACAGGAAAAGGAAGTAAGGTTGGAGTATGTGCCAACTATAGAGCAGGTTGCTGATATTTTTACAAAGCTATTACCTAAGGATACATTTGAGTATCTAAGAGGTAGGTTAGGGGTAATTCCTAAATATCATTTGAATTAAAATATGATGTAGTTGCATCAATCCAAGTGTATCCATTGCATATCTTTATGTTTGGATTGATGTTGTGGGGCTACTCCTTAGGGGGAGGAGTCTAAGTAGTAATAATTTGTGATTAAGTCAGGTATAGTAAAGCATATATTAGGTGTGTTTAGTGACTTTGGAATTGTTTTCAAAGGGGGAGAGCATGAAGGAAAAGTGAAACAAAGGGAGAAAGTGTTCAGAGTAAAATATCAGTAAAGGGGGGGTAATTGCAGAATAGATGGATGACATAAATGATTGATGATTGTAGGTTAAAGAGAGGAAGTGGGTGTTGTAGAAATTTTTTCCATCAATGCCAAAGGGGGATATTGTTAGCATAGATGATGCAGTGGTGGTAAGTGATTTTTGGTGTTTTCATGATTACAGATTTGATTACATGATGATCAGTTATTGGGTTGTCATTGACATCAAGTATTGACCGAGTGTTCCTAATATGTTTCTAAGTATAATTATGATGATCAAGGCATTGTGGTAAGTTTTAGTTGTAGAGATTCTTATGAGAGACTTGGGGGTGTCTCTGAATATCAAATGTATGACCGTTACTATTGATGTAGATCGGTAAGAAGGTTATAATTATATGAAGGTAAATCATCCAGTTGGTACAATAGTTAGTGACAAGAGATAGGTGATTTGATCAATTTGTCAAATCCTTCTTGTGCCTTGTGTCACAGTCATAGGATATGGTGTTAAACAATGTTCATATGGTATGGTTTCAATTGCAACTAATTTGAATGACCAATGTGAAGGATAGGTGATCAGTGAGAAGAGATAGAGTTGTTAATAGGTTAAATTGTTTGTGTTCTTGAGTGACAGTTGATGAATCTTTGATCGGTGATCAGTGTTGAGGTTGTAGTAGATTTGGTTGAGTCACTCATGATTTGGTGATGTGTCTTCACAATTGGAGGTGATGATCTGGCATCACATTATTCAATTCTAGTGTGTGAAGAAGGTTCTAGAGGAAGCATGTGTTTGGTCAAAATGTACTTGACCTCATGAAAAAAAATTCTATGTAATCATTGTATTGGCCAACATGGTCTTGAAAATTTATTTTTTACATTGAATTTTGTTTAGTGGCATGTTGGATTTGAGTGGAATATTTATAATTAAAATACATTTTTGATTTAGGTCTTGATTAAGGTGGCAGACTTAAAATTTCAATATATAATAGATGAAGTTAAAATTTTAGTGTGTTGATCATGTGTTGAGAAATTGTGGTTGTGAAGAAAAAGTTGTGGTCAAGCCAGAGAAGAGTTAAGTGTATTGAGAAGATATTGTGTGCTTCAGTGGACCTAATCAATAAAAGATAGTTCTTTTCTACAGATCATTCTTTTTATTGTTCCCTAACAATTACAACAATTAAAATCCCTTAATTGTGTGGATCCTAGCAAGTCCTTATTGTAAATTCTTTAATAGGGTGGCACATTTGGTTGTGTGTAAAGTCCTCTAACAAGGCTACTTTTAATAGGGTAAAGGTCCTAACATGACTAAGTAAAATCCCTTAATTGAGTAGCACCTAACAGTGTTTTTGTATACTCTTAACAAGGTTAAGCTCCTCACAAGGCATACTTCAGAAAAGTACATCATTTAGTGGGTACTAATTCCCACCATGGTTTTCTCTTGATTTGGGTTTACACAAGATAAATATCTATGTCAAATGTTTCATTTATGTGTGTATGTTCTTATGTGTTTGAAGTTTTTATTTTCTTCTATTAAGTTAATCCTGTGAATGTTGGTTAAAGTTTAAAGAAGTGAAAAGATGGAATAATTGGTTGATTACTGATTCATCCTCCTCGTAGTAATATAATCTTAGGATTGAAAATTGGAGTATGATATTGATTATTAGTGTGTTGAGTAGATGGAGAATAATTATAACATTGCATTATAAGTATTGTCCCTTGCTATCGGTCAAACCAGAACCTACGTAGAGGAAATTAATATCATCTATGATACTGTCTACGATAACCTGTTAATGTGGACAAATTTTAGGGACAATGTGAGAAGATCAAGAATAAACTTAATAATATCGGTAAAACCTATAAAATTATTGAGGATTTTGATGGTATGTAGAGGAAAAGATTCAGTGAGTTTCATGTTGAGTTACTATCTTAGTAAAGGAAGAGGGAAGACCTGATCAAGACACTTTAGATTCTAAAGGAAATGGTTGAAATAAGGATAGAGAATGTTGTTAGCCTATTAACTGAGGTTAAGAGATTTATGCAAAAATTCCCTTTCTTTGACTAGATAGTGGATAGGATCTCTTGACAAGATGGTTTCGTGTAACAGTCTAAGTGCTCAATTGAGAGTAGTTGTTATACATTGGAAGAAAAAAATTCTAGTGTTGAAGGAGAGATATAAGAAAGTCTTTACAATTAAATCTATTATTTTTCTATAAATTTTCTCTATTCTCAAGTTTTTCTAGTTTCAACCCTTTTCCATTATGTAAAAAAGGGGGAGGAGTTTTTTTCAAAAACAAAGAGAACTTATCTACTCAAGGGGAGTATTGTGCATATCAGTTTGTTGTTCTTTTTTTTTCTATATTTTTTCCATCAATGCCAAAGGGGGAGATTGTTAGACTTAGAATATTGGTACTAGCATTGATTTTCATTGATGTAAAAACATTCATACTGACACCATGTTGGTATTGGTTGTTAGACGACATGTTTTGGTGAGTATCACTCGATTGGGTGGTAGTGTTGTTGGAAACTTGATATAAGTATTGTTTAGAATGAAAACATCTTACATTTTATGTTCAGTTGGACAGTTTGAGTATTTGGTTTCCTGTATCGATTACCCAGTGCAATTTCCCAATATAGTCATGGGAATAAGCAAGATTGATTTTGATGGATTATACCTTTCATACCCTAATGTTATTGAAACATGTGTACCGGTTCTTTTTGGTTATGGTGCTTTAGTGGTTTATTAGTGGTTGTAAACTAATAGGTCTCCATAGTTGAGGTATATTAGTTGGTTATGCATTGATTATCTTTCTCACCTATAGCTTTTTCTTTGTGTATTATTCATAACCATTGGTTGAGCATTAATTGTATTACTATTTTAGGTCATGGTGGTTTCTTGTATTATCTTGGTGGTTGTATGGAATTTATATTTTGGGTCGATCCTTTATGAATCATGTTGAAGATTTTAGTCCCAATAATTTTTCCTAGTGTGTTCATCATATCTGTTGGCACCAAAGGTCATGGTAGTGTGTTGGTATGCTCGAGGATTTTTGTATTTCTCAAGGAGGTGTGTCCCATCTTAAATTTGTTTTGGGCAATAGGTTCATGATGGGAGCTTGGTATATATATGAATCATTTTAAATTGTATTTAGTGTGGTCCATGAGAGCATTATTATTTCTTGTGATCATTATAATGAAAGTGCAAACTAATTAAATAACTGATTGAGGTGCACTCAATTCTTAAATGAAGTTGGAGAGGCTTGACACTATAATTGTTTTTATTCCATTTTTATTTTATTAGTAGTGAGCCTTATTGTATCAGTAGTGAGCTTTATTCTATTGTAATTGGGCCTTATTGTATTGGTAGTGAGCCTTGTTATGTTGGCATTGAGACTTGTTGCACTAAATAACCTAATCAATGTCACCTTAATTGGTGTTGTTATAATTTCATGATAATTAGCTTCTTCATGGTTTTTCCCCATTGGATGTTCCATGTAAAATCTAATGTTCATTGTGTTGGTGTACATGTGCTTTAATGCTTATACTTTTGATGGTGTATTGTTCTGCTTTAACTGAAAGATATTAAGTTGTAGTGGATATATGTTAAGTATTAATTGATAGTTAGAATAAAAATTCAGTGTGTGGAATAAGTGATTCATCCCCCCCTTCTCATTTATTTGGTTTTTTAAACACAACATTTCAAACTAGTATTCATATATATCAATGGTTGGAGGGCTACAATATCTTACTCACACTAAACCAAATATTGCTAATGTTGTTGGAATAGTGGCTAGATATCAGGTAGAACCCAAAGAGACTCATCTAGCTACTGTTAAAAGGATACTAAGGTATCTCAGAGGAACCATAGACTATGGTTTATGGTATGACAGGAATGATAGCTTTGAACTTCATGCTTATATAGATGCTGATTGGGCAGGAAATATTGATGATAGAAAAAGTACAAGTGGTGGTGCATTTTTCCTTGGGAAAAATTTGGTTTCTTGGCTAAGTAAGAAATAAGATTGTATAGCACAATCTACTCCTGAATCAAAATATGTTGTTGCTTCTATAAATTGCACTCAAATTGTTTAGATGAAACAAATGCTGACAGACATTGGAGTAACTTTTAATGAGCCTATTGTTATCCATTGTGATAACACCAACATAGTAAAAATGTCAAAGAATTTGGTGATGCACTCTAAAACTAAACAGATTTCTATCAAGTATCACTTCTTAAGAGACAAGGTGGCAAAAAAAGAAATCAATCTTGAATATTAGTACAAAAGTGCAGATTGCAGACATCTTTACAAAGCCACTACCAAAAGATACCTTTGAATATCTCAGAGGTATGTTAGGGGTTCAAGCCCCTCCTAGTTAAAACTAAATGATGTGGAGATGCATCAGTCCAGAAGTGCTCAGAGCCTCATCATTTTTTGTATTGGATGTAGGGATCTACTCCTCAGGGGGAGTGATCATGGAAGAAAGTTTATATGTGAAGGTAGTTGGCACCCTTTTCCATTTTTGTCAAAGGGGGAGTGTTGTTATGAAAAAATCCTCACTATTTGGGGAGATTGTTCAATTGAAGGACTTTTGGGTTGATACAACTTTGGGATAATAATTTCCCATATGTTGACATCAATGCCAAAGGGGGAGATTGTTGGATATTTCTAATGCATGGGTGGTGATTGAGGCATTTAATATGTTTAATCACTAATTTACTGAATGGGCACTCATACTATTGTCATTTTTGTTTTGTCACTGATGTCAACATATGCTTCTATGAAGGAACCAGACTGGTAATCATAGTGTACAAAAGGTGTACGAATGTTTCTAATGCTAGGAAGTTAGATGAGAGTTCAAATGGATGTTGTGATCTTATATCTGAGATCGCATCATTAATGGATGCATATTAAGGAAGATACAACTATTTTGGTAAAGACTGGTCACTAGACTGTGACAATGAGAATGGACAGAGTTAGTCTCTAAGTTTTTGGTATAGATTTCAGAGTGATTGGATTCAAGGTATGTGATCTTGATGGATGATGAAAGAGGTACTGACAGATTTTCATTGGTCAGAGCAAGGTGTGGAATGATTGGTGACATCATCTATGGTGTGTGCTCTGGCGATGGCTTATTATGAAGCTGACTCAGGGAATGAAGTGTGTGTTTTGTTTGGAAAGCATAATTCAAGGATGTCGATCCTTAATTGTTGTAATGAAATCATTGTAAAGATTCTCAGATCTCTAACTCCTACTTACAAATTCAAGGCAATGTCAATTTAAGAAAATATACCCCTAACTCCAAACTTTAGCAGAGAGATGTTGATTGCAAAGTTAACCACCTTTGAAGCTGTGGAATTAGGAGAAGCTGCTCCTAAAGTTGAATCTACATTTAGGGCATCTACACACAAGAAAGTATATGCACTTCCAAGCACAAGAAAATAAGATGTGAGAGAAGATCTTGGTGAGTATGCTGAGGAATGGGAGAAGATAATGGAAGAAGAAAAGAAGATGGAAGAACTTGTTGCACTGATAGCTAGAAGAGAGAAAAGAGGTAAGGGAAAATTTGAAGGTAAATTACCTTTGAAATGTTTTTCATGTAATAAGGTAGGTCATTTTCCATCTAGATGTCCTACAAGAGTTCCTAAATATAAACTTGATTATGCAAAGATTAGAAGAGATAAAGAATGTTATTATGCTAGTGAAGGAATCTCTAATGATGGTGATGATTTAGACAATGAAGAGATTGGATTGGTTGCTATTAAAGATGAACCAGTCCATGAGGAAAAAGCCTTAGTATCTCATGTTGACAAGAAAATTGAATGGATAATTGGCAATGGATGTTCTCATCACATGACTGGTGATAAGAACAAATTTGTTAAATTAGTAAATTATGATGGAGGTGTTGTAAGGTTTGGGGACAATCTCTCAAAATCCATCATAGGAGTAGGATCCATCACTCTAGTTGGAAAGACTAATACGGACAATGTACTACTTGTTGAAAGACTGAAACATAACTTGTTGAGTGTTGGATAGTTAATGGATAAAAACTTTTAGTTAAGTTTTGTTAATGGTAAGTGCTTTATCAAAAGCAAGGAAGGAAAACTGATTGCTACCGATTCAAGATCTAGAGGTAATGTATTTAAACTAAACACATTTGGAGCCTCTTGTTTTGTTTCAAAGGTAGATAATAGTTGGTTATGGCATAGAATATTTTGTCATGTTAACTTTGATAACATTGTGAAAGCAAGTATGGCTAATGTAGTAAGAGATCTACCAAAGATTGTGAAACCTTCTAACACTGTATGCAGAGAATTTGTTATGGGAAAGAAAACTAAAAGCAGTCATAAAAGAAAAACATTTACATCAAAAGGAAAGTTGGATCTAGTACATACAAATCTATGTGGGCCTACAAGAACAAATTCATACTACGGTGAAAGGTATTTTATACTCTTTGTTGATGACTTTTCTAAAATGATGTGGGTTACTTAATTGAGAGAGAAATCAGAAGCATTTGACAAATTCAAGTTATTTAAAGCAAAGGTAGAGAATGAATTAGGATTGAAAATAAAGTGTTTAAGATCAAACATAGGTGGAGATTTTACATCAGATTTATTCAATTCATACTAAGAAGAGCATGGAATAAAAAGACAAACATCTACTCCTAGGACTCCACAACAAAATGGGATAACAGAGCGAAGAAATAAAACTATACTTGATACTACTAGGACAATGCTGATTGAAGGAAATGTATCTCATGTACATTGGAGTGAGGCTATTGGAATAGCAGTGTACACATTAAACCAAATTCAAATTAGAGATGGCACAAGTAAGACTCCCCAAGAACTATGGTTTGATCACACTCCTACTGTAAAATATTTCATAATTTTTGGTAGAAAATTTTATATCAAGAGGGATGATGAGATAGGGAAATTTGATGCTAGAAGTGATGAAGCTATCTTCCTTGGTTACTCTATTAAAAGTAAGGCATACAAATGTTTCAATATGAGATTAAGGAAGATGGTTGAAAGTAGCAATGTAAGAATAGATGAGAAATTTCTGATACAAGAAAGAATGTATGACAGCAGTCAGATATCAGAAGTGAAAGAAACCTCTACTGTTGTCGAAGAAGAAGAACTTGTTGAGGAAGAAAGTGAAAAAGAGGCTTGTGATGATACAAGAAAAACTACTAAAATTCCTAAAACTCCAAGGTATGTAAAAAATAACCATCCTGAAAATCAAATTATTGGCAATACTAGTCAGGGAGTACTAACTAGATCTAAATTAGAGAAGAAATTTGTTTAATTTCTCAAGTTGAGCCAAAAAATATAGATGAAGCCTTTAAATATGAATCTTGGATAAATGCCATGAAAGAAGAATTGGATCAGATAAAGAAAAATAATACTTGGGAATTGGTTCCAAGACCTAAAAATAAAAATGTTATAGGAACAAAATGGGTCTTTAGAAACAAAATGGATGAAGAAGGAACAATTGTAAGGAACAAAGCAAGACTAGTGTGTAAGGGATACTCACAGCAAGAAGGCATAGACTTTGAAGAAACATTTTCTCCTATTGCTAGAATAGAGGCAAAAAGATTATCTATATCTTATTTTTCACACAAAAACTTCAAAGTGTATCAAATGGATGTTAAATCTATATTTCTGAATGGAGATCTTGAAGAAGAAGTATACATAGAACAACCAGATGGATTTCCTCTATGCGAAGACAAAGACATGGTGTGAAAATTGAAGAAAGCCCTGTATGGGTTGAAGCAAGCTCCTAGGGCTTGGTATGCAAGGTTGGATAAGTATCTACTTGGACTTGGATTTAGAAAAGGTAATGCAGATAGTAATTTATATTTGAGAACTACTAAAGATGGAATCCTAATAGTAGAAGTATTTGTGGATGACATTAGCTTTAGAGGTAATGATGATCTATGTAAGAATTTTGCTAAAGAAATGGAAAGTGAATATGAGATGTCCATGATAGGTGAAATGAAATTCTTCCTTGGACTACAAATAACTCAAAATGAGAATGGTATTTTCATTTCTCAAACCAAGTATCTCCAATAATTGCTTAAGAAATTTGGTATGGAAGATTATAAACCAGTAGGAACACCTATGGTGACTAGAAACAAGCTAATAATTGATGATGAATCAAAATGTGTTTTTTAGACTTTGTATAGATCAATGGTTGGAGGGCTAAAATATCTGACTCACACCAAACCAGATATTGCTAATGTTGTTGGAATTGTGGCTAGATATCAAGAAGAACCCAAAGAGACTCATCTAGCTACTGTTAAAAGGATACTAAGGTATCTCAGAGGAACCATAGACTATGGTTTATGGTATGACAGGAATGATAGCTTTGAACTTCATGGTTATACTGATGTTGATTGGGTAGGAAATATTGATGACAAAAAAAGTACAAGTGGTGGTGCATTTTTCCTTGGGAAAAAGTTGGTTTCTTGGCTAAGTAAGAAACAAGATTGTATAGCACAATCTACTGCCGAATCAGAATATGTTGCTGCTGCTATAAATTGCACTCAAATTGTTTGGATGAAACAAATGCTGATAGAAATTGAAATAAATTTTAATGAGCCTATGGTTATCCATTGTGATAACACTAGCACAATAAACATGTCAAAGAATCTAGTTATGCACTCTAAAACTAAACACATTTCTATTAAGTATCACTTCTTAAGAGACAAGGTGGTAGAAAAAGAAATCAAGCTTGAATATATCAGTACAAAAGAGTAGATTGCAGACATCTTTACAAAGCCACTACCAAAAGATACCTTTGAATATCTTAGAGGTATGTTAGGGGTTCAGGCCCCTCCTAGTCAGAACTAAATGATGTGGAGATGCATCAATCCAGAAGTTCTTAAAGCCTCATCATTTTCTGGACTGGATGTAGGGATCTACTCCTCAGGGGGAGTGATCATGGAAAAAAGTATATATGTGAAGGCAGTTGGAACCCTTTTCCATTGTTGTCAAAGGGGCAGTGTTGTTATGAGAAAATCCTCACTATTTGGGGAGATTGTTCAGTTGAAGGACTTTTGGGTTGATACAACTTTGGGATAAGATTTTCCCATATGTTGACATCAATGCCAAAGGGGGAGATTGTTGGATATTTCTAATGCATGGGTGGTGATTGAGACATTTAATATGTTTAAACACTATGTTACTAAATGGGCACTCATACTATTGTCATTTGTGTTTTGTCACTGATGTCAACATATGCTTCTATGAAGGAACCAGACTAGTAATCACAGTGTACGAAAGGTGTATGGATTTTTTAGATGTTGTGAAGTCAAACAAGAGTTCAGATGGATTTTTTGATCTTATATCTAAGATTGCATCATTAATGGATTCATATTAAGGAAGATACAGTTGTTTTGGTAAAGACTAGTCACTGGACTACGATAGTGAGAATGGATATTGTTATTCTTTAAGTTTTTGGTATAGATTTTAGCGGGATTGGATTCAAGGTATGTGATCTTGAAGGATGATGGAAGAGGTACTGATAGATGTTCATTGGTTAGTGCAAGGTATAGAATGATTGGTGATGTCATCTATGGCGTGTGCTCTAGTGATGGCTTATTATAAAGCTGACTCAGGGAATGAAGCATGTGTTTTGTTTGCCAAGCATAATTCAAGGATGCCGGTCCTTAATTTTTGTAATGTAATCATTGTAAACTTTTTTGTGATATGTGTGTATCTTAGCAAGGGCCTATGTAATTGTTTGTAATTAGGAAAGCCTTATGGGCTGACCTATTCTTGGTAAAATGTAATAAGGTATAAATAAAAGGTCTTTTCTTTGGAAGAGGGATGGCTATGATATGTGTGATATAAGGAAGTTATGAACTTGTGTCTGTTGTATGTAGAGTAGAGGATTATTGGTGGACTTCATTGGAACTGATCAAGCAAAGACAGTTGCTAGCAAATAGTTCAAAAGATTATGTATTTCTTCATATACACTTGTTGCGAACTAATGACTTCAGAAGGTGGACTTAACCTTCTTTGGGTAGTGAGCCCTCTTTTGTTCTTGACTCCTAACAAGGTCTGTCCTCTAACAAGGAATATGTACTATAATGTTTCAATAAGCTCCTAACAGGGCTATATCTTCTAACAAGGATTACTATACTCTCAGTACATCATTAGTGGGTACTAATTCCCACCAGGGTTTTAACCTTTAACAAGGTCTCCCCGTAACCAAAATATTATGTTATTATGTTGGCATTCATTGTGTTCATTGGATCTGATATTGATAAGCTTAAAGTTTAAAGTTTAATATTCTATCATACAACTAATTCACCCCCCCTCTTAGTTGTATTGTGGACTATTAATCCTAACAATTACCTCTTCTCTTTGCACCTATTGCTATCTCCATTCCTAATTTATTTAGGATATTTCATGCATCATTCTTGAAAGGTTGTAAGATTTTTTCATCAACTATCCAACACTTAGAAGATTATGTTTCAAACCTTCAACCTACAACATAAAATCTTCATTGTTATTTCCTTCTAGAGAAATTGAGCCTCTTCCTCTAATCATACCACTAATGTTGTCTCCCCATATTACCATACCTCCATCATACTTCTCAAGGGTTTTTTACTTTTTTTACCAATCATATGATGAGAGAAACCATCATATATAAACCATTCATCATTTTTGACAACTTGTGCATCTAGGGCATTCTCTTCAACAATATAATCAGTAAAACTAGAATGCATAGAAACTTCAGACTTGGGATCATATTCTTTAATGGAAATATAAGAGCTACTAGGATTAGGATCATTGGACTTAATACCTTTTTATTTCTTATAAATGAATGAACTGGTAGGAATAAAATCTATAGGCTTAATATCATCATCATTAGAATTAGTATCCTCATCTTTGACAATAATGAAAGTGACGTCTTCATCATTCTTTTTGGACTCATCATTTATAAATCCTTCATCATAACTAACAGAAAAGTAACATCTTTTTACAATAGTAGGTCTTTTACTTTTCCATCTCTTAACTCTCTCTAGACATCTAGAAGTAAATTGTCCTATGTTACTACATGAAAAATACTTGATAGGTATATTTCCTTTGTACTTACCTTCAGGAGATCTAGGTACCCTTCCTGCAATCATTTCTTCCATCTCTTGAAGCTCTCTATCTTCTCCTTCCATTTCCTTCTCATATATTGGCATCCATTTGTTTGCTGATCTTTTACTTGATTTTGAACTGTACATATCCTTCTTAGTTTTACTAGCCTTGATTGTAGTCTCAATCTTAATTAGTGTATCACCAAATGTATATATCTCAAAGGTCGTAAGCTTACCAACTAGTTTGTCTCTTTTTATATCAATCATTATCCTAATCTCCTCAATTATTGCAACTTTGTGACTATAGGTAGGGGTTAGTGATCTTATCACCTTTTCCACAATTTCATCTTCTTCCAAGGTACCTCCAGCACATCTAATAGTTGTAACAATCTCTTTTACCCTAAGCATATAAGGGTCAATCCTCTCATCTTCACTCATTCTGAAGGCTTTGTATTGGCCTTTCAAACTCTTCAACTTGGAAACCTTTACTTCCTTCTCTCCTTCATTGAAAATATACAATTTATCCCATATCTTATTATTTTTATTCAATTCCATAACATTAGTTATTTCTACATCAGTCAATACTCTCAATCTAACTTCCTTATCCCTAATATTAGCTTTGGCATTATTGATATCTTATGGAGTTGTAGGGTTTGTAGGAGGATTATAATATTTCTTAGTAACCTTCCAATAGTCTTTATCAATGCACCTAAGATGCACTATCATGTGGCTCTTCCAAAAAGTGTAGTTGGTTCCATCAAACCTATTGATGCAGGAACATCTTAGGTCCTTGGCAATCTTGTGTCCCAAAAAGATGTTTGAAGATTTCTATGTTTCTTAGTTCCTTCTTTGACTGAGTTGGTTTGGTGTTGCTTGGTTTCCTTTGTTTACCAGTGTTGGTTGATTATCTCTCTAGTGCTCAGTGAATTTCCCTTGTGCTCAGTGATGCTTGTTTGGCACTCAGTTATCCTTGCTTACCAAGTTGTTTATTTTGGATTTCTGTTGAGGCTGACTCTTGTAATTAATTTTGGTTGCAGATTTAATGCTGGTATCTATCATTGGGAAGTGTGTGGACCTAGATCTATTCATTCCTTTCATTGATGGTGGATCTGAAGGCCGACTTGTTCGGTAGCCTCTTGTATATAATGTAGTATTTGGTTGTAGGTTAGGGAGTAGATTTGGGAGATTGAGATCAATTAGGACATAGGAGATAGAAGATAGAAGATTAGAGATTATTGGAAAATCCTCGCATGTTGGAGGACTCCTATAATTGATTATAATATATGGCCTTAACTGGAAGGCCTTACAACCCGACATGTATGAATCAATTTGAGATAAATATATGATAAGTACCTACATTCTCTCTCTCACTTATTGTGTTGTTGCTTTTGTGTGTTGTTCTAGAAGGTGGATGTGGTTAGGGTGTGCCTTTGGCCCCTCTCCCTATCCTCCCTTATGTTAGGTGGTATTAGATTGAGGTGAGATCTGGATCTAGGTTTGCAAATCTAGGTTTGAGGGTTCCTTCTTGTCAAACCCTAGTTGATTTTTTGTGGGGTAGCAGATTGCGATCTAGCCTACAATTGCAGAGGGTTTCAAGATGGTTCGTCAGAGGAGAGATGCAGATCTAGGATTGGCAGACATGTTGAGACAACTTACTGCTAGATTGGAAGCTATTGAAACAACTCAGAGAAGAGGAAGACATCTTGAAGATGTTAGTGATGATGAAATTGAGGAAGAAAAAGGTGATGTAGAACCTACACCTATGGTGGATCAAGGTGAGGAAAGATTATTGAAGGCTTTGAAAAATTTGAAGTCTACACCACACCTTAATCCTCCTGAGTATAGTGGAAAATTGAATTTTGATGAATTGGTGGACTGGATCACCAAGATACAAAATTACTTTGAGTATGAAAATGTACCTGAGGAAATGAAGGTGAAATTGCAAGCACAAAGTTGAAAAGTCATGCATCCTTATGGTGGGAAAATTTGTAGCTAGACAAAAAGAGGAAATGCAAAGACAAAATTAAAGTATGGAATAAAATGGTGAATATATTGAAAGGAAATTTCCTACCTTGTGATTATCAGATTAACCTAGCTAGGTGAATGCAAAGTTTGAGGTAGAAAGATAGCTCGGTAAAAGAATATACTGAGGAATTCTAAAGATTAGATATCAAATCTCGACATGATGAAGATGATGTGGAAAGAATTGCTAGATACTTGAATGGTTTGAGAGTTTCCATCCAAGAAGAAATCAGTTTGGTCAAATTAGAGAACATTGAAGAGGCTTATTAATTTGCATTGAAAGCTAAGGAGAAATTGAACAAAAGACATGAGCAAAGACAAAGAGGTAGAGGTGGTAGATTCCCTAGAGGAAGAGGTAGATCTTATGGTGAAAATAGTAGATCTGAACCTTAAAAGACAACTTTGGAAAAAGGCGAGACCAAGTGGAAAGGTGAAAATTCATCTAGAGGCAGAGGCAGTAACTACCGAGGTGGTTATAATAGAGGTGGTTTCCAAGGAACTTGTTACAATTGTGGAGAAGAAGGACATAGATCATTTGAGTGTACACATACAAGTAAGAAGGTCAGTAGTAGTAGAAATGCCTTGGCACAAGAAGAGTCACTGAATGAACCTGAGAAAGAAAATAACTTGATGGTAAGAAGAGCACTTTGGAGTGAAGGTAAAAAGGAAGATCTGGTAAGGAAAAGTTTGTTCAAGACCAGATGTAGATTTTCTGATAAAGTTTGGAAGGTAATCATTGACAGTGATAGATTGGAGAATCTGGCATCTGAGGAAATGGTTACAATGTTGTAATTGGAAAGGTTGGAACATCTGAAGCCCTATCAAATTTTATGGATCAAAGATGAGCATACACTCTTGGTAAATGAACAATGTTATGTGAATTTGAAAATTAGAAAGTACTATGATAAGGTGTTATGTGATATCATGTCTATGGATTGTTTCCATATTTTGTTGGGTAGACCTTGACAATATGATAGACATGCTATATATGATGGGAGATTGCATAAATATACTATTTGGGCTGATAGAAGAAGAAAAATCTTGTTACCTTTGATTGAAGAACATGTTAGTAATGTTTGCACATTTGTGAAAGTTTTCTTGATGGAAGGAAGAAAGTTTGTTAAGGATTTGAAGAAGAATGATGTATGTTTTGTTGTGATTCCTAACAAATCAAGTAAGAAAATATAGGATAGTGTCCCTAAGGAGATTGATAAGTTACTCACCGAGTACAATGAAATTATTTATGATAATGTACCTAATGGTTTGCCACCAAAAAGAAGCATTGATCATTGCATGGATTTAATCCCTGGAGCTAGTTTATAGAATAAGGCACCACATCGGTTGACACCTATGTTAATATGATTTAGAACAATAGAGAGGGGAGGTGAATCTATTTTTCTCAGGTCCTGATGTATAAAAAAAACTTTAAAAAATTTCTTTAAATCAGATCCAATAACCAAAACAAACTTGGTCATCACTGATTCAATAATAGAAACATCTAACAATGCAGTCCACTACCCAGCTGTAACTTAACTTGTAAAACACAAAAATGTTCAAACCAAAACATTCACACAAGTATTAACACTAGGATTTATAGTGGAAACATAATTTGGGAAAAACCACTTTATAACATGTTACTATTATTTTCACTCTTTTGAAGTGAGCTCAGTAAAAAGCCAACCCTGTCAAAGGTTACAATACACACTATTGGGTGTGACCCAATTAAAATATTTCAATCACCCTATTAAAAGTGAGCCTTGTCATAGGACTTACATACACTCCATTAGAATGCAACCTTGTTCAAAGGATTTAACATATGACTATTAGGTCAACCTCTGTTAAAAGGATTTTGACTGTTACAATGGTTAGAAAGTAGCAGCAATATTTATCTGAAAAATATACAACTCACTTTGCAAATATCAGATCTGATTCCGTACACTAATGTTGGTTTACTAACTTTGAAACTTTTCCATCTCTATCTCTAATCTACTCAGAACTTTTCTTCAAGAAACCACCACAATTCTCCTTCAGCCTTTTCTACTTATTCAGTCAATAAAACTTTACTAATCTTCCAGCACTCTGTTCACCCATGCACTTGCATATCCAAATGCTCAGGCTCCCTTTATACTTTCCTCAATTAGGTTAACTCATCTTATGCCTCTCAATCTCATTCATAGATCTTAGGGTTAGGTCAGATTCATTGAATCTACCTGCTTCATGTTCTTCGACTCCTCTAGAATCATCTCAAATCTCTTAAAGATTTACAATAAAACATTTTACAGTGCATTTAATGCTTTCAAACAACTAATAAATAAAGTCAACACATTTTACATAATCCAAGAATTCAACAATGTCAGCTCCAAAATTAAATTCTCTTCAAATATAAAATTGTTGATGCTCGGTCAATACTGTGATCAACTACTCGGTCTTCATGTAGAAAGCTCAGTCATTACTAAAAATATTTCCTCGGCTTACACTATCTTCCTTGACAATTAACTATTTTTCAGTCGACACTATATTTTTTCTCGGCATACATTGACTCGGTCGACACTAACATTACTCAGCTTAAACATGATTTCTCCATTTTTTGCTCGATCAAGCCTACCAGTTTAGTCTTCAATCTTACTAAGATAAACAATACATTATCTCATCATTGTGCAACATAGTCAAGTACACTTTGTAGTATCAAGATAACTCAACCTTTCCTTAGGTACTATTGTTACCAACCTTCCCTATCCCCTTAGCAACACTCAAATAGATATATTACTTTCCTAAGTAGCAACAGTCTTACTAGTTAAGGTTTGACATCAATGACAATACAACAATTGTTTCAATTGTAGTTTCCAACAACCTATTGAGAATTAGGAATTGAACTGACAGATTCAAGAATTGTTGCAGAAAAGTTTGATCAAAGAAAGTTTGAGTCCTTGTGCAGTACCTGGTATATTGGCACCTAAGAAGAATGGAGATGGCAAATGTGTATTGATTCTAGAGGAATCAAAAAGATAACAGTAAAATATAGGTTTCCTATACCGAGAATGGATGACATAATGGACAGTTTGACTGGAGCAAAGTATTTTACCAAAATTGATTTGAAAAGTGGGTATCATCATATTAGAATCAAAGAAGGTGATGAATGGAACACTGCTTTCAAGACAAAATAAGGTTTGTATGAGTGGTTGGTTATGCATTTTGGTTTAACTAATGCACCGAGTACTTTTATGAGGTTGATGAATGAAGTTTTGAAGGAATTATTAGGTAAGTTTGTGATTATATACCTTGATGATATTCTAATATTCAACAAGACCAGAGAAGAACATTTGTTGCATGTTAAACAAGTATTGTAGAGATTGAAAGAAGAAAATTTGTAGATAAATATGAGAAAGTGTTCATTCATGAAAGAGGAGATTGTGTATTTAGGATTTAGGATTTTAGTTGATGGTTTGAAGATGGATCCTAAAAAGGTTGAAGCTATTTTGAATTGGTCTACACCTGAGAATGCTAGTGAGGTAAGATCATTTCATGGTTTGACAAATTTTTACCAAAAGCTCATTAGGAATTTAAGTTCAATTTATAATGCTATGACTGAGACTATGAGAGGATATAAAAGGGAATTCAAGTGGACACATGGAGCTGATAAAAATTTTGAGACTCTAAAGCAGAAGATTTCTAAATTGCCTATTTTGGCATTGCCTAATTTAAATAAGGTATTTCAAGTGGAATGTGATGCAAGTGGAAATGCAATAGGAGTTGTGTTGATTCAAGAAGGTAAACATGTTGCTTTATTTAGTGAAAAGTTAAATGATGCAAGAAGAAAATATTCTATGTATGATCAAGAATTATATGCTATTGTTCAAGCACTAAAGAAATGGAGACATTATTTGATATCGAATGAATTTGAGTTGTATACCAATCATAAAGCTTTACAATATTTGGATAGTCAGAATAAGTTGAATCAGATACATATGAAATGGGTTGAGTATTTGTAGAATTATACATTTGTGATAAAGCATAAGAGTGGATTCACTAATTGAGTTGTTGATGCATTGAGTAGAAGGATATCTTTGATGACCGAGATGAGAATTAAAGTTCTTGGTTTTGATGAAATGAGAGATTTTTATGAAACTAATCTTGATTTTTCTAAGCCATGGAGAAAGTGCAGAGAACCAATTCAAGATCAACTAAGTACAAAATGGAAATAATATTTCATTCAAGAAGGTATGTTGTTTAAAGGTATTTAGTTGTGTATACCGAGAGGAGTAATGTGAACCAATTTGATAAAGGAGAAACATAGTAGTGGTTTGGCTAGACATTTTGGTATTGATCAGACATTGAATTTTCTTAAGGAGAAATACTTTTGGCCATAGTTGTATAAAGATGTTTAGAAATTTGTGAAAAGTTATGGAATTTGTCAAGTTGCAAAAGGAGTAAGTCAGAATACTGGATTGTATACACTAATTTATGTTCCTGATAAACCTTGGATTGACATTAATATGGATTTTGTTCTTGGCTTACTAGAGATAGTAAGAGGTGATGATTGTATATTTATTGTTGTGGATAGATTTTCTATGATAAGACATTTTATACATTGTAGAAAGACATCAGATGCAGTACATATAGTAGATCTTTTCTTTAAGGAAATTTTTAGATTGCATGGATTACTGAAGAGTATTATCTCTGACCAGGATAGTAAGTTTGTTGGATACATTTGGAAGAACCTTTGGAGAAAATTCGGTACCAAGTTGAAATATAGTTCTACATTTCACCCATAGACCAATGGAAAGATAAAAGTTGTGAATAGAAGTTTTGGAAATCTTTTGAGATGTTTAGTTGGAGACACACCAAGTAATTGGGATTCTGTGTTGGCATAAGCAAAGTTTGCATACAATAATTTAGTGAATAGGAGTATTGGAAATTCACCTTTTGAGATTGTAAATGGCATACAACTGAGAGGTATATCAGATTTGAGAGACATTATTGATGAAAGAAAGAGAAGTGTTGAAGGAGTAAATTTTGCTGAGTACATGAAAACATTGCATGAAGATGTAAAATATAAGTTGGAGAAAAGTAATCAGAAATAAAAAGATAAAGATGATAGATCAAGAAGACATAAGACTTTTGCATTCGGTGATGAAGTGATGGTTCATTTGAAGAAAGATAGATTTTTTGTTGAAACATATGGGAAGCTAAAAATGAAGAATTTTGGACCTTGCAAGATTTTGAAGAGATTTGATAGTGGAAATACATATGAGATTGAGTTACCTGATGACATGGATATATCACCTATTTTCAACATTACTGATTTGTATGAATATCATGAGTTGAATGAAGAAATGATAGTACCAAATGATTATCCTAAGAAACAAATAGAAGAATTTGAGCATATTTTGGAGCAAAGAATTAGCAGAAGTACAAGAGGAAAATAGTATATGGAGTATCTGGTAAAGTGGAAGAATAGACCTATTGAAGATAGTGCATGGTTTTCAAAATTTGAGTTGGATGCAGCTCAGATCATACTTGCTGAATGATTCAGAGAATCATTTTTAAATAACCCCAAGTGTCTGATGCAGGAGAATCTCAGGTCCTTGGAAATCCTATGTCACCAAAAAGATGTTTCAAGATTTCTATGTTGCTCGGTTCCTTCTTTGACCGAGTTGGTTTAGTGTTGCTCATTTTCCTTTGTTTACCGATGTTGGTCAGTTATGTCTTTGGTGCTCAATGAATTTCCCTGACACTCGGTGATGCTTATCTGTGGCTCGGTTATCCTTGCTTACTGAGTTTTTTATTTTGTATTTCTATTGAGGCCAAATCTTGAAATTAATTTTTGTCATAGATTTAATGATGGTATCTATCATTGGGAAGTGTGTGGACCTAGATCTAGTCATTCCTTCCATTGATGGTGGATCTAAAGGCCGACTTGTTTGGTAGCCTCTTGTATATAATATAGTCTTTGGTTGTAGGTTAGGGAGCAGATTTGGGATATTGAGATCAATTAGGACATAGGAGATAGAAGATTAGAGATTATTGGTAGATCCTCACATGTTGGAGGACTCCTATACTCAATTGTAATATCTAGCCTAAACCAGGAAGGCCTTATAGCCTGACATGTATGAATCAATTTGAGATAAATATATGATAAGTATCTGCATTCTCTCTCTCACTTGTTGTGTTGTTGCTTCTGTGTGTTGTTCTGCAAGGTGGATCTGGTTAGGGTGTGCCTTTGGCCCCTCTCCCCATCCTCCCTTGCATCACCTATGGCCATCCTTCTTGTATGCTACCATCTTATGATCTACCTCAAGATGGTATACTTCCTTCAAGGGACTAGGATTTGATACTAATTGTAGTAAATATGAGGTAAACAACTAGGGGGTTTAATTTGTTGCATCTAAAATAGTAAGACTTCAAAGAAAACTTAAATTCCTTAAACTTTGAAATAAATTGAAATGCTTAACTAATTAAACCCTTATTACTAATTTGCAATATGTAAAGCATGTAAATAAAAAATAAAAAACATCAACGCCACATAACAAAAATATTTTTTATGATGCAAACTTGAAATTAGGGTGAAAACCATGGTGTGGCTAACACCTATAATAAGAATAATACCTTATTATAAGTAAAATCTTATTAAAAATATGGAATGAACATACATTCGGGCATGGTGCCTAGATCTCACTACTCAATAAGCCTTTGGCTACAACCCTAAGGAATAATTTTTCCTTACAAACACAAATCAAACTATAATCTTATAGATTTATAAATTATATAGAACTATCTAATTATGCCTTGGTTAGTTCCATTGAAGTACAATCATATTCTATTGTAGTTATCTATAACTCCTTCAAATAATCAATTTAACCTTCAGCAAATCTATAAAACTACTTCACAAGAAATTCATGGCATCTACAATCGATCCTTCTCATGCAAAACCACATCTACACTTAGAATATTTCCCTAAAACCTTAAAAAAATCATCAACCAAGGTCAGCAAAACCTAACTTTCAAATTTAATCTCACACTGCCAAAATCAATGATCCAAATCCTAGTATGTCCCCCAAACATAACCCAGTCCCTTAATAATCACCTCAAGATCATAAACACCACCATAAATTGTTTTATTGATCGCCAATAAAATATTTTATCAATTTTCTTGACATGTCAGCCAAGAACACAAGAACACCTCCTATAACTGGGAAAAAAATTCAAATCTTGTCACCTTGATCAATGCAAATTGCTAACTTAGTAGGAACATAATTCAAGAACTTCCTTAAGCATAATTAAGAACAAAATAAACATTTGAACCATCCACATCATTAGATTCTATTATCATTTCTTACCACCCCTGAAGAACACTAACCTCTTCAATTGAAATACTTATAAATGCCTTGCATACCTTCAGATTCACTATCCCTTTGAACTAAAGACACGTCTTCATGTCCTTAACATAATCCTAGATACATAATCAAAGATCCCATCATGATAACATGGGTAAAATTGATCTCTAAACCTCTATTACAATGGTAGATAGTAAAGTAACCAATCACCATTTTTGATCTCATAACTTACTCAAATCATCATGTAAACACTTGCGCTTTGACATGGGCCTGGTAAACAAACTCTACATCATTCCCTAATGTGTTTGACTCATCATCTTTTTTTTGTTTCCTTTCTATACAAATAAACATATTGTTCCATGGTAAAACTACATAACAGACATGTTGACAACAATGCCAACACATCAAACTTGCCAACACCCATTGGTTTTGAGTCATTCAGCCCGAATTTATTCAACAAATCCTTCACATACTTAGTCTAAGATATGAAAATCCATTTTTTCTAATTGATTAGTTTATAGTACCAAAAATAATTTCATCTCTCCTATCATGGACATCTCAAACTCATTTTTCATCACTGACCAATTTCTTATGCTCAAGCAGTAAATTATTTAGTATGCTAACTGATTCCACAAATAAAGGATTCCTCATTACTTGTTTTTCTTTGGCTTTCTCCATTTCCAATACACTTATCTTCATCAAATATTATTCTCCATGTTAGGGATTTTTCTTGTAGGATCAAACTTGCCTAAAATATGGGCTTGGTTCTCAGCTAAAAAGGACTCCAAGTTTGCAAGAAAAGCCTAATTGATGAGGATTGGATTAGATCCTCCTTCTGCTTCGAGCTCCACAAGACTCAGGCAGGTATTTCCTATGAATAGGTTACTATATTTCAAGTAAGCTTTTGATTAGTGGATTTGGTCTTCACTGTCATGCTATTGTGTTACTCAAATCTACTTCAATGAAAGATGATTCTATAAATAGCTGAGAACAACCTGTTACAGAATGTGACAAATGAAACTACTAATGTAACAACATGAACAATGGCATAAGGATATGAATCCTTCTTCTTTTTATGATTACAACTCAAGGAAGGTTAACCTCTGGATTCTCTCTTTAAGGAATCACTAAATATGAACTGTATCACTTGGATACAGTCTCTATGCATGAACTTAGAAACAGAAAAGAACTGGTAATGAAATTTTGTGTTTGATGTCTAAGAGATAACTGCATTACAAATAGCCAACCAATGCCTATTCTTGGGCAAAGAGTCAAAAGATACAACCAACAAGTCACAAATCAAATGAAATACTATAGAATGTCTTATAGACTGAATGCAATCCAGATAGAGTGCCTTACAAATTGTCTTCTCACTTCTATACTGTTCAATCAAATCCTTCAATAATGTCAGCTCTCTAAAACTGCTTATGAAATTTAATTCTCTCCTTGAGAGAAACTCACAAATAATCAAACAGACTACCTTGTAGCTGGTATGTTTTCAGTTGCCTTACAAATAAACATACAAGAGCCAAAACAAAAATGCAAAGAGACAGAACAACAAAGAACAGGGACTACACTGTATTTTATTGAAATGATCTTGCTTTGATACATTAAGGACAGAAAACTCAATGCATAGACAAGGTTGAGAAATTCATTTTGCAGAAATACATTCAAAAAACCATCTAGAAGCCTGCTGTAAAATCTTCTGAGTGAGAGGGCAGAACCAGTCTGAAACCCTTCAACAGAACATAAGAAGAAATAGGGACAGGAACCTTTTACACTGAGAAAAGAAGAGAATAAATAGACTGAGAGAGAAACCCTAAAATCTGCACTTGACCCACACCTATCCACTCTGCAATCTAATCTCATTTGTCTTCTTGCTTCTCTGAAATCTAATCTTCTCGGGTACCTCCAAAATCTGATCTACTTTGTCCTTTTTTTGCATAAAATCTGCTCATCTACTAGAAATCTAATTTCTTTATCCTTCTGTCGGATCTACAAAATCAATCAATTTTGGAAAAAAAAGTCTCCCCAAAATCTGATCATAGATTTAAAAGCTCTTACTACTCTTAGAAACTTGATCTGATCTGATTCTAACTACCATCATTGCATCCGTCATCTTCTAGCATTTTTGAAAACATATTATATTGCCATATTCTGATAAAAAATGAATTTCCCAGGCATTTTCCTGTGAACAGCTCTGTCATGAAAATTTTCAAAATTACTCCAATGTTTCAACTTTGTGATTTTTAAATCTTTTCAAACCTTTAAAATCTGCACATGCCATCAAAACTCACCACTTGTCACCATTTCATTGGATGCTCGGACAAACTCACTTTTAACCCCAATCCATCTAGAGATCTGGACACTACATTAATCTCTAATTCTCTGAAGCATTTCCTTGACCATGGTTTCATTTAGAGACTTGGAGAATTCCCTTTAGTCTCTAGGTCTCTGAATGAACATCTGGAGACTTGGAGACTAAGTCTCTAAGTCTCATAATCATTTGGGGACTTGGAGACTAACATTATCTAGAGACTTGGAGACTAAGTCTCTAAGTCTCATAATCATTTCCTTTCTTTATGATTTCTTTATGAGATTTTGATAATGTCTTTAGTATCTAGGTCTCTGAATGAACATCTAGAGACTTGGAGACTAAGTCTCTAAGTCTCATAATCATTTGGAGACTTAGAGACTAACATTATCTAGAGATTTGGAGACTGTCTTTAGTCTCTAGGTCTCTGAATGAACATCTGGAGACTTGGAGACTAAGTCTCTAAGTCTCATAATCATTTGGAGATTTGGAGATTTGGAGACTAACATTATCTAGAGATTTGGAGACTACCTTTAGTCTCTAGGTCTCTGAATGAACATCTGGAGACTTGGAGACTAAGTCTCTAAGTCTCATAATCATTTGGAGATTTGGAGACTTCCTCATCTAGAGACTTGGAGACTAAGTCTCTAAGTCTCTAAACCATTTGGAGACTTGGAGACTAACATTATCATGAGACTTGGAGACTAACTCATCTAGAGACTTGGAGACTAAGTCTCTAAGTCTCATAATCATTTGGAGACTTGGAGACTTCCTCATCTAGAAACTTGGAGACTAAGTCTCTAAGTCTCTAAATGAGTTCTTTCCTTTGTGAGACTTGGAGACTAAGTGACATGTGTCCCTTTCTGCAAAAAAAATTTTGGGCCCACTGGCATAGAAACTAAGGTGGATGCACAAGCCTAGGCAAGCATAGATTCTATCACTTTGATTTATTTCATATGTTTGGATCATTCCATATAAACATTTCAAATTTTGAAATTGGGAGCAATGTGGGATAATTGCCATGAATTTTTTATGGGCAGTTTAGATAGTGCCACACTCAGACAACTATATCTCATGAACCAGGATGAATTTTTAAAATCATGCCAGTGCAAATCTGGAGAACTAGATTTATGACAACATATGCGAAAATGAGCTTGATCCAATAGTTCAATAAAAAGTTATGCCCCCCACAATATGACTGTATTTTTCTTTTCTGCAAATCCTTGTATGCACAAAATCCATTGATTCAAAAATTTATTCTATGGGATCCCATGGTATTTGGTTTTGAACTTTGAAGAAGATTCTACTTTATATGCCAACCTAGGCTTCTCAATTTGTCTTCCACATTTTCATTAATTTTCCAACCATTCAACTGGACATACGCTGGCAAAGAACAAACTCGTGAGTTATTAAAAATATATTGATTTTTTTTCAATTGGTCACTCCAAATTTGAGCCAAATTTGAGAGTACCAACACTCCCCATGAGTCTAAGCTTGTTGTATCAGGGGTCAAACTTGACAACAATGATATGGATGACTTAGGAGTAAGAAGTGTGCTTTGACTTACATCCATAATTTCACTCTTTACCTTCACTGGGATCTCAACAAAAGGCTGTTCTTTAGGTTCATCTTCCTTCTCAATTTCTTGTCCTATTAAATCTTCAATTTGGACTTCTTCTTGTTGCATAGGTGATTCTTCCCCACATAGGATCTCAGCTTCTTCAGTACTCACAAAATTTTCTTCAAACTTATCTAGATCTTTATCTGTTGCCACCATGGTGATTTCAACATCATCAATCATAATGGTTGCATCCTTTGTTTCAACCTAGGGCGCAAAATCTTGTAGACCTATCATAGGTGCATTAGGGATCTCAAATTCTTTTACTTTCTCAGAGGGAACTTGGGTTGTAGGCACAGTAGGAGGGTACATGTGTATATCCAAAAACACTTTTTCAAATGCTTTCTTTGTCTCCTTTGCAATCAACTCATAATCTTTGTTCATTATCTGTAGAGTTCTCATTTTTGTTCTTAGATGTGGCTTTACCAAATCTAACAGCAATATTTTTTCCTCTAATGAAAAAATAGGGAGGTTATCATCCAATGTCTTTTCTCTTATTCTCATATCCTCCTTTATAGCTTGTCTTTTCAAAGAATCAAGAATATTCCATACATGATCAAGAATGACTATCTTAAGTTCCAAAACTGACTTTTTGAACCTAATCATATGCTTGATAATCATGGAATGAATTTCTAACTTGTCAATCTCATGATACTTGTCATATAATTTTGCAATCTAATCTATCCTTCTTTCATCAACAACTCTAGTTCTCAAGACTTCTAAATTCAGTCTGAATCCTACCTCAGGAGGTGCTTGAGTGTTATTTCCTTTTCTTCCGGTTATCTTGAGGATGGGTTGCTTGTGCCAGTCTACTTCTTCCTTCTAGACACCTTTCTTGGATCAGGAGGTGGAGTGGACTCTAAATCAACTGTAGTTGTGGATTTTGAGGTGTTAACATCAATCTTACTCTTCTTCTCCTTCAGATCATTAGATTTTTCTATTTTGACTTTAGATAAGGATGCGCTCTCAAGTTGCATAGCAATCTTGGCTTCCCTTGCTTTGTCTAAGTCTTCTTGGGTGACACCATGAATTTTCAAAATATCTGAGGTAATTCTAGATGCTTTTCTCTTTGTCGCAGCACTGTATAAGATAGAATCAACTTGTCTTGTCTTCTCTTCATAAGTTCCCCATCTAGGTTCATTGGGATCCCTAGGTGCTGATAGGATAACTTATGCATAACCTTCCAAAATGTGCTCATCACTTCATAGCCAAGTAGATGAATCCACTTTGTCCTAGGATCAACTACTTCCATGCATGTAGTATCTATTTCTACCATGAAGCATATACTATCCTTTTATTTCTCCACTATCTTCTCAGGAATCCTATACCTTCTTTGCATCTTGATTCTGAATGTCTTGATTTCTAGTTCCATATAATCCTTTAGAGTGCTCTCTGATGTTTCCTTAAATTAAATTTGAGGCAAGGTAGGTATGCTCTTGTCAAGATAGAGATCAAAAAAATTTCCAACTATATGAAAGTACATGTATATAATCAATGAACCAAATCTGAATATTTTTCTTTTATCATGGTTTATGGCTCTTATGTTGTCTAACAACTATGCACGCAAAATCTCACAAAGGTTAAACTCTCCATTTTCTTTCACTATCCTTATAGCTTCCAGAATTGTAGCTGCGGATACACTATTCACTCTATTTGCATGCTGGAACTTGTATCCTAGGATCATAGCCATGATTTTAATGTATTTTTCTTCTATGGGCTTAATAGTCATGCTGCGCTTATCACTCCTAGACTTACATGCCTACTCAACCTATTTTCTAACATCTTTACCTATTGGAAGAGTGGCACCAGTCTTAGAAAGTCTAGTCATCTCATGAATGAGATTAGTTGTTATGCATACATGGACTTCTCCAATCCAAAACAAATCATCATGAATCCTGCTAAGTAAGATCTTAATCCATTCTGACTCATAGAATTCATATGCAGTCGCATACTCTATGATAGGATTATTTTTGAAGTGTGTGAATTCATCCTTGAATGTGAAGTCTGGATTAACCATTGATTCCATGTGCGGCCTTATTCTATCTAATCCTATAGGCTCCTTCTTACAATAGATGTAAGCATGAATATCTTCAACATGCATAACTCCTATCGGAGTTCTAGAAAATGCTCCTTCTAAATCATCTAACACTGACTTAAATGGATGCTTTTTGAATACATATCTCTTCTTTTATGTGACATCAAAGACTACTAGAGTTTCCATTACTTACTTTCTTCAATGCTTAAATAGGGTTCCAAAGGGTAATCTGAAATGACACATCTAAGCTAGGGTTCTGCCAATAATTTAAACTCCTTTTCACTAATGAAATGACTTCAATCTTTCAACACTTACTGCTTTAATCTCTTGTGCTCTCCAAGGGTTTGATCTCGAATGCAAAAGTGAAGATAATAGATCTTCGATGACTAATAAATCAACTTTCTGTAATTAATGCTTGTCACATTAACATGGATTGCAATAGTGAATTCAAATCTTATTTCTTTTTGTCAATTAGGTTGTGTGATCTTTCATACTGCATCAACTAGAAACCAAATAACTAAAACCAAAGGCACATACTCTGAGGGTGAGTATACTAGCCATGCAGGGGTCTAGAGCTTATCTAGCTCCCCCCATGACCATGAGGGCCATTTATCCAAAAGTAGAAGGTGCATCCACTATGGATGCATCTACTACTTTTTCACTGACATTATCTTTCTTTACTTCCATCTAGATCTTGCTCGCATCTTTTGTAGCTTTCACAAACTTGACTTCTCCAAATTCATCTAATATCAATCCTTGAGACTTATTAGGTCTTTCTTGTCTTTGTACTTGTGATTTTCAAAACTTTGAGATGTTTCCAACTTTTTTACAAGAGTAACAAATGACTAGAGGCCTTATATTCCTAGACAAGTGGCATAGCTTGGCTAAGAATGGCTTTGCTGGAACAAAACAATGGGCAATAACCAAAAGAGGCAAAGGAAAAAAAAGAAAGGAAAAAAGAACAAGTAGCAGAGGCAATTGCATATGAGTTACCATACTACATTGTATGGTTGTGTGACCATTGTAATTGCATTTTTGACATGTGATGTTTTGAGGAATTCTAGAATTTTGTTGTGGTTGATTTCTCTGATTGTGTTGTCTCTAACTTCTTTGATTTGATCTACAATTCATAGCTCTATGACCAAATTTATTGCATGAATAACAATAACCATTGAAAGGTCTTACCTCTTTACAATCTCTTGCTATATGTCCATACTTGTTACAAGCATACAAAGTTCTATTTACTAGCTTGTGTTCATCTCTAGGTGGTTCTTCTTCAGCTTCAGTATGATTTTTAGTCTTCCTTGCTTCTGTATATTCTTCAGGTGCTTTCAATCTTTCTTGCATTGTATTGATTTGAATTTATGCTTCATTGAATCCAATACCACTGGAATCTCCTTTTATCCTTTGTGCATATATCTAAGAATCTAATAGATTAGTACTTGTATGCAATTTGTCAAAATGATTATTTGCTTCTATCAACCTAGATTCCATCTTTTTCTTGATGTTTTCTAACTCCAAGGATTTCATGTTTGTTTTCATGAGTTCTTCATCCAACTGTTTGTTTTCTTTGATATGTTCTTCATAGGTTGTCTTGCTATCAATCAACTGTTCATTCAGATCTTCAATCTGATCCTTCAGAGATGTGTTTTCTTCAATCAGCTTTTTGACGATTTTTCCCAAATCATTTGTTGAACAATCTTTCAAATATTTTCTCAGTTTCTTGATGAATACTTGAGAACCACTGACCTTCATTTTTAGTTCTTCAATTTATTTTTTAGATCTATCAAGATCTTCAAGAGCTACTTCAATAATTTTCTTAATATGTTTCACTTTTGTTGTATCCATGATCTCCTCAAGTGGTTAAACTTATCTTAGAGGACCAAAGCTCTGATATCAATTGTTAAGAATGGGAACACTGAGAGGGGGGTGAATCAGTGTTCTATAATTAATTTTTTTATGATTCTTGAAACTTAGGCCAATTACATAAATACTAAAATGAATAGTAAATAAAATGAAACAATCAACCATAATACATAATAGAAGATATGTTTATGGGGAAACCTTTTCTAGAGGAAAACCCCAATGGGAATTAACACCCATGAATAATTGTACTAGTATTATGAACCTGTTAATGTTCCTTTGCCCTATTAGGAGCAGTCTTTACAAAGATGATTATAATGACTCATTTAGGAGTCTGATAGAACAAACCCTATTAGGGGTGGATGGCTCACTACTAGAGCTCACTTCTCAATGAAGAAGGCTACAACCTCCTGGTTATCAAATACACACTATATCTGGAAGGGTGAACTATTGCTTTGACATTGTTGTATGATCAGTTCCTTTTGTGCATTTTTGCTCTAACTTCTTTTAGAGATTTATCTCATACTGACTGAACTCGCATACTTCTTCTCTTCTATATATCTTCCATACTCTATATCTCTTAACTACAAAAGTGCATGTCATATATATACATGTTGAATGGGCACAACCAAAACTAAATATTGTGTTGGCCTAAAACCTAACACATACAATGCTTCCAAATTAATTGGCTCAGGTGTGTTTACATATAATGATAATAACATATTTACATTACTATTACAATAGGCACATAGCCTTTACAAAACAAAATGATACACGCTAAACAAAAAACTATATGTCAGTGGCATGCTCTGTTCTGTTCTGCCGCTTAACTACCAGTGTCACTTAGACTTGTTGTAACTTCTCGATACTATCAAATCTAACCATGTGTTCTTAGACTTAGCATACCAGCATACTCAAAAGCTTATATCCAAGGGTGCATACCAAAACTCGATCATACACATGTGCCCTGATGCTCTGATCATTAGGTGCTTCACTGTCTACTCTGTCTTCTATACTTAGTCATATTATGATCTTCCAAGTTAGTGCACTAATTACCAAAACTTCATATGAATTTGTTGCCATAATGAAAACACAAAACTTAGTCATATATTCTTAGTAAAGTCAACTTGCCAACATATATATATTATTAATAATAATCAAAATTCTATATATGTTATTATTGATAATCTAAATTATATACACCAAGAGTATATATTTGAGATTATATAATTTAAATAATTTCATATATTTAAAATGTAAGAATTATCTCATATTTATAAATAATTAATATATGTTAATAATAATGAAATCATAAATATATGTTAGTCTTATATATATATATATATATATATATATATATATATATATATATATATATACATATATATATATATATATATATATATATATATACATATATATATATATATATATATATATATATATATATATATATATATATATATATATATATATATATATATATATATATATATATATATATATATATATATATATATATATATATATATATATATCTGTGTGTGTGTGTGTGTGTGTGTGTGTGTGTGTGTGTGCACTTATTCCTATTACTATTTTAATTTGAGAAGGGAAGACAAAGGTATGTCCAAGGAGGGGCTTGTATAAATCCAAGAAATGTCTATCTTTCCCAAGATAGGGTAGGGATCAACAACCCCAAGCACCTTGCAGGTATAGTCCCAAGAAAGGCTAAAGGGCTTGGATCTGTAAACTTTGAGGGAGCCCCATTGCAGTTGGTATCTAGGCAACTTGGGTAACATCTACTCCTTCCATCTTTGAGATCGAATAGTATTATGGTTGGATATGAGTGTTAACAAATATATAAATAACTTAATCTGATTAAATAAATAAATAGTTATGTTAACTTCAAATGCTTTATATCCCTTAGGTTGGGACATAAATATCAAATCTGTGTTAATTTTCTAGTAACTGGTCTAATCCATATCAGGGGACATTAAAAATGGGACATTCAAACAATTTTATTTCTTTTATCTATAAATATACTGATTGATATATATATTTATACATGCGCAATTAAGATCTATGAAATTATGTTATAGGCATTTTGTGTTTTTGGATTTTTTATAAATCTAAATATATGATCATGTAATTTACATTAATTTTTGGTACATTTATATGTCCGCCCAAATTGATAATATGAGGACCATAGAGGGAATGAATCTTATATTCATTAGAGATGGATCCCATATTTGGAGGGGACTAGAGGATATTGTTGTAGTTTCCCTAGTTTCGAGATTGTTATAATCTCACATAGGTAGTATATATATTGATGCCAGTCACATGCATATGCGTAGGCTTGGATAGAACTTATTGCTTCCAAGAGATTCTTATGGGTAGTTCTCTATGGGATGACATGTCAATAGCCCTATTTCTTAGAGTGGATCTTATATATCTCAAGCCAAGAATCAGGAATTCTATGAAGCCCGACCTAGAGGTAGACTTAAGAATCAAATCCCCCCCCCCCCCCTTACTAACTTAGAGTAGAGTATGAGTCATGTAAATATTGTATAATATTTTGTACTAATGTCAATTTTGCAATAAATTATAAAGGAGAATAAGAAGGGAAATTACACATGTGCAGATATAGGAATGCAGATTGATGCAGGGGCATCCTTGGTTGCTGAAGATTATAGTAGTCTTGATAACTATCTAGTGGGGCTCGGTTACTTGGCTAGTGATCTTGATAAAAGGCTGGAGTTTCTCAGTCTGTGGTGATAGTTCTTGGTCAAAGATTTTTTCACTTCACCGATCGAGCTCGATGATCTTGGTGGTGATTCTTAGTTAGAAGTTCTAGTGGATCTCGGTTGATGTTGGTCACTCGGTGACTTGGTGTTTTGTTGCTCGGTGCTTAGTTACCGATGAGGTCATGGTGTTTATGCTTGTTGCTCAGTCACTAAAGGAAGCTCGGTCATGGAAGGAGACTCGACATTCTTGGTGCTCGATAATGCTTGTGGAGCTCAATTGTTATGTTTGCTCGGTATATTTCCTAGCACTCAGTAGTTTGGATTACCGATGATTGTTCTTGGTGAATCAGCTTGCCCAACTGGTGCATTTAATTTGGGTCATGTTCCTCAAGTTAAGAAGTGACTGTTAGATGTGTGGGGACCTAGATCTGGCATGTTGCATTCTCCTATGTGGATCTAGAGGCCAACTGGATGAATTAAATATTTGTAAGGCTATTTGTGAGCCTAATGTGGTTGCATTTAATGTTTGTATATTTTGGAAGCTGACTGGATTGTGGGATTTGTATTTAAGAGGATGTCTGGGTAGTTGTTTAGGAAGCAGTCAAAGTAGATATCTAGAATCAGATTAGATCTGGATAGAAGGTAGTAGAGTTAGTAGCTTGCAAGCTTAGGAATAAGAAGATTGCTTGGTGGCTTTCAAGCACAAGTTTAGATTTTTCTTGGAGTGCCTACCAATGTCATGTTGTGTTGTAGACCTGGGCTAGCTGAGAGATGTGTTGGATCCCATGTGATATTGTAGAGCTATTTCTTACTTTTCATTTGGCTATAACTAGGAAGGCCTTACAGCCTAACACATTGCATGTAATCAATTAGTTGATGAATAAAGATATTTGTTTTTATTTCAGATCTTGTTTGGTGCTATGTTATTCTATTGTGTTGGTGTTGGCTGCAAGTTTAGATAGTCCTTAATTGGATTCTCTAACCTTGACTGCATCAGAATGGTATCAGAGCTGAGTTGATCTTGTTGGTGAAGAGATCATATGATCTGAGTTGCAGATCCATGTTACTGAACTTGTGAAATCATAGCCTAGTTGTTCATGCAAGGTGCCAAGTTGTGATCTGGCTTGCATACAACTTGGAGGTTGTCGCAAGGTGGTCGGTGTTGGGTTTGTTGTAGAGGGTTTTTGAAGATCTTTGGAGATGTATTCGAGAGGATTGAAACCTAGTGTGATTGCATCTCTTTGTGATGTGGTGGAAGCAAAGATTTCTGAGAGGTTTTCTTGGTTGGAAGGATATTTTTTGAACCATGTGGAAAACTAAGTTAAGAACCTTGCGAAGGAAAGTGTTGTTGAGCTTTTTGGAGCTTACTAGAGCTGGAGCATGCCGAACTGGAAGAAATTTGTTTGGCCTATTAGAAGATTGGTTCGAGAGAGAAGACATGTGGAAGTATGTGGAATTGTTTTTGATGGTTAGTTGGTGGAATCTGACATGAAACCTATGGAGAAATTTGTGGTTGTTGCTGAGATACCTATGGTTGTCGATGATGTTTTTGACCTTGTTGAAGCTGGTGAGAAGATTATTTTTCATGTTCAGTCGGTTGTGCCTAACATGGAAATTGCTAAGCATCTGGTTGTGCCTGATTGAATTGTTGATGATGAGGAGTTACCTATTGTTGAACACCTTTGTGATGATGGTATTGCCAAATTTCTTTTGTTTGATATTGAGGCGCAGATGTTGTTTGCTAATTGCGGACTTGAGTTGCTTGTTGACTATGATAAGTCTTCTGATGGGATTCTGAGATGGGATTTTGACTTGATACTTGGTGATGGGTTGAATCCTTGGTTTGTTCTGGATGTTGAGCATGTTGACTGGTTGGTGGCAAATTGGTTAAGGATGACTTGGTTGATAGACTTTTTCATTTTCTTGGCTTCGTGGATTGACAAGCCTTGTGTGAAGATGAAGTGGATGGCAGATTTTATTGAAGGAGTAAAGTGTGGGACACACTTTCTTATTTACCCTGGGTGTTTGATGCAAGGGCATCCTTAGTTCCTAAAGATTCTTGTAGTCTTAGTAACTATCTAGTGGGGCTCGGTTACTTGGCTAGTGATCTTAGTAGAAGGCTAGAGTTTCTTGATCTTTGTTGATAGTTCTCAGTCAAAGATTTTTTCATTTCACTGATGGAGCTTGGTGATCTTGGTGGTGATTCTCAATTGGAAGTTCTGGTGTATCTCGGTTGATGTTGGTCACTTGATGACTTGGTGTTTAGTTTCTTGGTGCTTGATTACCGATAGGGTCTCGATCTTTATGCTTGTTGCTCGGTCACTGAAGTGGTTTGGTCACTGGAGGACTCAATCGGTGAAGGAAGCTCGGTCATGGAAGGTGACTCAGCATTTTTGGTGCTTAGACGTAATGCTTATGGAGCTCAGTTGTTATGTTTTCTCAGTATATTTCTTGGAACTCAGTAGTTTGGATTACCGACGGTTGTTCTTGGTGAATCAACTTGGCCAACTAGTGCATTTAATTTGGGTCATGTTCCTCGAGTTATGGATTGACTTTTAGACATGTGGGGACCTAGATCTAGTGTGTTGCATTCTCCTATGTGGATCTAGAGGCCGACTGGATGAATTAAATATTTTTAAGGCTATTTGTGAGCTGATTGTGGTTGCATTTAATATTTGTATATTTTGGAAGCCAACTAGGTTGTGGGATTTGTATTTAAGAGGATGTTTGGGTAGTTGTTTAGGGAGTATTCAGAGTAGAGATCTAGAATCAGATTAGATCTGGATAGAAGGTAGCAAAGTTAGTAGCTTGCGATCTTAGGAACAAGAATATTTCTTGATGGCTTGCAAGCACAAGTTTAGATCTTTCTTGGAGTGTCTATTAGTGTCCTGTTGTGTTGTAGACCTGGGATAGCTGAGAGATGTGTTGGATCCTGCGTGATCTTGTAGAACTATGTCTTGATTTGTATTTGGCCATAACCGAGAAGGCCTTACAGCCTGGCACATTGCATGTAATCAGTTAGTTGATGAATAAAGATATATGTTTTTATTTCAGATCTTGTTTGGTGTTGTGTTATTCTACTATGTTGGTGTTGGCTGCAAGTTTGGATAGTCCTTAATTGGGTTCTCCGACCTTGACTGCATCACAGATCCATTCTATACTACTATTTTTTTATAAGAGGTGTTTATCCTATCATTTCAATGATTGGAAAGTAGTTGCACAATTTCACAAGGCTATAGGAAAAACATTGAATGGTATGAAGAAAAATAGTGAAGGCATTTAGCTACCTAAACAGTAATATGAATTCATTCAACAAGGTATGCTAAGTATTCCATCAAGTGACAAGAATAATTACAGAGCTATAAGTAATGTCACTATTACTACCATGATAATCCAAGGTATATTTACCACATAGGAAATGTCATAGTATAGAAAATATAGAGGTATGCAAAATTCATGTTTATGATTCCATGAATAATGTATTTCAGCAATGAATAGAATGTAATAAAATCATTTAATCAAAAGAATCAATGCAACCATCACACAATAAAAGAGGTAACCAAAGGTAGTTCCTAAATAGAATATAGAATTAATGTGTCACTACTAAGACAAATGCATAACGTTACAGTCATGTGTGAGAAAGATATAGATGTTGAACCTTTGGTATTTGGTCTTTGAATATTGTCATTGATGTCAATAATAAATCCATGAAATTATAATGAGAATATGGTATGGTTAAAATCATGAAAATATCTTATTTGATGTCCTTCAATATTGTTCAAAACATATTCAAGACATACATTTAAGTGTTATACAATTAACGCTTAATGTTCACATTCGTTAAGAAAATGGTTATGAAAAAATAGTTTTGGTCTATGTGAAAGTTGACAAACTTAATCATCCAATAGACCCTACCCATAATACATTTCTGTGAAGGGCAGTGAATTTTATAAAATGGGTTGTTGTTAGATTTGGTAGATCGCATGTATGGAAAATGACAAAATCTTTTTATCAAAACCAGTTACAAAATTTTATGACAGTTTTAGCAATATTGAGTAGTTTTGGTCTAATTGAAGTTTGGGGTATCTAAATTCCTCAAATGTAAAATTTTTTGATTTATAAGTAGGAAATACATTCCTCTAAAATATTGTACAAGGGTTTGGAGATAAGTTGCAGGATTTGTGTGGAATTCTTCGTAGACCAAACAACTTGCAGGTAGATTTTAAAACAACAAAGAAGAGGGTAATGCTTTATGCTTCTATTTTGTCATTTGTGAATTGATTTTCATTGAAGAAGTTTATCAGAGATAGAAGAAGGGATATATATTTCTTTTTGATTCATTCACATCTGTATTTGATCATATCTTTTAATGTAAAAAGAAAATATATTTTGGTACTTAATGTGAAGAGAAACAAGGGTTTATCATTTCAAGAAAGTTAATAGTTTGAAAGAAATTAACTCAAGTCATGTTATTGCATTCAAATATGTTATTTTAAGTCTGATTATACTTTTTATAATTTGATATATTCATTGTGAGAATTCTTTTATTCTTTGGTGAAATTTATTGATGTAAAAGAATCAGTAAGAGAGAAGAAGAGAAGTATACCCTGCATTATGTTTTCAACAAGAAGTTGAAATTAATGATTTATGATTTGTATTGTAACAAAGTTGATCCTCTAATTTTGTATCTCATTTATTTATTTTGGAATTTGGTTTTTAAGTTGGTGCTTTAGGTGTAAGGGATTGGTGTTCCTTGAAATCGGTGTTTTAAAAATAGGATGTTGGTGCTTCCCAGAGTTGTAGCTCTAAAAAGATTTGCTCAAGAGGCTAATAAAGTTTCAGATTTAAAGTGTTTTTTTACCCTATGTGGTTTTCCACTATAAATATTATGTACGATGTTCTTTTTACATATCTTGTTCATATTTCATAAGTATATGTTATAATTGTAAAATTTGAAAAGGACAAGTTTTTAAGTAACCACTGATTCACCCCCCACCCCCCCCCCCCCCCCCCCCCCCCACTCCTCCCCCTCCTCTCAGTGGTGTTTGTATTCCAACAAGTGGTATCAAAGAAAGGTTCCCCACATCAATTTTAACAACTTTGGGTAGATTTTGGTTGAGTGGAATACTTATCTACAATGGCTCAAGATAGTTCTTCAAAGGTTCCTATTTTTTATGGATCAGATTATGCTTTTTGGGAAGTAATGATGCAAACATACTTCTTATATATTAATGTTGATTATTGGGCTTCATTTTTTAAAGGTTATAAAGTTCCTAATACTTTACCTATAGACCCTAATGAAAATAAGAAGTATGAAATTGATATGAAATCTAAATTTGCAATACTTAACAATTTATCTAAAGATGTGTTTGTTAAGGTTATGCATTGTAGATCTTCTAAAGAAGTATGGGACAAGTTGAAAAACACTTATCATGGTAATGATAGAGTTAAAGAAGCCAAGATACAATATTTAAAATCAATATTTGAAGATCTAAAAATGGAAGATGATGAAAAGATAGAAGACTATCTCCTTAAGATAGATGAAACTGTGAATGGCATAAGAGGACTTGGTGAAACAATTGATGATATTGATGTTGTAAAGAAATTTTTAAGATCTCTTCCTGATAAGTTTGATTCTAAAATATATTCCATAGAAGAAACTAGGGACATTAACAAATATACAATGGAAGATATTCATGGAGTACTTGTAGCTTATGAAATGAGAAAGTTTGGCAAGCAAGAATCCACAAGCAAAGAAGCAACATTCAAAGTAGAAAAGAAGGCAAAGCAAGTCTCATAAGAATCAGAAGACCTTGATGTTCTTGAAGCACATTTCTCAAGGAAATTAAAGAAAGGAGCATGAAAATAAAAAGGTAAACTTCCTTTCAAATGCTTTAATTGTGGTAAAATAGGACACTTTTCATCTAAATATCCTTATAATAGTCATGATGAAGTAGATGATGAGAAAGAAAAATCAAGTAAAAATAATTTCTATAACAAAAATAAGTTCTTTAAGAAGAAGAAGAGTTTGATTTCCAATGTATCAAATAGTGAATCTAGTAGTTTTGAATGTGATGAAAATTAATTTTCATTCATGGCTATAGAAACTACTTGTCAAGAATCAGATAGTGATGATGATGTTGAACTTGTTGAAGATGATTTAGAATGTGAATTTCTTTATGCACTTAAAAAGATCAAGGAATTAAAAATAAATTTAAGTGTTCAATAAAATCAATTCATAAAGGAAAAAGAGAACTTTGAAAAATAAATTAAAGAATTAAATCAACAAGTTATAGATTTAAAATTACAAGTGGAGGAACAAAAGAGAATTGTCTTTGTCACTAAGGAAGAGTTAAGTTGTAAACATCAAGAATGTACAAGGTAATGAATGAAGTAGTATCATATAAAAGGAAGTTAGAAAAATATGAGAATACTACTTTGGATGATATGTTAAGAAAACAAAGAAGAACTATTGATCTAATTGGAATTGGTTTTTAAGTTGGACAATGCTCTTGTAACAAGAAAGATAAATCTTTATTTGAGATATTCAAATCTGAAAGTAAAGACATAGATCAACATGTTACCACTTCAAATTTAGATAAAAATGAATATTTTAATCATATTTCTAATGTTAAAAGGCAGGTTACATCAAGCTCTTCATTCATGGGTAAAAGATATTCAAACAGGTTCACTTCTTTCTTTGATGGGTATTGCTTCATGTGTCATCAATATGGACATAGAATAAGTAATTACAAATATATGTCAAGAAGGTTTTCAAAGTTTTATTTTTTTATTCCTTTCCTAAAGTGAATGGTTTAAGATTTTACAAATGCAATATTTTTGGTCATGTTATGAGGAATTGTAAAACTAAGACATTTCAGAATGATCAATCTTATACTAGTCTACAAGTTGATAAAGATTTTGATACTAATGTGACTAAGATATGGAGGCTTAAGATTAATAAGTCTATGTTTGTTCAAATGGATTTACATTTTGAAGAAAAGGACTTGTGGATAATTGATAGTGGTTGTTCTAGACACATGATAGGTGATAAAACAAAGTTTGATAAATTGATTAGCTACAAAGGTGGCAGTGTGAGTTTTGGTGATGATTCTTCAAGGAAAATTAAAGGTTTGGGTTCTTTGATTCTTAGTGAAAAAATGTCTATTCATGATGTGTATTATGTTGAGGAATTGAAGTATAATATTCTAAGTGTTAGTCAAATTTGTGATAATGGATATGAAGTTGTGTTTGATGATCATGGTTTTCAAATTAAATTTAAATCAGGACACTTGTTTGAATCAAGTAAAATATCTAAAGGGAATGTATACAGCTTAAAAGATATCACAAATACTAACAATCATGAAGATGTTTGTCTAATGGGACAGGGGAATGCACCTGTGCAGCATAAAGATAATACTATCCTTCAAGAAAATGATAATGACTCAAACAAATCAGTTAATAAAATTGAAGAAGAGATAAAAGATCAAACAGGAACACCAGAACCAATAGGTACAAAGTATACAAGTTCAAGATTCAAGAAATATCATCCTCAAGAATAGATTATAAGAGGCAAAAAGGAAGATCAAATAGCTAACATATTCAAAAAATCTCTCGCAAAAGATGTGTTTCAAAGATCAAGAACAAGATTGGGGGTTCTAACCCTCTCTTCTCTTAAATAACTTAAATAGTTTGTGATAGATTTCAGGGGGAGCATTTATGATAATTTTTACAACTTTTTACTTTAAGCATTTCTTGCCATAATGAGATGTGACACTCTTTCGGAGTTGTGTGCTATGATTTTGTTATTTTGCACACATTATGCTAAGGTGGCAAGTACATGCTAGTACAAGGCTATGGTTATGCAATTATGAATAGTTAATGTGCATAATTCTCTTAATCTGCACTCATTTTCAAAAATGCCATAACTTTTTGCATGCAAAATTTTTCCTGTAACCTGCTATTTCAAGAAACACTTTGCTAGAACCTTGCCTTAGTGTGAAACTTCTTGCAACATTGTTTTGAGCAAATTGGGCAACCTAAAGATGGGCAGTGACCTTATTCGGTGTGATCCCACTATTCACGGTATTATGTTGGATGATCAAGTCTTTAGGCCATATTTCTAGGTGTGAGGATGGATTGATTACATTTTGAAACTCACCAGTTGGAATGGTGAGGTTGCCTCGTAGTTTTTGAGCTCATTGAAAGGAGTGGCCATAGTCAAGGGGTTGAGAGTGTCATTTTCTCAGACAATAGTGGAAGATTTTATGGGTTTACCTCAAGAGGGGGAAGAATTCTTAGAGAGTCTTGATCCTACAACTTTGAGGGCATAGTTCACCCTCCACTCAGATCCACCTCTTGAAGTAGATAGAAAGCAAGGTACGTATAGATTATCCTTACCAGAGCCATTTAGGCAATGCACAGTTTATGTTATCAATTATTTTACTTGCAAAGGTTGGTAATCCTACTTGCATTCTATCGACTTCAAATTTCTAAGTTATCTTCAGCACGAGAATAGACCCATCAATGTTCCAAGCTTTATGTTTAATATCTTGCAAAGATAGGCTGCTTTGGTGCAAGAGGGTAAAGCTAATTCTATTTTACACCATTGTTTGATTAAGCTAGTTATTGAGAGGGCTTTAAGAGAATAGTCGAAATTGCCTTGGGAGGAATTTTTGTTGCGTGGGTTTAAGGAACTGACTCTAGAGCCTATTGGGTGAAGAGTTGGCCAAAGAATTTAGATTGATACAAGGGTTAAGAAAATTATTATAGAGCTTGGACAATGATCTTCCTCCAGGAAGAAATCTAGCATTAGGACTCTGTGGATTCCCCGCACTCTTCCACTTCAAAGTTAGTCCAGAATGAGGAGGGAAATTCCTCTATAGATAGTTCCACCCCTATGTCAAAAAGGGTTTCTCAAAGAAATGTGGCCAAGGGAAGAAAAAGCAGTCCTAATTCTAGTCCCAAAGAAAGGAGAAGACACTCCATTGAGAAGGAGTAATAGGAAGAAGTAGAAGGTGACTACAGACATCCCATTTGAAGACTCAAATTTTGAACAAGAAGCTTCTGGGAAAAAAGAAGAAGAATTTAGAAATATTCAGCAAGAAATACAACCTGAAATTTATGAGCAAGAAGAACCTGGGCCTAGGATTAAGCAGCAGGAAGCATTTGAAGGGTTTCCTAATATTGAAATAGAATAGGTTCTTGATAATGTCATTGTAATTGGTGATGACTCTAGCTCCGAAGAGCAGGCTTATGTATTTCAGAGAAGAGGTTTGACCTCCAAGAATCCTCAGATAAATGACAGTTGTAGTGACTTAGATAGTGAAGAGATGTCTGGAGGATGTTATATAAGAGAAGAAGAGGGACTAGGATTATCTCTTGGAGCATAAAGGAATTCATATGAAGAAGAAAACCCTGATATTGATATGGACATTGTTAATAAAGTGGTTGAGCAGGTTTTAAGCAAGGGTTTGGATGCACTAGCCTCTATTGTACAAAAATGTTGTAATAGTGAGAGGTCTATGATAATCTAGATAGATCCTATGAAGAGGAGAAGTTCTCAAAATGGTAAGTCCCCTATTCCTAAATCAACAAAAAATTCTTGCATTAGTTCCATAACAAATCAGTCTAGTTCAGCATCTTTGTTATCTATTATTTTTCAATTGTCTAAGCAATTAGTTTCTGAGAGAGAACAGTGGAAGCAGTAATGAAAATAATTGAATAGGGTAATAGACTAGCACTATTAGGAGACCCTTGACTAGGAGAAAAAAAGTAGAATAGTTGAATGTGAAACTTAACAAAATCACATCTCTTATTCCTGACTTAATGGGTTGTAGGTCCCCATCTTCTATCTATGCCCAGTTCCTCAACGAACAATTATTGAATTATCAGATGACCTACATTATGCAAGATAGATCTCCCTCATTGCTAGAGCCTATTAAATTTTCTCAAGCTTTCAATAATTCTCCTGTAGCCATTCAGAATCTTTTGTGTGAATTTTTTCTTCATAATTTGGCAGTTCCAAATGATCGAGTATGGAATCCCTTACTCTATGTTGGGGATATTTAGCTTAGGGCTCTCATGTCTTGGATCTAGAATGAGATTGGTTGGGACACTCAAGCTAAGTTGTATAGAGATTTAGAAGAAGAGATTCCCCTATATCTGAGACCTAAAGCCAAAGACCCAAAAACCTACTATTATGATTGGTTAAGAATTGCACCCTTTGATTTAGGAAGTAAGCTTGTTTATCCACTTAGGGATGCAACATTTGATGCATATGAATAGCTGGTGAATTTTGAGTTTCCTAAAGCCATGAATTCCATTCAATGGTGTTGGATCAATTTAACTAGGGAGCTGAGAGCTAAAGAACCACATTCACCCCTAAACTTTGACATGGCAAATCAGCGTGCACCTTGGTATATTTCTTTGGGGAGAGAGTGATAGAGTTTTTGGATACCATTGACTTTTCATCCACCATTGCTAATGTCTCCTTTATTAGAAAATTTAGATAGTTACGATATGGCAGAAGAGGTCAGCAAGTGGAAAAGACACAAGGAGACAAAAGGGTTTTATTGGAGCTTTGTTAAAGGAGGTGTTGGATAGAAGATAGCTGCAGATTATAGGATGATAGCTAGGCTTAAAAATTTCATTTTTTTTGAGGGACCAGAAAAATCTTAAGTTGGGGGGCAATGATGAGCCCAATTTATGGCTTTTTGTTCATAATTTTGGTTTAAACTTTAAGTATTCTCATGGATTTCATAAATAGCTTTAGACTTTTTATGTTTATATGATATGACTATGAATGTATTTGGTACTTTTAAGATTAAAAAATATGTGCTGAATATATATATATATATATATATATTAAGTGGATATTATAATGAAATTTGGTATTTCTTTCCTCTTTGCATTAATGGGTAGTATTAATGTAGCCATGTGATGAGGTTGCACTAAAATAGGAAGCTCATTATGGATATTTATCTTGGTTTATGTCATGGGTTTTGGTGCACTAATCTTTTGCAGGGAAAGACAAAGTCAGCAGGTAGAGGAAACTCAACATTGAAGTGGCTTCATTAAGACAAGTAACTGTTCTCAAGTTTCATTATGAATCCACTACTTCCAACCAATCACAGTTGGTGTTACAAGATTGAGTCAACCTGATGACCGATTTTTTTGGAGGAAATCTAGTGCTCATGTGTGCTTATATTCCTGAGAAATTGAATGCAGGTTGTTTCTATGTTTAATGTCCTATTGCTGAAAGGTAGCTAAAAGTTGTACCCATTATGGGAAGTTCCTAGTTCTTAGGTGTTCTATTTTTCTAGTTTCTTAAATAATCTATAGTTTGTGATTCCAAGTTAGTTAGGTGTGGAAGGAATCCATTTTGTAATCCAGAAGAGAAGTGAATACACTCAGTTATTCTATTATGTACTTATGTTGATGTTTCATGAATGAATATATGACATCTTTAGATTTCAATCTCTGAGTTATAAATCTATTCATTCTTCCTTGGGGGCCCACACAGAAGGTGAGCTTAGTTTCTATTTAAGTAGGAATTAGGTTTTAATTTCCTTGTGGTAGTTATGCATTGTTGTTCCTGTAGCCACTGGTAACAGAACCACTAACTATTTCATGTAGCATAGATTTACTATTGAAGCATTTCCTTAAGTTCTAGATTAGCTGTTGTTTCATTCCAAGCATAGATTTCCTATAGAAGTTTACTTGTTTTAGTAAATATGGCTTTGTAGATTAACTAAAGCATAAACCTTGCAGTCACCATCTCAAGTTTCACATTCCCAGATTGATAAATCTAAATGAAGCTCAGCATGATATTCTAAGTAAATAGTTGATGCTATTACCATAGAATCACTTTGAAAGGATGTACAATCCTTGATGTTACTAAGGTATTATTCTGACCAACCAGTTAGTACTAAAACAAATCCAAATCAACTAGCACAAGAAACCTTGCTAAGAAACATTTCCCATACTAATATCATGTTTGGAAAACTATCATAAAAGCATAAATGATTACATAAGAAAGACAAGAGAAACACTATAAATAACATAGCTTCATGATCCAGTCCTACTAGCATGAAAGCAAAAAGAGAGAAAAGGAAAAAGAGTGATTACCTCACCCAGTAAGATGCCCACCTTACCGTGAATCACCAAGGGAGGGAGAGCCAAACTAGTGGCCAAACCTGATAGTTCACCCATAAAATATGCTTTCAATTGTAATGCATCTTCTGACAACTTCTAGAATACCCATAGATCCACCTTCTTGTATCACTATGAATATAAAATGCATGTCTCCTTAGGATTTAGAAACTTATGTGTGTTATCTTCGGAAGATTTAGCACATTGGAAATGCATCTCTTAAGGATTTAGCAACTTATGTGTGTTACCTTCCAAGATTTAGCATGTTGAAAATTGAAAAATGCGTATCTCCTCAAGATTTAGCAACTTACGTGTGTTACCTTCAGAATATTTTTCATACTAAAATATGCATGTCTTTTCAGGATTTAGCAATTTATGTGCATTACCTTCCAAGATTTAGCATGAAATTTTTTTTAAAAAAACTATAGTACAAGGGAGACCCTATATATCCCCCCCTCCTTATCATGGTAGTCTACTAGACATGATAAGGAAGAGGAAGAGGATACCTACTTCACAATACAAGGAGATATCCTATTTAACAACAATGTACACCACATTCTTAGTGAGGGTTATTGACCCCTACATCCAAGAGTATAGATAATCATGAAAAGGATATGTCACTTATGGAAGAAGGATCCTCAATGAAAGAGATCTTATCAACAAGACCCCCACCATAGAGGAGTTCTTTAGATAAAATATCATCTTTCAAAGGTGGGAACAAAGATTCAATCATCAAGCCTCTCTACAAAGAAGAGGAAAGGAATCTTTGGAATGAGGGAAACAACTCTAACACTAAAGAAAGGGTAAGAGTTTATAATGAACATAATTTGCAACATAGAGAAGAGGTGATGACCTAGGACAACAACCTCTCATAAAAAGGTTATCCATAGTCAAAGCATCTGTCAATATGATGAAATAATATTGCAATATAAATAAATACCACTAAGCTAAGGAAATTAGTTCCCTAGACAAAGAGAAAGAAGGAAGAAACTTTCCCCCCAAAGATAGAGACAAGGGATACCTTTGCAAAATCAGTGTTTTAGAAAAGATATCTTGAATAGGAACATAATACAAAACCATAGAGAAATAGGAGAGAATACCAATTAAGCCTCAAGCACAATATATGCTAAGAGCCTAATGGATCCTAAGAGATTAGAAAAATAGACCTCTTTCCCCCTAGTCTAGAGACAAGAGGAAAAGAGATCTATATTATATTAGAATGAGGGGAATCCCCTATATCAAAATTATGAAGGAATTGTAAAACTGCATGAGAGTGAGATATAATTCCTAAAGAAGCTCTTTCTCTAACATATAACTTGAAATGTTTACAATCAGAAAGTAAATATGTATTATGATATTGAAAAGGACATTTATACTTAGATAAAGCATTTTTCAATATAGGTTTAAAGATTTCTTTCTTGGAATTCATTAACTCAACATATACCTTCTTAACCACTTCTTGTCGAATATTAGGGTTTTCTATTTTAGGTGTAGGGAAAAGAATATGAAGAGGAGGATGATGATCAACATCACCTACCTTGACTTGAGATTTTGAACAACCAACACCATGCATATCATGTTAAGGGGGTATATGAACTGGATATTTTATACCATTCTCATTAACTCCAAGCCCTAAACCTCTATAACCTTGTTTAGTCACCATATTATATTTGGTAGTGTACATATCATGTAAACCTTCTACAGGAGGTGATTGTTTATCATGTTCATGAGTAAAGGTTGTATAAGGTGGAATAATAGGTTTTGAAGAAGTTTCTTTACCCTTTCCTTTAATATCATCATGAATCAAAGGAGAAGGTAAATCAAAGAAGTCTTGCACATTTGCATCTTGAACTATAGCTTGAATCCCATCATAAGTATGGGAAGAACTAGGGATAGCAGATGGAGAATTAGGCATCAGATTAGGAAGATTAGGAATCAAATTAGGAATGATAGGATTAGGATTAGGAAGATTAGGAGATGGTGTATCATCTACCAAATTCTTCACATAATCTAAAAGAGTAATAAGGCTACCACATAAATCTTTAATGAAAGTCTTGAAAGTAGAAAGACTAGTATCAGTCAATTTCACAAAAGCATAAGCAAGTGCAAAATGAAGAGCCATCAACATAATGAAATGGATAATACTTTCATAAACATCATAGGTTTGATAAAGAGATTCTAAAAGAAGGGTAATAAAGAACATGACCACACACCAAAGCATCTTAAAGATCTTCATAGTAAAAGAAATGCAAGAAATGTTTTTGTATTTTTGTTGAATATATAGATTTTTTTGTATTTTTGAATTTTAAAAAAATGCAAGAGCATACACTAAATCTAATTTTAAAGGGAAATCTAACACCAAAAAGAAAGAGAGTAAGCTCGTCGGGTTCACCAAAATGAATAAGTATGAAATGGGATCACCTCAAAATGAATGAATGATATTTGAATTTGAATAGGAGTATGATATGGGGGTGGAATATAGGACCTATCCTCAATCCAAATTCCCAAAAGGAAAGATCCAAATGGATTAATCAAAAAGAAGTGATCAATGCACAAAATAATCTAACAATGGAGAATATGAAGAAAGGAGAAAATCCTATAATATAGTTTAAAAAGTATATAATTGAAATCTAAAATAAATAGAAGACAAATATTAGCCTTAAAATAGGGTATATTTGGAAAATGATGATCCCTGATGTTTGTGTACAGTTTCGGGCAATTCTGCAACCTATTTCAAACTAGAAATGTCGAGACGGAGAAAACCCAAAAAAAATTTATCTTTCGAGAAATAGGTCATCCTTGACCTAGATAGCAGGGCAAGGTCTTAGCCCAAGGCAGGATCCTACCCCCTACTAAAGGTCATCCTTGAACCAAAATAGCTCTGATGGAAAATTTGTTCGTGGATCTCAGAAGTTCATCGAAAAGGGTATTCAGATCTGCACTTCAATTCACTGTCATGTACCTGTACCTACAAGAAAAATGGTTTTTTATTATTTGGATGAGGGGTTTGCCTTGGTCAAACCCCAATTTGGAATCAACCTTAATAATTAAATTGAAATGGAGAATGCTAGCAGGTAGTAGAAGTAGATATAATAGCGAAGCTATGATATTCAATAGATATGCAATTGTATTTGAAATGTAAACAAGTATATTGATATGAAAGCTTGTAAATTAAAACCATGAATGTAAATCTAAAACCTCCATGATTATATGCTTGGAATCCACCTTGATAGAAGAATGAATGGATCTTGAAGATGAACAAAAGATCTTGAAGGAAGATCACACCACCATGATGGCTAGATCTAGGGTTTGAATGATGAATCTTGATTGTTTGAACCAAATCTAGTGTAGGAGCACCTACTCCTACTCTAGATTCAATACGCATTCCTATGAAGTCTAGGATTTCACACTATCTTTAGAGGCCTCTAGTCATGCTTAGGATAAGGGTTAGTCTTTGGATCTCATTGTAAGACCATAGTTCCAAGTTGACATTTTATGAGTCCTTGGTTTAACTACTGGTCATTTATGGTCCAACACCCTAGTCTTAGGTATTTTCATGATTTTATATGTTTGGATCCATTATGGATCATCTAGATAAGGTTAAGACTAGTTTTGGTCATTAGATTTGCAAGAAATGCAAAATTGTCAAAGTTGCTCAAAAGTTGTTAAGCAACTTCCAAGCAACTTTCTAAAAGTTGTCAAACATTGTAATTAACCCTCCCAAATGGCTAGTTGGTTCAAACCACTCAAGTAACCATTGGGATTATCCTATATAAGCCCTTATAGGTGGGTGATAGGATAATGATATGTAATTTTGGCAAATATCAATAAAATAACCAACTTTTCTTTGCAAATTTCATGTTTTAGAACTTTGTACGAATAGGTATGGATGTGAGGGAATGAACCAGTGAGTCCAAAGGTTGAAGCATTTAATCACCTTTCATTTTCACTTGGTCTCATGTGTTTATCAGCCCTCATTTGAAAGCTATCTAATTTTTAGTGATAGTGCCTAGGATTGAGGCTTAAAATCAAGGTTTGTGATAGGGCCTGATTGTTTAGGCACATTCCACCATGGGAAATTGATGCCCCTTGGTGGAATCCAATTATTTTCAATTTTATTTCATATTATGCAGCTTTGGAGAGTGGATGTGCAAGGAATTGGTTTTTCCACAAAGCCCTAGGTGTATGGCTCCATACATGCACCTCATAGCGAATTAGGACAATCATCCTAAAACTTGGTTGGGGATTCACCAAAGCCTAAAAACTTGGATTTTGAGTTTTTTCACATGTCCTCACATGCCTCCATTCTTAATTTGTGTTTTTTCATAGGAGAGAAAGCACTTGTAGTGCATTTGGAGCTCTCATTAGGCCTATTAGCCCAGTCTAATATTGCAATAGCAGTGACCTCCACTCATTTCCACTCCTTGGTGTTTAGACATGTTTAGTAAACCCCAAAATTGTATCAGAATCCCTAACCTATTCATTGCTTCATTTGGGAGTATTTTTCATTATGTCTAGTTTTCCTTCTAGGAAGGACTACAAGCAGGTTACTAGGTTTGTGCAGCAGCATAACCTTAGAAGTTTCTCAATGGTGAAAGAATCATTGGAACTATTTATATAAGACCTAAATAGGATATAAAAATACTCATAAGCCACCCTTGGTCTTATTTTCCATTCCTTGGGGTTTGTTTTCACATGGGGCTAGTAAGTTCTCTTAGTGTATCCATAGTTTTTGGTGCTTGAAACTTGGGTAGACCTAGTGATTAGGTTACCTTGGATAGTTGATGTTGTGATAACCTTGTTTCTAATCCTTTTTGATACTTGTGATAAGTACTTCAGCACTAGACCTTTCACCTTGGGTGTTGAGGGATTCAAATTCACCAAATTGCTCACTATAGGAGGCTTCCACTGACCACTACTACATCAAGTGGTATCAGAGCTATGTCTGATCCTGAGAATGAGGATATCCTTACAAGGGTTACAAATAGTGAGTTAGCAAAGATGGTGAGAGAGAAAAAGGTTGCAAATAAGGCCTTAACTAAGAGGCTTCAGGAACTTGAGAAGAAGCTTGATGACAAGGACAAAGATGAGTCTAAAAATGAAGAAGGGAGTGAAGAAGAGGAGGATGATCCTAATCAGCATATCCCTGTAGACCAAAGACCTTTCATAGATTCTTTGAAATCCATGGGAAGAAGAACCATGGAGGAGAAGATAGATTTTACAGTTTTCAATGGCAAGATGAATGCTAATCTAGCCTTAGATTGGATAGAGGCATTAACAACATTCTTTGAATGTGAAGACATCCCTGAAAAATAGAGGGTAAAGGTAGCAAGATCCAAGTTGAAGGGAGTAGCCCTAACTTGGTGGAACTTCATCCAAACAAAGAGGGTGAAGAATGGGAAGAACATGATCAATTCATGGAATATAATGATAGCATTGATCAAAGAGACATATGTACCTGAGGAATATGGGGTACAACTCCATAGGAGGAAGCAAAGTTTAAAACAAAAGGACATGGATGTAGGCTCATAAATCGAGGAGTTCTTGAAATTGTGCATGAAGACCAATATGGCTGAAGATGAGGAAGAAAAGCTAGCAAGGTACATGAATGGCTTGAAATTATCCATTCAAGAAGAGTTGAGTCTACACTGCCCTACCATAGTCAATAGGTGCTATCAAATGGCACTTAAGGTAGAGGAAAAATGGAAGAGAAAGAAAGATTTTGGCAAAGGAAAGAGCAATGGTAGTGGGAAGAGTTTTAGAGGCAAAAACAACTCTTGGAACAAGGGACAAAGTAGTGGCAATAGCAGCAAGGCCCCTAACCAAGGAGACAAAGAAAATAGTGACTCTAATTCAAGAGGAAACTATAGAGGAAGAAGACCTTTCAATAGAGGAAGGAAAAATTCAGGAAGAGGCAATGGACCATTGAAGTGTTTTTATTGCAACCAATTGGGACATCGTGCAGGAAGATGCCCTAAGAAGAGAAACAATAACCAATGTGAGAGGAGAGCACAACTTGTCCAAGAAGATAAGCAATAAGACAATGTTGATGCTAGGGACTTGGAACTAGAAGGAGTTTGTCTAATGATGAGGTAGGTCTTCCTTCAAGTACCACAAATCCAAGAGCCTCCACAAAGGAAGAATCTCTTCAGGACAAAGATCAAATGTCATGGAAAGGTATGCAATCTTCTTGTTGATTCTGGTTCAACTAAAAATCTTGTGTCTTTTGAAATGGTTTAGAAATTAAACTTTCCTAAGAAACCACACCCTTTCCCCTATCATGTATCATGGTTAACCAAAGGCCAACAAACTCTAGTGACAGAACAAGCATGGATAGAGTTTTCAATTGCAGATTTTAAAGACAAGGTTCTTTGTGATGTAGTTGAGATGGATGCCTCACATATTCTTCTAGGTAGGCCTTGGCAATTTGATTTTGATGCCACCCACCATTGTAGGAAAAACACCTACTCCATCACTAAATATGGGAAGACCTTCACTATGAAGCCCCTACCAAATAGTAAGATTGAAAAAGAACCCACTGTGATTATCATGGGGGAAAAGGAGATGCTAAAAACCTTGAAAGAATCTGATAGTGAACCATTTTTCTTAATCTCAAAGCCCAAAGACAACATCAGATCTGATCAAAAGGAACCCATACCAAATGAAGTCCTAAAACTACTACAAAAGTACTAAGATGCCACTATTAGTGACCTTCCCTCATCCCTCCCTCCCATTAGGGACATTAGTCATCAAATAGACCTCATACTAGGCTCATCCCTACCTAATAAGGCACCATACAAAATGACACCATTGTAGCATGCAGAGATTGCAAAATAGGTCACTGAATTGTTGGAAAGAGGGCTCATCCAAAAGAGTCTCATTCCTTGTGTTGTACCCTCAATCTAAGCCCCTAAAAAGGATGGAAAATGGAGTTTATGCACTAATAGCAGGCCCTAAACAAAATCACAATAAGGTACAGATTTCCCATGCCAAGGATTGAGGACCTATTGGATCAACTAGGAGGTGCTTGCTACTTCACCAAGATAGACTTAAAGTCTGGTTACCATCAATTAGAATCAAGCCTAGAGATGAATGGAAAATAGCATTCAAGACTACTAAAGGTTTGTTTGAATGGTTAGTAATGCCCTTTGGTTTAAGCAATGCCCCTAGCACTTTTATGAGGCTTATGAATGAGATATTCATAGATTTTATTGGAAAATTTGTTTTTGTTTACCTTGATGACATACTAATATTCAGTCATAGAAAGGAAGACCATCTTGATCATGTGGAATAGTTACTAAGAAGGCTCCATCAACACAAGTTGGTAATCAACTTGGAAAAATGCATGTTTATGAGAAAGGAACTTGTATTCCTAGGTTTTGTGATCTCATAGGGTACCCTCAAGATGGATCCTGAAAAGGTAGATGCAATCATTAATTGGCCTCCACCAAAGAATCAAGGTGATGTGAGGAGCTTCCATGGGCTTGCAACATTTTATAGGATGTTCATCAAAAATTTCAATCATGTGTGTGCACCAATGCTTGAAACAATCAAAGGTGGAAAGAAGACTAAGTTTTCATGGACAAAGGAAGCCAATGATGCATTCCAATACTTGAAGAATAGAGTCTCCCAATACCCTATCTTGGTCCTCCCTGATTTCAACAAAGTCTTCACTGTGGAGACAGATGCAAGTAATTTGGCCATAGGAGCAGTCCTAAGCAAAGAAGGCAAGGTAGATGCATTCTTTTTAGAGACATTGAATGAGGCTAAGAGAAAGTATTCTACATATGACCTAGAGCTCTATGCTATGGTCCAAGCCCTCAAGAAATGGAGGCACTACTTGATCCCAAAGGAGTTTGTAGTCTACACTAACAACCATGCACTAAGCTTCCTGAATTCACAAGAAAAACTTTCAGTCAGGCATCTCAAATGGGTAGAGCAATTGCAGGCCTATACCTTCAACATTAAGCATAAAAAGGGTGTAGCAAACAAAGTTGTTGATGCTCTTAGTAGGAGGATTGGTCTAGTTGAAGAAGTTCAACTACAAAGTGTGGGAATTGAGTCCCTTAAACACTTGTACCTGGATGACCTTGATTTTTCAGAGATATATCAGACTTGTATAAAGATGGAAGGCAGATATCATACTAATTTTTCTGAATATTTGATTCAGAATGGCCTTCTATTCAAGGGAGCACAACCATGCATACCCAAGTTTTCAATGAGAGAAAACATAATCAGAGAAAAGCATTGTGGTGGCCTAGGAGGTCACTTTTTCATTGACAAGATAGTAGACATGGTAAAGAGGAGTTATTTTTGGCCCAAGTTGAACAATGAGGTCAAAAAGTTTATTGAAACTTGTACATTCTACCAACAAGCTAAGGGAATGACAACAAATCAAGGGCTCTACCAACCCTTACCAATCCCTTCAAGGCCTTGGGAATCCATTTCAATGGATTTTGTCATGGGGCTGCCTAAAACCAAGCAAGGATTTGATAGTGTGTTTGTCATAGTGGATAGGTTCAACAAAATGGCTCATTTTGTACCATGCAAGAGCACAAATGACGCATCTCATATAGCCAACCTCTTCTTCAAAGAAGTAGTTAGAATTCATGGCTTACCTCAAAAAATTGTATCAGATAGGTATGTGAAGTTCCAAGGGAACTTTTGGAGGACACTCTTCAAGAAGTTAGGCACAAATCTCACCTATAGCTCTGCCTATCACCCTCAAATAGATGGGTAGATTGAGGTAGTAAACAGGTCCCTAGGCAATCTTTTAAGATGTCTAACCAAGAAATACTCACAAAGTTGGGATACCATACTACCCCAAGTAGAGTTTTCCTTTAATGACTCCATTAATAGGTCAACTAGTACAACTCCTTTCCAAGAAGTATATGGTTTGCATCCCAAGGGACCATTGGATCTAATGGAACTCCCCTCTGATTTTAGAATCAGTGCACAAGGCCAAGAATTGGCAAAACTCATCAACAAGGTACAATAGCAAGTGAAAGAAACTTTGCAAAAGACTAGTTTGAAGTAAAAATAAAATTCTAACAAGAGGAGAAGAGAGGTTCATTTCAAAATAGGAGACAAGGTTTGGGCATTTCTAAGGAAGGAGAGACTACCTAAGGGTAGATACTCCAAGCTGCAAATGAAGAAAGTAAGCCGCTGCAGCATACTTAAGAAAATAGGTGACAATTCCTATGAGATATCCCTTCCACCAACTTTGTAGATCTCTCCAATATTCAACATTACAGACCTCACACCATATAAAGTTACAGCAGGTTCAAGCAATGAGCAGGGTAAGGACACAAGCATTGAGGATGAAGACTATGTCACTGATCTTCCACAAAGAAAACTAGTGGAGATTAAAGTAATTTTAGACTCCAAACTATTAAAACAAACTAGATCTAAGAAGTACATATAGTACTTAGTCAAATGGAGGGGCCTCCCAAACATTGATGCTACATGGCTCACCAAGGATCAAATACAGCACATGGGACTTCGGTAGAGCAGCTATACTCAAGTAGGGACTTGAGTTTTAAAGTTCAAGGGGAGTATGGTGTAGGAGAACCTACTCCTACTCTATATTCAATAGGAATTCTTATGAATTATAGGATTTCACACTAAGGTCTTTAGAGGCCTCTAGTCATGCTTACGATAAGGGTTAGTCTTTGGATCTCATTGTAAGACCATAGTTCCAAGTTGACATTTTATGAGTCCTTGGTTTAACTACTAGTCATTTATGGTCCAACACCCTAGTCTTAGGTATATTCATGATTTTCTATGTTTGGATCCATTAGGGATCATCTAGATAATGTTAAGACCAATTTTGGTCATTAGATTTGCAAGAAATGCAAAATTGTCAAAGTTGCTCAAAAGTTGTTAAGCAACTTCAGAGCAACTTTCTAAAAGTTGTCAAACATTGTAATTAACCCTCCCAAATGGCTAGTTGGTTAAAACCACTCATGTAACCATTGGGAGTATCCTATATAAGCCCTTATAGGTGGGTTATAGGATAACGATATGTAATTTTGGCAAATATCAATAAAATAACCAACTTTTCTCTGCAAATTTTGTGTTTTAGAACTTTGTACGGATAGGTACAGATGTGAGGGCATGAACCAATGATTCCAAAGGTTGAAGAATTGAATCACCTTTCATTTTCACTTGGTCTCATGTTTTTATCATCCCTCATTTGAAGATATCTAATTTTTAGTGATAGTGCCTAGGATTGAGGCTTAAAATCAAGGTTTGTGATAGGGCCTGATTGTTTAGGCACATTCCACCATGGGAAATTGATGCCCCTTGGTGGAATCCAAGTATTTTCAATGTGATTTCATATTATGCAGCTTTGGAGAGTGGATGTGCAGGGAGTTGGTTTTTCCACAAAGCCCTAGGTGTATGGCTCCATACATGCACCTCATAGCGAATTAGGACAGTCATCCTAAAACCTGGTTGGGGATTCACCAAAGCCTAAAAACTTGGATTTTGAGTTTTTTCACATGTCCTCACATGCCTCCATTCTTAATTTGTGTTTTTTCATAGGAGAGAAAGCACTTGTAGTGCATTTGGAGCCCTCATTAGGCCTATTAGCCCGGTCTAATATTGAAATAGCAGCGACCTCCACTCATTTCCACTCCTTGGAATTTAGACATGTTTAGTAAACCCCAAAAGGGTATTAGAATCCCTAACCTATTCATTGCTTCATTTGGGAGTATTTTGCATTATGTCTAGTTTTCCTTCTAAGAAGGACTACAAGCAGGTTACTAGGTTTGTGCAGCAGCATAACCTTAGAATTTTCTCAATGGTAAAAGAACCATTGGAACTATTTATATAAGACCTAAATAGGCCAAAAAAATACTCATAAGCCACCCTTGGTCTTAGTTTCCATTCCTTGGGGTTTGTTTGCACATGGGGCTAGTAAGTTCTCTTAGTGTATCCATGGTTTTTGGTGCTTGAAACTTGCGTAGACCTAGTGATTAGGTTGCCTTGGATAGTTGAGGTTGTGATAACCTTGTTTCTAAGCCTCCTATAGTTGAGGTTGTGATAAGTACTTCAGCACTAGACCCTTCACCTTGGGTGTTGAGGGATTCAAATTCACCAAATTGCTCACTATAGGAGGCTTTCGCTGACCACTGCTACATCAAAATCCATTCAAAGGCTTGAATGCTTGAATCCTTGATCTTCAAAGGGGAAATTTAATAGAGAAGAGAGCTTGAGAACTTCCTTGAAAATTCTTGATGAAATTCTTTCTCATGAAAATCAAATGTGAATTGATTGATTGTGAATATGAAAATGAGAGAGGAAGGCCTCCTTTTATAGTGATCTAGGGCACAAACTTCTAGAGAGGTTGAAATTGGAGAATTAAATCCCAATTAATCTTAACCCCTATAAATGGACCTAGATTCAATGCAATTTAAGGATTTACTATTCTGAAACCCGAAATGGCTGACCCAGAAGCAGGAAAAAAGAAGCTTTCTGAAGCCCGACATCCCGTAACTCCCAAAATCTAAAAATTGGACCTGGGATCAAGGATGAGGTGGAATATACCCTAGGTTAGGGTCAAGGTCATCCCTAACCTAGGTCAAGGTCTAGGTCATCCTTGACTCTACCAGGTCATCTTTGACCCTGACAGTCAAAAACTCCAGATTCTCAGAGAAAACTATCAGAAAAAGGCTGGAAATAAAGGGGAGAGAAGTAGAATAGTGGGAAATAGCTAGATACATGCAAAGACCTGATCAAGGAGCTTAACATGACCCCAAACTACTCACTCAGAGGGATAAATGCTCTTAACATGGAAGTGTTTCCATTTTAAGACAATATGTGTGTGTGTGTATGTATATATATATGTATATATATATATATATACATATATATATATATATATATATGTATATATCTATATATGTATATATATATATATGTATATATATATATATGTATATATATATATATATATATATATATATATATATATATATATATATACATATATACATATATACATATATATACATATATGTAGATATATGTCTATATATGTATAAATATGTATATATATGTGTGTGTGTGTGTGTGTGTGTGTGTGTGTGTGTGTGTGTATGAGATCATTTTTTATGGTTTTGACTTCATAGCACTTATTATTTCAATTTATGATATTTATCATGTGATGCAAATGTATGAAATATTTCCCTAATTTGAATGTATGAATAGGCAATGTGAAATGTAATGAGAGATGGTAGATGAATAATGAAAATGTATGAATTTATTCATGTTTGATGAGTGTACATGTATGTATGCAATGGATAGATGAGATGATTTATGAAAATGATGTGATATGTAAATGCAACGATACACGTGATATGTTTTTTCAAGTACATGTAGAGTTCAAGTGCTTAGTCATTGTCAAAAAGGATGTGTAACTCAAAACGGTGATTGCTTGTTGATTAGTTTGTAGGGACCTTCTCATGATGCTCAGTCCTTTGTGATGTGATTAGTACAATCTAGAGAATAGAAAACACCATGTTTGAACTCAAACTATAAGAAAGATGCAACTATGTAAAATGCAAAATGTAAATGAAATGAGAGACCTAGGACTTAGTCACTGATCATATGTCAGTCTTTATCATCATTGAATATTTTTAGGTAACACTGGATAGTCAATACAATGTCCACTAGTTAGACAACCATGAACATGTGAATATTGACTTTTAGTTGGAAATGTCAGATTTAGATATAAGCACCAAGGCACAAAAGCCAGGATGACCTGAATATCATGTCCATTTTGATTTAGCAATTTGTATAAGCATCATAACATAAACATTGCAATGACCTGAATACACCTTGCATATAAACACACCAAGCAGTGGGGAGATCATGTTGATTCCAATTTGAATTACCCGCAGTGACCCTTTATCATTCACATCCTTGGGTAATGTCATGTTTCATAATAGAAATAAGAAATCACTCAAAAAGACAAAGTTAGATCTGACTTCCCTGAAGCATCTAGGTATCAATGGTCAAGGTACACATGGCCATCCAATCATGATGGAGGCACTTATAGTGGACACCAATTCAATCCATATTTTCTAGACTAATTAGATTTTCACTTACAAAGAGAAGACAAAGAAAAGATTATGCCCCCAGTCATCGCTCTCTAAATCCTATGAAGGACATCATTGATGAGCTCGAGAGAACATAATATGCAAAAATATTAATGTGAATCAGTTACCATATAATAAGATAAATGCATGTTGTAGAGATTGTTGTTGTTTATCATTGTAGTTTGTTTGTATTAGGTGCAAAATCCTTTTCTGGTAGGGAGACTGACTGACTGACTCAGAAATAGCTTTGAAATGACATTAACTAAACATGAATCATCTGAGGTATACTAAGGACTGTAGTATATGACATTGGTTTCCCCCAAGTTGGAAATTTTGATAGGATGTAGACACTTTTGTTGTTTGGTGCATAGAATGACTTTATTGAAAACATGATACAAAAGAAAATGAGATATGTACAAACTAAAGTAGACTGAAAGCTGGGAAATGCCAAGATTGTGTTGATAGAAGGAGTGTTTTGATACAAGTGGTGCCCATTTGCTTGGTTTTCACCATCTTGGCAGAGATTCTATTTTTGCTACCAAGGCACCTATTTACCAAGTTTTCACCAAGGTACTTTTTCTTTTTCCTCTTTTTTTGTATTTTTCATTTTTTGATTTTTTTTGTGACCCATCAAGGCACCTATTGCTAGGTTTTTACTAGGATGATTATTTTTTTCAGGACCTTTTCTAATTTTTATACTTTTTTCAAGACATTTCCATAGACTAAATGTCTCAGGCATAGAATTTCTTCAAATGGAGAACGTTGATTAGTTCTCAAATTTGTTCTCCTTTAGTCATTAAGAGTTGATAGGCTTCATAGCCAAAAGTAGCAGTGATAAAAAAGGGACCCAGGTAGTTGGGTTCAAAATTCCCCTTGCGTTCTCGATGGGATTGATTTTTGGTAATATCTCTCAAGACTAGACCGCCAACCTAAAATTCTCTATGTCTGACTTTTTTGTTGTAGCCTCTACACATTTTTTTCTAATATACTATGAGATGATCATACGTGACTTTCCTATGCTCATCTAGTAGTTCAAGCTCTTGTAACCTAGACACTCTGTAATCATCATTAGTTACCAGACCATGCATTTTGATTCTTAGAGATGGGATTTCAACTTCTATAGGTAGTACCACTTCATCCCCATATACTAAAGTGAAAGGAGTAGCCCCAGTGGACATTCTGATACTTGTTCTATAAGCCCAAAGAGATGGATTTATCATTAGGTGCTAGTCTCTTCTGATCTTGTTGACTGTACGTTGTAGGATTTTCAATAATTTCTTGTTGGATGCTTCATCTTTTCCATTCCCTTGTGGATAGTAAATGGATGACCAATGTTGAGTGATCTTGAATTTAGAGCATAAGGAATCTAGATCCTTGTTCATGAATTGGCCTCCATTGTTTGTGATGATAGAGTGTGGTATACCATACCAACAAATGATGTAATTTACAATGAACATTGATATCTATTTTCCAGTTGCTTGTGTCAAAGGAACTGCCTCAACCCATTTTGTGAAGTAATCTATAGCTGTGATTATATGGGTGTAACCATTTAACAAATTTGGATAGATAGTTCCTACAAAATCAAATGCCCACTATTGAAAAGGTTGTTGTGTTGTAAAGGAAATCAAATCTGATGCAGAAGCATCTCGGGTCCTTGGCAATCTTGTGTCACCAAAAAAAATTTTGGAGTTTGTCTCTGTTGCTTGGTTCCTTCTTTGACCAAGTTGGTCGGTAGTTGATCAATTTCCTTTGGTTATCAAGTGTGGTCAGTTATCTCCTGGGCGGTCAGTCATTTCAGTAGCGCTCGATGATGCTTGTTTGTTGCTCAGTCATCCTTTCTTACCGAGTGGTTTCTTTTGAGTTCCTATTGAGCCAACTTGTGCATTTATTATGGGTCATGAATTTAATGTTGGACTCCATCATTAGGAGGCGTGTGGTCCTAGATCTTACCATTTCTTCTATTGATTATGGATCTGAAGGCTGACTTAGTTCGATAGACTCTTATATAAATATAGTTATTTGGTTGTAGTTTAGAGGCAGTTTTGGGGGATAGAGATAGAAGATAGGAAGATTAGAGATTATTGGTAGATCCTCATATGTTTGAGGACTTTTGTAAATCATTATAATATCTAGCCCTAACCAAGAAGGCCTTACATCCCAACATGTATCATTCTATTTGATGAAAATATATGGTCGATCCTACATCCTCTCTCTCATTGTTATTGTTTATTTGCTTCCGCATGTCTTGAGTAGGCTTGGATCATTAGGGTGTGCCATTTTTTGGCCCCTATTGGACCCTACCTTGCATCAGGTTGTATTAGAGTGAGGTTAAATCTTGATCTAGGTCTACAGATCTAGGTTTGTCGATTCCTCTTGAAGCCCTAGTTGATTGTTGTGGGGTAGCAAATTGCGATCTGACCTACAATTGTAGAGGGCTATCAAGATGGTTAGTGGGAGGCAAGATGCAAATCTAGGATTAGTAGATATGCTAAGGTAGATTTTTTCTAGGTTAGAAGTTGTCAAAACAGCCCAGAGAAGAGGTAGACATCTTGAAGATGTTAGTGATGATGAAGTTGAGGAAGAACAGGAAAATACAAAACCTGCACCTATTATGGATCAAGGAGAAGAAAGATTTTTGAAGGCTTTGACAATTCTAAAGTCTACACCACACTTCAATCCTCCTGACTATGGTGGAAAATTAGATTCTAATGAATTGGTGGACTGGATCACCGAGATGGAAAATTATTTTGAATATGAAAACATACCTGAAGACAAGAAGGTGAAAATTGCAAGCACAAAATTAAAAATCCATGCATCCTTATGGTGGGAACATCTGCAACTGGATAGGAAGAGGAAAGGAAAAGACAAAATCAAGGTATGGAATAAAATGGTGAATAAGTTGAAAGGAAAGTTCTTACCTTATGATTATCAAATTAAGCTAGTTCAGCAAATCCAAAGTTTAAGGCAAAAAGATAGCTTGGTAAAGGAGTATACTGAGGAATTATATAAATTAGATATCAAATCTGGACATGATGAAGATGATGTGGAAAGAATCAGTAGATACCTGAATGGTTTGAGAGTTTCCATCCAAGAGGAAATTAGTATGGTCAAGTTCAAGAACATTGAAGAGGCTTATCAATTTGCATTGAAGGCCAACGAGAAATTGAACAAGAGACATGAGCAAAGACAAAGAGGTCAAGGTGGTAGATTCCCTAGAGGAATAGTAGATCTAATGATGAAAATGGTACATCTGCACCAGAAAAGACAAATTTGGACAAAGGCAAGACCGAGTGGAAAGGTGAAAGTTCATCTAGAGGTAGAGGTAGTAACTACCAAGGTGGTTATAGCAGAGGAAGTTTCTGAGGAACTTGTTACAATTATGGAGAAGAAGGACATATATATTTTTAATGTACACATGCTAGTAAGAAGGTTGGTAGTAGTAGAAACGCTTTGGTGCAAGAAGAGTCATAGAATGAACCTAAGAAATAAAATAACTTGATGGTAAGGAGAGCACTGTGGAATGAAAAAAAAAGGAAGATCCGGTAAGGAAAAGTTTTTTCAAGACCAGATGTAGAGTTTCTGACAAAGTTTGGAAGCTAATCATTAACAGTGGCAGCTCAAAGAATCTAGCATCTAAAGAGATGGTCACAAAATTGTAGTTGGAAAGGTTGGTACATCTGAAGCCCTATTAGATTTCATGGATCAAAGATGAGCATACACTCCTAGTAAGTGAACAATTTTATGTGAATTTTAAGATTGGAAAGTACTATGATAAGGTGTTATGTGATATCATGCCTATGGATTGTTGTCATATTTTGTTGGGTAGACCTTGGCAATATGATAGACATGCTATATATGATGGGAGATTGCATAAGTATACTATTGTGTCTGATGGAAAGAAACAAATCTTTTTACCATTGATGGAAGAACCTGTTAGTAATGTTTGCACATCTTTGAAAGTTTTTTTGACGGAGGGAAGAAAGTTTGGTAACTCTTTGAAGAAGAATGATGTATGTTTTGTTGTGATTCCTAACAAACTAAGTAAGAAAATAGAGGATAATGTCCCTAAGGAGATTGATAAGTTACTCGCCAAGTACAGTGATATCATTTATGATAATGTACCTAATGGTTTTCCACTGAAAAGAAGCATTGATCATTGTATGGATCTAATCCCTGGAGCTAGTTTACCGAATAAGGAACCTCATCGGTTGACACCTACCAAGAATCAGGAATTGAACTGACAAATTCAAGAGTTGCTAGAATAAGGTTTGATCATAGAAAGTTTGCATCCTTGTGTAGTACATGTTGTATTAGCACCTAATAAGAATGGAGAATGGAGAATGTGTACTGATTCTAAAGAAATCAATAAGCTAACACTGAAGCATAGGTTTCCTATACCGAGAATGGATGACATAATGGATAGTTTGACTAGAGCAAAGTATTTCACAAAGATTGATTTGAAAAGTGGGTATCATCATATTAGAATCAGAGAAGGTGATGAATGGAAGACTACTTTCAAGAAAAAAGAAGGTTTGTATGAGTGGTTGGTTATGCCCTTTGGTTTAACTAATGCACTGAGTACATTTATAAGGCTGATGAATGAAGTTTTGAAGAAATTCTTGGGTAAGTTTGAGATTGTATATCTTGATGACATTCAGATATTCAGTAAGACCAGAGAAGAACATTTTTTGCATGTTAGACAAGTTTTGTAGAAATTGAAAGAAGAAAAGTTGTTGATAAATCTGAAAAAGTGTTCATTCATGAAAGAGGAGATTGTGTATTTGGGATTTGTTATTTCAGCTGATGGTTTGAAGATGGATCCTAAAAAGGTTGAAGCTATTTTGAATTGGCCTACACCTATGAATGCTAGTGAGGTAAGATCATTTCATGTTTTGGAAATTTTTTACCAAAATTTCATAAGGAATTTCAGTTCAATTTGTAATGCTATGATTGAGACTATGAGAGGAGACAAAAGAGAATTCAAGTGGACACATGGAGATGATAGAATTTTTGAGACTCTGAAGTAGAAAGTTGTTGAATTACCTATTTTTACATTACCTGATTTTAGTAAGGTATTTCAAGTGGAATATGATGCAAGTGGAAGTGCAATTGGAGTTGTGTTGAGTCAAGAAGGTAAACCTATTGCTTTCTTTAGTGAAAAGTTAAATGATGCTAGAAGGAAATATTTTGTGTATGATAAAGAATTCTATGCTATTGTTCAAGCACTGAAGAAATGGAGACATTATTTGATATCGAGTGAATTTGTATTGTATACTAATCATAAAGCTTTACAGTATTTGGGTATTCAGAATAAGTTGAATCAGAGACATATGAAATGGGTTGAGTATTTCCAAAGTTACACATTTGTGATAAAGCATAAGAGTGGATTCACTAACTGAGTTGTTGATGCATTGAGTAGAAGAAGATCTTTGATGACCGAGATGAAAATTGAAGTTCTTGGTTTTGATGAGATGAGAGATTCTTATGATTTTGACCCTGATTTTTCTAAGCCGTAGAGAAAGTGCAGAGCACCTATTCAAGATCAACAAGACACTAAATGGAATGAATATTTTATTCAGGAAGGTGTGTTGTTTAAAGGTATTCAATTGTGTATACCAAGAGGAATAATGAGATCTAATTTGATAAAGGAGAAACATAGTAGTGGTTTGGCTAGACATTTTGGCATTGATAAAACATGGAATTTGCTTAAAGAGAAGTACTTTTGGCCATAGTTGTATAAAGATGTTTAGAAATTTGTGAAAAGTTGTGGAGTTTGTCAAGTTGCAAAAGGAGTAATTTAGAATACTGGATTGTATGTACTAATTTATGTTCCTGAGAAACCCTAGACTGACATCAGTATGGATTTTGTTCTTTACTTACCGAAGACAGTAAGAGGTAATGATTCAATATTTTTTGTTGTGGATAGATTTTCTAAGATGGCACATTTTATACCATGTACAAAGACATTAGATGTAGTACATGTAGCAGATCTTTTCTTTAAGGAAATTGTCAAATTGCATGGATTATTGAGAAGTATTATCTCTGACCAAGATAGTAAATTTGTTGGATACTTTTGGAAGACCCTTTGGAAGAAATTTGGCACTGAGTTGAAATATAGTTCTACATTTCACCCACAAACCGATGAATAGACTGAAGTTGTGAATAGAAGTTTGGGAAATCTTTTGAGATGTTTAGTTGGAGACACACTAAGTAATTGGGATTCTGTGTTAGCACAAGAATAATTTGTATACAATAATTCAATAAATAGGAGTATTGGAAAGACTCCATTTGAGATTGTGAATGGCACACAACTGAGAGGTATATCTAATTTGAGATACTTTGCTGATGAAAACAATAGAAGTGTTGAAGGAGTAAATGAGTACATGAAGACATTGCATGAAGATGTGAAGCTAAAGCTGTAAGAGAGTAATCAGAAACACAAAGATAGAGCTGATAGATCAAGGAGACATAAAACTTTTAATGTTTATGATGAAGTGATGGTTCATTTGAAGAAAGGCTAATTTCATGTTGGAACATATGGGAAACTGAAGATGAAGAAGTTTGGACCTTGCAAAATTTTGAAGAAATTTGTTAGTGGAAATGCATATGAGATTGAGTTACCTGATGACATGGACATATCACCAATTTTCAACATTGCTGATTTATATGAGTATCATGAACTAGATGAAGAAGTTATAGTGTCGATAGAATATCCTAAGAAGCAGAATGAAGAAGTTGAACAGATTTTGAAGGAAAGAGTTGGAAAGAGTACAAGAGGAAAATAGTATATGGAATATCTAGTAAAGTGGAAGAATAGACCAATGGAAGATAGTTCATGGATTTCTCAGTCTGAGTTAGATGCAGCTCTAGACCTACCAAATGATTTGGAGAATCATTTCAAAATAACTCCAGATGTTTGATGCAGGAGCATCAAGGGTACTTTCCAATCTTGTGTCATAAAAAAAAAGTTGGAGTTTAACTATGTTTCTTGATTCTTGCTTTGACAGATTTGGTCAGTAGTTGGTCAATTTCCTTTGGTTAGCAAGTGTGGTCGGTTATCTCCTAGGTGGTTGGTTATTTCATTGGCACTCGGTAATGCTTGTTTGTTGCTTGGTCATCCTTGCTTACTGAGTGGTTTCTTTTGAGTTCATGTTGAGCTAACTTGTGCATTTATTATGGGTCATGGATTTAATGTTGGACTCCATCACTGGGAGGCATGTGGTCCCAGATCTTACCATTCCTTCCATTGATTGTGGATCTAAAGGTTGACTCAGTTTAGTAGACTCTTGTATAAATGTAGTTATTTGGTTGTAGTTTAGAGGCAATTTTGGGGGATAGAGATAGAAGATAGGAAGATTAGAGATTGTTGGTAGATCCTCACATGTTTGAAGAATTATATAAATCATTGTAATATCTAGCCCTAACTAGGAAGGCCTTATAGCCTGGCATGTATCATTCTATTTGATGAAAATATATGGTCGATCATGCATCCTCTCTCTCACTGTTGTTGTTTATTTTCTTTCGCATGTGTTGAGAAAGCCTAGATCATTAGGGTGTGCCATTTTTTGGCTCCTATTGGACCCTACCTTGTGTTAGGTGGTATTAGAGTGAGGTTAGATCTTGATCTAGATCTGCGGATCTAGGTTTGTCAGTTCCTCTTGAATCCCTAGTTGATTGATGTGGGGTAGCAGATTATGATCTAACCTACAATTGTAGAGGTTTGTCAAGATGGTTCGTGGGAGGTGAGATGTAGATCTGGGATTAGAAGATATGCTAAGGCAGATTGCTACTAGGTTAGAAGCTATCAAAATAGCCTAGAGAAGAGGCAAACATCTTGAAGATGTTAGTGATGATGAAGTTGAGGAAGAACAGGCAAACGCAGAACCTACGCCTATTATGGATCAAGGTGAAGAAATATTTTTGAAGGATTTGACAAGTCTAAATTCTACACCACACTTCAATCCTCCTAAGTATGGTGGAAAATTAGATTCTGGTGAATTGGTGGACTAGATCACTGAGATGGAAAATTATTTTGAATATGAAAAAATACTTGAAGACAAGAAGGTGAAGATTGCAAGGACAAAATTGAAAAGCCATACATCCTTATGGTGGAAACATCTATAGCTGGATAGGAAGAGGAAAGGAAAAGACAAAATCAAGGTATGGAATAAAATGGTGAATAAGTTAAAAGGAAATTTCTTACCTTGTGATTATCAAATTAACCTAGTTTAGTGAATGCAAAGTTTAAGGCAAAAAGATAGCTCAGTAAAGGAGTATACTGAGGAATTCTATAGATTAGATATCAGATCTGGACATGATGAAGATGATGTGGAAATAATCATTAGATACCTAAATGGTTTGAGATTTTCCATCCAAGAGGAAATTAGTATGGTCAAGTTGGAGAACATTGAAGAGGCTTATCAATTTGCATTGAAGTCCAAGGAGAAATTGAACAAGAGACATGAGAAAAGACAAAGAGGTCAAGGTGGTAGATTCCCTAGAGGAAGAGGTAGATCTAATGATGAAAATGGTAGATCTGAACTAGAAAAGACAAATCTGGACAAAGGCAAGACTGAGTGTAAAGGTGAAAGTTCATCTAGAGTTAGAGGCAGTAACTATCGAGGTGGTTATAAAAGAGGAAGTTTCTGAGGAACTTGTTACAATTTTGGAGAAGAAGCACATAGATCTTTTGAATGTACACGTGCTAGTAAGAAGGCTGGTAGTAGTAGAAATGCTTTAGTGCAAGAAGAGTCACAGAATGAAATTGAGAAATAAAATAACTTGATGGTAAGGAGAGCATTGTGGAATGAAAGAAAAAAGGAAGATTTGGTAAGGAAAAGTTTGTTCAAGACTAGATGTAGAGTTTCTGATAAATTTTGGAAGATAATCATTAACAGTGGTAGCTCGGAGAATCTAGCATCTGAAGAGATGGTCACAAAATTGCAGTTGGAAAGGTTGGTACATCTGAAGCACTATCAGATTTCATGGATCAAAGATGAGCATACACTCCCAGTAAGTGAATAATGTTATGTGAATTTGAAGATTGGAAAGTACTATGATAAGGTGTTATGTGATATCATGTGTATGGATTGTTGTCATATTTTGTTGGGTAGACCTTGGAAATATGATAGACATGCTATATATGATGGGAGATTGCATAAGTATACTATTGTAGCTGATGGAAAGAAAAAAATCTTGTTACCATTAATGGAGGAACCTTTTAGTAATGTTTGCACATCTGTGAAAGTTTGTTTGATGGAGGGAAGAAAGTTTGTTAACTCTTTGAAGAAGAATGATGTATGTTTTGTTGTGATTCCTAACAAACTAAGTAAGAAAATAGAGGATAATGTCCCTGAGGAGATTGATAAGTTACTCACCGATTATAGTGATATCATTTCTGATAATGTACCTAATGGTTTGCCACTGAAAAGAAGCATTGATCATTGTATGGATCTAATCCCTGGAGCTAGTTTACTGAATAAGGCACCTCATTAGTTGACACCTATCATGAATTAGGAATTGAACTGATAGGTTCAAGAGTTGTTGGAGAAAGGTTTGATCAGAGAAATTTTGAGTCCTTGTGCAGTACCTATTGTATTAGCACCTAAAAAGAAAGGATAATGTGTATTGATTCCAAAGAAATCAATAAGATAACAGTGAAGTATAGGTTTCCTATACCAAGAATGGATGACATAATGGATAGTTTGACTAGAGCAAAGTATTTCACAAAGATTGATTTGAAAAGTGGGTATCATCATATCAGAATCAAAGAAGGTGATGAATGGAAGACTGCTTTCAAGACAAAAGAAGGTTTGTATGAGTGGTTGGTTATGTCCTTTATTTTAACTAATGCACCAAGTACTTTTATGACACTAGTACATTTGAGGTCAAATTCTGATGGCCATTTGTCAGATTTGCAACACTAATTTGTCAGCATTTTGACACGTGTCCATCACAGTTTTTGCATTGGAAATTATGATGGAAGACACATCTGTTGGTTTACCAACACCACTTCACATCAGAAACTGGCACATGAAAACAACTTTGTTATGGTATTTCTTACAGTTCATCCATCAGAATTCCAACACAATAGCCTATCAAAAATATACAATCACTATCAAAATGAACTGTCGAAAAGATATCCTTTCTGACATTAGAATTGTTGGCATAGCAACAGTTGCCACCAAATTCTGATAGATATACCTGTCAGTGATATAGCATTACTATCAAAAAATTTATCAAAAATTTGATATCTATGACATTTTAACTATTAGAAGAGCGATGGTAGTGCAGCATATCTTCGACAGGTTTCCCTATCAGATGTATAGCATTACTATCGCAAGAATTGTCGTAAAGTATTTTTGTCCAACATTGTATCTATTGAATGCATAGCACTTCTGTTAGAATTAATTATAAATTATCAAAAAATTGATGGTTATGCACATTAAAGATAACATAGCTCAAGAGACCATCATAGGTTGTCTCTTTCTTCAGTCTATATTATTGACAAAATGTTTTACCTTTCATTAGCTCATCAAATTCAGGGATTTGAAAGAATTTAATAAAATATTTTCATGAAAACATATATTATTTAAGCTGACGTTGCATGAATTTATCTACTTAGCGCACTTGTAGACTATGAGGATGGTGATAAAGAAACATGGCCATGGGAGGAGATGCTTCTTTATTGCCGTCTTCATAGTCTACAAGTGCGTGAAGTAGATAAATTTGTACAACGTCAACTTAAATAATATATGTTGTCATGAAAATATTTTATTAAATTCTTTCAAATCCCCAGATTTGATGAGCTAATGAAAGGTAAAACATTCTATCAATAATATAGACCAAAGAAAGAGACAACCTACGATGGTCTCTTGAGTTGTGTTATCTTTAGTCCTAGCTACTGGGTAAGGCCTGGAAGACTTATACTTGTCAATCATCAAGAATAATCACCACCTTGCATTTATGTACACTACACAAATTGATCCCAGTCTCACAAAAACATTTTACACTTGTAAATTTGATCAATACTAGAGGCCTAAAGTAATTTTATACGATCACTAGCACATTTCGTGCATGGATGAGAAACAATATCCAAAGTTTCTAGATAACCATTTTTGAGAAGAGGAATGAATGTAGACCAAAGAAGGGATAATTCCACAATAGAAAGGAAGACATCTTTTTAGCCTGGGTCTAGATCCTACCCCAATTGCCGAAGGATCCAAGGACAGTCTAGAAAGATGTCTTCCCATTCTGTCTGCAACATTGTGTCCATCCATGATCTCAGGAATATCATCATCTTTCCACTCTTCATTTGCCAAAATATATCTCTTCTTCAAGATTGCAGAGTAATCTTATTAATAAAAGAACTCTTTCCAACATTAGGGTACCCACATATCAAAATAGTTGATGTTATTGGTGCTTGTGCTCAAGGATATCGATTCACTATTTTGAAATAGCCAAATCATTTTTATTTCAATTGTAGAGAAAAGCAGTGGGAGAAAATGAGTGGGTGAAAGCTGATTGAGTGCGAGAGTGCGAGAAAATGTAAAGAAGTTGAATGTTAAATGTAAGATATATATCTCATCCATATTAATCAAAAGAAAGGACATGAAACTTATAAGGAGATTTACCAATCCAAAAATATAAGCGAATAGGAAACATGATTGGTATCTTATGAATTGGTTTTTGAGGTGCACAATCTTCATCAATCTCCTCAGAACAAGACCCCTCCTCATGAAAAATGCATTTGACACAAAAAGCAAATCTACAAAACTAAACCAATGGCATGTTTACAACAAAGAAATAGATTGATAATAATATGCTAAAAATTATATTATGTTTAATACACACAAAAGGACCAGTCCCAAAAATTATTAAACATACTTTATCTGATATGATAATAACATGCTAATTAAACTGATAAAGGTTTTATCTATATTTAATCTTCCAATTACAAATTACAAAAAAAACAAATTTACAAAACTGAACCAATGGCATGTTCTTCGTGTGATACAAGGAAGATTTGGCTATGAAAAAAAAAAGTGAAAAGGCCTCATCATTTTTATTTCGATTGGATAGAGGAGTGAAATTTGAGTGCGAGAGAAGGTATGTGATTTCTTCATCTTTCAAGCATCTGGCATCATATTCGACCGTAAATTTCAAATGCATTGCATTTTATTTGATCACGAATGCTCTCTGAAATGACTGCATTCTACTGGTGACATGCCCTAGCCCATGCTTTATCTCCATTATTTGATATTATTGGTGCTTGTGCTCAAGGATATCGATTCACTATTTTCAAATGTTTGGATCATTTTGGTCGTGACTATTCCTCTAGTACACAATCAAGAAATGTAACTGTCTAATGATTATATGTAATGTTGAATGGATTAAATGCTTTATTCTTGGTAGAAGTGAATGGAAGGAATAGTGTGTATTAAATACAATCTAGTCACTTATTGAATGCTTTGGAGACTACTGGTTTGACTATCCATGTGCTACCAGTGACTGAGATTCATTAAAGGATACAAAACCCTTCATTTTGGGGTTATTATGTGTGGATTCAAATGTAGGTTTGATTTGGTTAATGTTTAGAAGAGATCAATAAAGTATTTAAAAATAATCTTACATGTTTGGAGAGGTTTGAGAGGCACTTATCATGACTGTACCCTCACAAACAGTGACATAGACTAGTTTTACTAATTTTCCTTTCTCTATTTTGAGGTTTCCTTTCTCTACCACAGGGGTACAGTTAGAGGGTTCATTGAAAAAATGATCCTTCAAAGGGTTACTATGAATATGAATGATTTGATATAGCATATTACTCATTTTACTTGAAGTTCAAAATATCTTGTGCAAGGGTGAAAGTAGTTTTGATCATTTTGGTCGTGACTGTTCCTCTACACAGTCAGGAAATGTAACTGTCTAATGATTATATGTAATGTTGAATGGATTAAATGCTTTATTCTTGGTAGAAGTGAATGGAAGGAATAGTGTTGGTATTAGATTTCATTTATTATTGAATTCAATGGTTTCAAAGATGTGTTGAGGAGTTTGCTCCTTGTTTAATGTTAATTGTTCCTGCACAATCCACTCATACAACAGTGAAGTTACAAAACTGAACCAATGGCATGTTTACGACAAAGAAATAGAATAATAAAAAAATACTAAAAATTCTATTATGTTTAATACACACCAAAGGACCAGTGTTAACAATTCTTAAACATACTAGTTATTTGATATGATCAATTGTTAATAAAGGTCTAATTTTGTAGACTACTAGCACGAAGGAACACTTGACCTAGCCAAATCTTCCTTGTACCACACAAAAAAATGTGTGATAACTATGTCTACTCCAACCTTAATTGTTTAAGAACTCATCATATTAGATAAAGTATGTTTAATAATTGTTGGGAGTTCTATTAGACCTTTGTTGTAAGCATTTCATTGGTTTTCAAATGTTTGGATATCCATTTTTTTGAAATGTTGACTATGGTTATCAAATGGACAGCCCGTGAGCTTCTAGCTAGGCATCATTTGTATTGATAGCTTAGGGCATCAAATGTATTGTATCATTGATAGTTGAGACTCTGTTAAAATGAAATAGGACAAAGAACGATTTTGATTTAGTTTCTCTATTTTGATCTCTAAGTGGCTTACAACCGTAGAGAAGTATATGCAGATTTACGGATGTAGTTGTAGGATACATGGCAACTGATAATTCACAAGTAATCCATGCATCCAATTTGAATAACAATTAATACAAAGAAATAGGGTCCTCCAATGGCCCAATCATCCAAACCTTGACTATTCCCTCAACCAATGACCCTTCAAAATCGGGTTATCATGCAATTGGTGAGTGATCCTTCATTCTCTTGGTCTGCCCTGCAACCAAACATATTGGAAATATACAATACAATGATAAAAATTCTTTCACAATCCCCCTTCCCTCAAGGAACACTATCAACCATCCCTTCCACATAGCATTTCATTGTTGTATTATTGGATTATGCAGGAACAGTTAACATTAAACAAGGAGCAAACTCCTCAACACATCTTTGTTGTAAACATGCCATTGGTTCAGTTTTGTAAATTTGTTTTTTGTGTTAAATGCATTTAAATGGAACATTAAGCATAGTAATAATATTCTTAGTCTATTAGTAATTGCAGATTAAATTCCCATAACACCTCTATCAGTTTAGCATGTTATTATAAGATACTAAAGAAGACCTGTTATTTGTCAAAGAAATCTTCACTGTCCCCCACAATGAAGACAATGAAGATTGACCTCTTGCCCCACAACAAAGAACATTGTAATAAGAATAAGATAGTGCCAAGAAAATTTTTCGCAAATATGAAACATGAGAAAAAGTAATAACATTAACAATGCCAAGATTCACAGCATTAAATTTCACCTGCGGATGAGTTTCTGCAGTGGATTTCCTAGCATCAAAAATATGTTGAGTTGCATTTGAGCTATAACTAAGAGTATCATGTAGAATAGACCCTAAACTTTGAAAGTGTTCTCCAGCCTGGCAATTCAAAATTCAATCTAGGCAAGCATCAGTAAGTGAAATAAATTATAGACATCATCATAATCATTAGACATAAATTATAGACATCAACATCAATATAATCATAATCATTTGGAGGGTATTCATTTTGGATAGTACTATGTTTCTTGAAAGTTTTTTGATGCTTCTAAACTTTAAAGACATATTTTATGGCTTAATGATAATATAGATTAGTGTTTTGTTTTCTAATGGAATGTTGTTGATCATTCACGGTCTTGAAGAAACTTTTGATTGATTTGATTCTCAAGTCTTGACGTTGTTTCTCAATGTGATATAGACTGACCACAAGATGGTTCAGTTGGTCCTCTCTTTCTGTTTAATCATTTATCTTCTTCATGGTGTAAGTGTCAATATGTTATAATCCAACCAACATGTCATACCCCCACTTCTGACAAACCTCACAGCATGAAAATCATAGCCAAAGAATTGGGTGATCAGCATACACAAACAGTGATTACCCTTAGGAAACAATGATCATTAATATTCATTAATGGTGGGCAATGATTCCTTGGTAATAAAGGCATTGACAACATTCATCATCTTAACCAAGTCATGGGTGGTGATCCTTGAATTTGGAGTGAGGAAGAAGGAAAATTGGAAAACAAAATATGGAATAATCAAGTTGGAATTGGAGAAGAATTCAGAAATAAACTTGAATTAGAAAAAAACCAAGTTAGTCGGTTCTTTGTTTGAGACTGGGTTCTGATTCTACTTTTGTTCTCCTCTGGGTTCGACTTGAGTTAATTTGGTAGGAACTTGGGTGCCTGGGCCAATCTCGGGTGCACCTGCAGTATTATAAATATGATACATGAGGTATTTTATTCATAATTTTATAGGCTAGCTCATTATTATGGTGACATGGGTATGACCACACTCCATGCCTTATAATGGTACCCGACATGGAGTGTGGTTCAAATGAAGTTGAACCAAATGCTGACCATGATGGCTATGATCATGATGAAGATGAATGTGAATATTAAATCTAAAATATGGCTTGTAATTTGAATTTTCATTGTGAATGAAGAAACTATAGATTCAAGTTGACTCATTCTATGTTGTAGTATATTTGTTCCCTAGATCTACCATATTATATATGTGTATCCTGTAAGGGACATCTTCTTCTCATCCATGTATCAGAGGTTAATGAGAGTTCTTAGGAGAAAGACAAGATGTCAGTGGGAGATGGAGAAACCAATATCAGAACACCACTTGAAGCCTTGCAATGTTGAGAGTGGGATAAAAGCTACACTTGAGACCCTATATAAGGAACAAACTTATTGAGCTTCACTTTGTTTCAAGAATAGTTTTATATTCTGTACTAAACAAGGCTAACCATGTGAAGGTGGAAGCTCATTTGGCCCCACCCCCCCCCCCCCTAACATCACTCTAAATTCCCAATTAACATCTAACATTCATTCATTATTTCATCCATTAATAAAATGTAACATTCATTAATTATCACACGATAACATTCATTCACACATTAATAAAATGTGACATTCATTAATTATCACACGATAACATTCATTAACACATTATAAAATTTATGAACATTCACTACCACATAATTAAATTCATTTGCATATAAAAAATCAGTCATTATCAATTAAGGTGAATAGATGACAATCATTTCTTTTTTTCTTTTGATTTCTAGTTTTTAAGATGTAATTGTTAAGATGAGTATCGATATCATCATGATGATCATCTACCCTCTCATTAGATCTCAATGCATGCCTAGTTCTTTGTTGATGCAAAGGGGGGTCATCTGCAATAACATATAAAATGGTTAAATTAAAAACATTTTATTATAATTAAAAACATTAAAAATATTTTAAAGTATTTCGGTACTTTACAGGCCATAATCATATAGCTCTTTACCTAATCTAGTCACATCATCAACATCGAGGTCAGTTTGTCTTGCCTCGGCCTCAACCTCAACATGCTCATTAACAGCGGCTTCTACACTCTCTACAGCTGCAATACAAATTGTTACATTAATCCAAACACCAATTGCAATTAAATTTGTATTACTACACTAATCAATTTAAGATATTTACTTGTATTACTATGTTGCACATCCTCATTGTCATCAACACACATAGGTTGTGTATGGTAAGAATCGGCAGGCTACATTTCAATTTCATATGCATTTATGTTATCATTTTTTTCTTACTTAAAACAAATTTACTCACTTTATGTTGGAACTTAACATCAAATACACTAATTGGTAAATAATTAAATTTGAAATATCACCTATTTAGCTTACTTACCATGACAGATCCATCAGTAGAACCTTGTGCACTTCTTATTCTTTCTGCCATGGCTTTATAGCCTTGTTGGAAGCCAATTCTCTTGTCCTCTTCTGTGAGACTTACGTTGAACTCCGCACCCTCCATTTTTTCTTGGTATCGTCAAATTTTATTTTATTGTTTCATCAAAACAAAAAAAGATTTCAAATTATAAAAAAATATTTAAAGATCAAAGAATTATTTTCAATGTTAAAAGCCATGTACATATTGTATTTTTCCTCATTCAATTCTGACAATATTAACAATTACAACTCGTGCAGCAAGTTTTGAATAACCGCCAAAGCCTAGCTTGTGTTGTCCATGCTTTTGCAATCTTGACTTTGTTTCCTTTGATGTGTCAGGAAATCTATGAAGAGATTGAAATATGTTAGTTCATATAAATATGAAGAGTATTTAGTCATTAATCATTGGAAATCATTGTCATGTTCAATAATAGTTCTATCAGGATCATTTTGATTAAGTCATAGCCTATACCATCTGACGACGAAGAGAACTAATCTGAAGGAATTAAAGTCACACTCAAGTATATCATCCAAAATGCCATAGTATCAATTTTTAGACTCTCAAGAATGTAAGTCATTTCTAGATGAAATATTAGTCACCTAAAAGACTGCACTTATCCCAAAATCACAAGTTTTCTTTATGTCATCCAACTTTTTGATGTGAAATTTATGACCATTGCAAAACATAGCCTTGTGGTGTTTGACCTACAAAAATATGTAAAACATGTATAAATTAATGCATCAAGAGTTCATAAACATACGAGTGATTAACAAATTTATATGTACATGGAAATCTCTTAAACCATGTGCTAAATCTATTTCCCTTTGGGTAAAATTTGGATCTCCATTATGATGAGCTTCATTAACCAATGAAGACACAGCTTCCCATGTTAATGTGTGACCTAAATGATGACATTGTTCGATCCATTTTGTCATCCAATCTTGATTATTTGCAATATACAAATGTATTGCATCCCACTCTCGAGCAGTTGTACAAAAAATAAATAGACGACTTACAACTGATTAATTTTGAAGATTAATAATTAATTAATAGCTACAATAACATCTTATAATTTATTACCTCTCACTTTCCTCATTCTACCTTCCCCCACCAAGTACTCCCCTTTGAATTTTCTAATGGTATAGAGATCCCAAATGTGATCTATATAGATCTTTGCTGCAAGCTTAGGAAGATATTCAGTAAAGTACACCATAGTCTGGTATACCATAGAACCCTCAGGACATGCTCTTTGTCAAACCAAAGCCTTCAAAAATTTTAGGTGCCTCTCAACCATCCACATTGACCGAGTTTGTACGGGTCCACACATTTCAATCTCCTCAACTTGGTGTATGAGGTAGTGTTCTTGTGCATTGAAAAAGGTTGAAGGTAGACACTTTTGCATTTGATAAATTAGATGAGGTATTCTTCTCTTCCAATATTTTGTATCTGCTCTATGGATTTCTTTAGATGACAACCACCTACAAGACATTCAAGACACAAAAATATATAAACATGAGACTTTACAATATATATATACAAAAAATTGAATAGATATCATTGCTTACCTCATGTATTTTCCAAGATCATATATCACTTGTTTGATGTTATTGTCGAAGTTCTCTGGGAAAGATAGGGGTAGCATGTACTACAACACTTATAAAAATAATCATGTCATTCTTTTCTCATATAATACAATGAGAAGTACATACAGTTTACAAATATATTGTAAATACAAAAGAACATGACTTACCTTGATGAAGGTATGCCAATCATGTGTTTTCAACCCTGGCCCAAATTCACTTTTCTTTGATATGTTACTACTTATGTTTGTAGCAAATCTTGTGGGAAATCAAATTTTTTGTATGACTTCTTTTATGGCATCACTTTGTTGTTTTGTTAATAACCAAGGAAGAGCACTTGTATTAATCCATTCTCCATTTCTATTTGATTCAATGAAATTTTTCATTGCATGATTGGATTCATGAATGTCGCTACAAATTTTGACAATTTTTTCTTTATCACACTTTCCATCCAATATCTTCCACAATGTCTCTGTTACATTCTTTCCAATATGCATAGTATCAAACAAATGCACATTTTGCAGCTTCTCATAGTAGGGCAACCTACTAAATTGTCTAGGATAACTCTTTAGTCCCTTTGGAAGGTGCTCAGTAGTGTTTCCTTGACAACATTCATGATCATCAATCACATAATCAACAAACAAAACATAATAAAAATATACAAATTTCAAACATAAATTGTTAGGTAGAATGGTAGTACCTTGATGATTAATTCTATTATATTCTAACTTCCATAGGCGAGGTGTCATTCCCCATGGCTTAGATGTAGTCTCTTTTTTCCCATTGAAAAGATGTTTTTCGGTAATCCAATAGTTATGATTTTTGTGGAGAAAGTGTCTATACTCATCAAATAGTTGCTTTCCTAAACTTTTTGAATGACGAGATTTCATCTTTGGACCACAAACTGGACATGCAAATTTTCCCTTTGTTTGAAGACCTACAAGGTAATGATACAGTTGGATTAAATATGTTAATTTTTATTTTTAGAATTATCATGTGCAACTTGAATTCACCATTACATACCAAAAAAATGTGTTAGCCCTGGGGCATCATGTATTGTCCATACAAGCATTACATGGAATTGAAATTTTCTATATCCTATTGGTCTAGAGATGTCATACATAGTGACACCTTTCCATAACTCCACCAACTCATCGATAAGAGGCTCAATATAAATATTCATATCTTTAACTTGATATTTACCTGGTTGAATGAACAACAACATTACATAATTATTGTGACCATTTTACTACAAGATTTATAATTACATACATATAACTATTAAATGATCAAATACCTAGAAAAATCATTGCCAACATAATGTGCTCCCTCTTTATTGACATCCATGGAGGAATGTTATTGTTGATGACAAAAATAGGCCAAACAGTGCAAACAGATCTTAGCTCTCCAAATGGATTGACATCGTCCGCTGCCACTGAAAGCTTGAGATTTTGAGGTTCTTCGATAAAGTGCGGTCATTTTTCCTCTATGTCCTTAAATATAGAACCATCCGTAGGCATTCGAATAATGTCATCTTTACTCCTATTGCGTGCATGGTAATCCATAAATTGTGTCAAGCTACTACACATGAATAATCTTTGCAAACATGGTATAATAGGGATGTAACAAAGAACTTTGTGAGGCACCTTTTTTGTTATTTGATTTATTTGATATCTACTCATATGACATTCAGGGCATTCTATTGCAAATTCATGTTTTTTATGATAAATAATATGATCATTGGGACAAGCATCTATTGCTTAATACTCTATTCCAATATCTTTCATAGTGGCACATAATTCTTGGTATGAGTGAGGGAGAATATTTGATGGTGGTAACAAGAACTCACCTATCAATCTGAAGAAAAAAATATATGTTGTTAATATTAACAATATTTATGGTACATGTTTCACCATTTAATTACTATAATGACATATATGACATACCTTAGCATACGTGACATTGTTGTGTTGGATAAACCATTCATAACTTTCAAGTTCAACAACAACAATATAGCAGAGAGAAGAGTTGTTTGGGAGCCTTTGTAAAGGGGTGTGGCTTCCTTCTCAAGTAGAGGTATATCATGGATGACATCAACATCATCTCAATCATCATCATTAGTTGCACCAATACCAAATGTGTCATGGATCAATGTATTAGTACCATCATTTGGCACATCATCGTCATCTTCCATGGGATCATAATCTTCAACTTCAATATCCGTACCTCCATGATTCTCCACTTCCAAAGCCATATTCTCAATATTATCACCTCCATGGTCCATATCACGTACTCCCCTAGAGAGGTCAACCTATATAAAAATGATGAACACAAATAAACCATGATAATGATCTCATCATCAAGTGTATTTCATATATATATTAATTGTTAAATAAATATAATGAAAAACTTACCAATTCATGATAATCAAACCCTCCTTCAATGTGACCATTATCCCTACAATGTCTCTTAGCTGTTTTGATTAGCAAGCTTCTAATGTTTAAGCCCTTACAATTATTGCAGGGACAATAACATTTTCCATCGCCTTTTCTTTTCAAGTCCGACCACAATCTATTGATTGCATCCCCATTACCTTTTTCACTTGGATTGTCTGACATTATCCTTCTTCACTTAGATTATCTATAACCTAATTATCTATAAAAATTGAAAACTTAGTTATGAAATGATGTTGTAGTATAGTATACCAAATTGAAACACTTCTATTATTGTAGTCTTCCACCTCAAACTCTTTCCTATTGTGGCAAGAAAGAAAGATATTCAAATAATATAGTAGTTTGTAAATCAAAATAAAATGGAGGCAAGTTGTTGATTGAGGGTACAAGGAACAACACTCGTCAGTACTTTTATCGAATTGTAAATTTCAATTTTGAACCATTCTATGAATATAGAACATGGATGTAATCTCAGAAAATAACAAAATGTAGACACGATAGATTACTTATTTTGTTATTCTACATTACTTACTATTTGAGTGCACGTTCCACCTACAACTTGATCAAGTCTTGTTTGATGCTTCAATTTTGTGTTCACTGTCTTGTAGAAGTACACAATTTTGTATTTGCCCAATATGTTATTCAAAAAACAATAATAGAATAAAATACTTGTTGAGAAAGATCATCATAGGAGTATCAAAAATTCAAGATCCAAAGGTAACACAACATTATAAGACTCTTACATTCAACCTTCAACTCATGCACTTAATAAATAGGAGAAAAAATACATGAAATTGAAAAATTTAACTAATGAATTGTGTTTTTCTTCTCATCTTAATCGGCCAAATTTATATGAGATTCTAAATAAGGCCTCACTCTTAATCAGCCAAATCTTCCTTGTACCACACAAAAAAACTATGTGATAACTATGTCTACTCCAACCTTAATTCTTTAAGAATTCATCATATCAGATAAAATATGTTTAAGAATTGTTGGGACTAGTCCTTTGGCATGTATTAAACAGAATACAATTTTCAGCATATTATTATCACTCTATTTCTTTGTTGTAAACATGCCATTGGTTCAGTTTTGTTAAAAACAAATTATGTCAGATGCATTTAAAATTATCTTCATTATCTTTTGATTGTCTAAATGCTTCTTTATTTGTCAGCCAATTAATACATGCTACTATATAAAGAAGACAATCAAAATACAATGAAGATTTGTCTAACAAAAATGAATACACTAAACCCATATAAAAATGAATACACTAAACATATACTCCTAATGTGAAATTTGGAGAGAAAGAAAGAGACACACTAGGTATGAATTACATGATATACCCATCATCACTTAGCACTTAAATAATAAATAATGGATAGGGAATAACCCCCTAACCTCTGGATGTTTGTTTCATGTTGGCCTCTTATTATATGCAAAGGTAGGCCTGTCTTAATTAGGCTAGCAACCACAGTGTAGGGGCCATAAATTATGGATCCCAAAATAGTGCATACTTGTATTAAATTAGGTTCACTATACTACAAGGGAATGGAAACCATGCAATAGTGCCTCATGGGGATGGAAGCAACCCTTCACCAAGAAGATGATTGTGTCTACAATATTTACTAGAGGCAAAGAACATAATTTGGCTCCAGCAATTAATCCTAGAAGATAATGGCACCCACAAAACACTTGGAAAAGATAGCACTCACTATATCTTGTATCACTCTTTTAAAGTTGGGACAATAAATCTCAAAGATTGATCAACGAATTCTTGAACACAAAGAACCATTGATAGATATGATTCATGTGTACAATAGCCAACAACTAGTTGTTCCAATCATGGTGTCCAATAATTATGTTAGAAAAAGCATCTACAAATCTATTACACAACCATAATAGATTCAAACCATGAACTATAAGAACCTAACAATGGGACTAACTAGCCTAAACAAATCTTGATCATATTCCACCCTATTGTAAGGCCCAAGAAGTTACTCTATCTTAAAGCTACACATTCCTCTAGATGAAGCTCAAAGGTCAGGTAGCTGAAGCATAGCAATACTTGAATGAATATAGGAATAATTTGATGTACAATCATTTGCTAGCTTGGTTTGTGGGTTTTCCACATAATATTTTCCCTTTAACCACATTTATAGTTTGAGAAAATCAAAAAAAATTGTTTCAGATTTATATTATCCTTTTGAACTAGCACACTGCCATCAAAATGCATAATCATTGGTCATCTCAAGAAAATTCCTATTGATTAGTAGGATATCCTTATAAAAATTTGATGCATGAATTTCTTGTGAATTATCAACTGCTATGTATCCTGCAACTATGGAAGGAATAGTGTTGGTGTTAGGTTTCATTTATTATTGAATTCAATGGTTTCCAAGATGTGTTGAGGAGTTTTCTCCTTGTTTAATGTTAACTATTCCTACACAATCCACTCATAAAATAGTGAAATGCTATGTGGAAGGGATGGTTGATAGTGTTCCTTGAGGGAAGGGGGATTGTGAAAGACTTGTTATCATTGTATTGTGTATTTCCAATATGTTTGGATGTAGGGTAGACAAGGAGAATGAAGGATCACTCACTGATTGCATGATAACCTAGTTTTGAAGGGTCACTGGTTGAGGGGACAGTCAAGGTCCAGATGATTGTGCCATTGGAGGACCATATTTCTTTGTATTAATTGCTATTCAAATTGGATGCATGGATTTCTTGTGAATTATCGGTTTCTATGTATCATGCAACTACATCCGTAAATCTTCATATGCTTCTCTAGGGTTGTAAGCCACTTAGGGATCAAAATAGAGAGACTAAATCAAAATCATTATTTGTCCTATTTCCTTTTAACAAAGTCTCAACTATCAATGATACAATATACATTTTATGCCCTAAGCTATCAAATATACAAATGGTGCCTAGCTATAAGCTCACTAGGAGAATGAAGGATCACTCACTGATTGCATGATAACTCAGTTTTGAAGGGTCACTAGTTGAGGGGACAGTCAAGGTCCAGATGATTGGGCCATTAGAGGACCCTAGTTCTTTTTATTAATTTATATTCAAATTGGATGCATGAATTTCTTGTGAATTATCATCTATTATGTATCCTGCAACTGCATCTGTAAATCTGCATATACTTCTCTAGGGTTGTAAGCCACTTAGGGATCAAAATAGAGAAACTAAATAAAAATCATTCTTTGTCCTATTTCCTTTTAACAAAGTATCAACTATCAATGATACAATACATTTGATGCCCTAAGCTATCAATACAAATGGAACTTAGCTAGAATCTCACAGGCTATCCATTTGATAACCACAGTCAACATTTCAAAAAAATAGATATTCTTGAGCACAAGCACCAATAACATCAAATAATAGAGTTAAAACATAGGCTAGGGCATGACACCAGTAGAATGCGGTCATTTCAGTGACAAAAATATGCAATGGCATCATCAAACATATATGCCAGTAATATAAACAAACATGAATCCAAACATTTGAATACAGTGAATTGATATCCTTGAGCACAAGCACCAATAACATCAAATAATAGAGATAAAGCACTAGCTAGGGCACGACACCAGTAAAATGTGATCATTTCAAAGAGCATTCATGATCAAATAAAATGAAATGCATTCAAATATGATGCCAGAGGCTCAAAAGATGAAGAAATCACATACCTTCTCCCACGCTCAACTTTTTCTCCTCTTCTCCCGCTCCTTCTCTATCCAATCAAAATAAAAATGATGAGGCCGTTTCACATTTTTTTTATCTATACCCCAAATCTGTCTAAATTTTGATGGTCAATTAAACACCCATTATAATATCAACATCATCAGGGCCTATTAAAAAAAAAAACACCAAATTCATAATAAAAGGTTACCCATCGGAAACTTCTGTCAAAATTTGGCCCCAAATGTAGTAGTGTGAGGTTGATGAATGAATTTTTGAAGAAATTCTTGAGTAATTTTGTGATTGTATATCTTTATGACATTCTGATATTCAATAAGACTAGAGAAGAACATTTTTTGTGTGTTAGACAAGTTTTGCAAAAATTAAAAGAAGAAAAGTTGCTGATAAATCTGAAAAAGTGTTCATTCATGAAGGAGGAGATTGTGTATTTGGGATTTGTTATTTCAACTGATGGTTTGAAGATGGATCCTAAAAAGGTTGAAGCTATTTTGAATTGGCCTACACCTATGAATGCTAGTTAGGTAAGATCATTTCATGGTTTGGCAAGTTTTTACCAAAAGTTCATAAGGAATTTCAATTCAATTTGTAATGCTATGACTGAGACTATGAGAGGAGCTGATAGAATTTTTGAGACTCTGAAGTAGAAGGTTGTTGAATTACCTATTTTGGCATTACCTAATTTCAGTAAGGTATTTCAAGTGGAATGTGATGCAAGTGGAAGTGCAATTGGAGCTGTGTTGAGTCAAGAAGGTAAACCTATTGCTTTCTTTAGTGAAAAGTTGAATGATGCTAGAAGGAAATATTTTGTGTATGATCAAGAATTCTATGCTATTGTTCAAGCATTGAATAAATGGAGACATTATTTGATACTGAGTGAATTTGTATTGTATACTGATCATAAGGCTTTACAGTATTTGGGTAGTCAGAATAAGTTGAATTAGAGACATATGAAATGGGTTGAGTATTTGCAGAGTTACACATTTGTGATAAATCATAATAGTGGAGTCACTAACCGAGTTGTTGATGCATTGAGTAGAAGAAGATCTTTGATGACCGAGATGAAAATTGAAGTTCTTTTTTTTTATGAGATGAGAGATTCATATGAGTTTGACCCTGACTTTTCTGAGCCATGGAGAAAGTGAAGAGAACCTATTCAAGATCAACAAGATACTAAATGGGATGAATATTTTATATAGGAAGGTATGTGTTTAAAGGTATTCATTTGTGTATATCGAGAGGAATAATGAGATCTAATTTGATAAAGGAGAAACATAGTAGTGGTTTGGTTGGACATTTTGGCATTGATAAAACATGAAATTTGCTTAAAGAGAAGTACTTTTGGCCGTAGTTGTATAAAGATGTTCAAAAATTTATGAAAAGTTGTGGAGTTTGTCAAGTTGCAAAAGGAGAAAGTTAGAATACTGGATTGTATGTACCTATTTTTGTTCCTGAGAAACCCTGGATTGACATTAGTATGGATTTTTTTCTTGGCTTACCAAAGACAGTAAGAGGTAATGATTCAATATTTGTTACTGTGGATAGATTTTCTAAGATGGCACATTTTATACCATGTACAAAGACATCAGATGTAGTACATGTACCAAATCTTTTCTTTAAGGAAATTTTTAGATTGCATAGATTATCGAGGAGTATTATCTCTAACCGAGACAGAAAATTTGTTGGATACTTTTGGAAGACCCTTTGGAAGAAATTTGGTACTGAGTTGAAATATAGTTGTACATTTCACCCACAAACTGATGGATAGACTAAAGTTCTAACAGAAGTTTGGGAAATCTTTTAACATGTTTAGTTGGAGACACACCAAGTAATTGGGATCCTATGTTAACACAAGCAGAATTTGCATACAATAATTTAATGAATAGGAGTATTGGAAAGACACCATTTGAGATTGTGAATGGCACACAATTGAGAGGTATATCTGATTTGAGAGACATTCCTGATGAAAACAAGAGAAGAGTTGAAGGAGTAAAATTTTCTGAGTACATAAAGATATTGCATGAAGATGTGAAGCTAAAGCTGGAAGAGAGTAATTAGAAATACAAAGATAGAGCTAATAGATCAAGGAGACATAAAACTTTTGATTTTAATGATGAAGTGATGGTTCATTTGAAGAAAGGTCAATTTCTTGTTGGACCATATAGGAAACTGAAGATGAAGAAGTTTGGACCTTGCAAGATTTTGAAGAAATTTGATAGTGGAAATGCATATGAGATTGAGTTACCTGATGACATGGACATATCACCAATTTTCAACATTGCTGATTTATATGAGTATCATGAACTGGATGAAGAAGTGACAGTACTGACAAAATATCCTAAGAAGCAGAATGAAGAAGTTGAACAGATTTTGAAGGAAAGAGTTGGCAAGAGTATAAGAGGAAAATAGTATATGGAATATCTGGTAAAGTGGAAGAATAGACTGATGGAAGATAGTTCATGGATTTCTCAATCTGAGTTGGATGCAGCTCAGACTAGACCTACCAAATGATTTAGAGAATCATTTCAAAATAACCCTAGGTGTCTGATGCAGGAGCATCTCAGGTCCTTGGCAATCCTGTGTCACTAAAAACATTTTGGATTTTCACTGTGTTTCTTAGTTCCTGCTTTGACTGAGTTGGTCGGTAGTTGGTCAATTTCCTTTGGTTACTGAGTGTGGTTGGTTATCTCCTAGGGGGTCATTTATTTAATTGGTGCTCGGTGATTCTTTTCTATTGCTTGGTCATCCTTGCTTACCAAGTGGTTTCTTTTGAGTTCCTGTTGAGCTGACTTGTACATTTATTATGGGTCATAGATTTAATGTTAGAATGCACCATTAGGAGGCATGTGGTCCCATATCTAACTATTCCTTTTGTTGATTATGGATTTGAAGGCTGACTCAGTATAGTAGACTCATTTTAATATCAGGCCCTAATTGGGAAGCCTTACAACCTGGCATGTATCATTCTATTTGATGAAAATATATGGTTGATCCTGCATCCTCTCTCTCACTATTGTTGTTTATTTTCTTGTACGTGTGTTGAGCAGGCTTGGATCATTAGGGTGTGCCATTTTTTGGCCCCTACTAGACCCTTCCTTGTGTCAAAATCTCTCCCTGGTGCGTGAATCAAGTTACCATGTACCTAGCATTTCTAACAATTCTTAGCATATTTCACGACCTCTTTTTCCATGTCTAGCCAATAGTACTTGGCCCTAATTATTTTTTGAGCTAATGTCAAACCATTGGAATGTGATCCACAAATACCTTCATGGACTTCCTCTAATGCGCATTGTGACTCTTCACATTCTAAACACCTAAGAACTGTAATATCCAAACTGCGTTCGTATAGATCATTACCAATGATGACATACCATGATGCATTTTAGATAAGGTGACATTTTTCATGGTGGTTAAAGGTAGGGATTATTTGGTCATGAAGGTAGGAGTATATGTTTTTATAGCAAGAGGAATCATGACCAACAATGATGCAGATCATGTGGGTCTCTAGGAAATCATAGGCGGGGAATGACAGTGCTTCCACCAGGAACTCATAGCGTAGCTCATGTTCGAGCTATTGTAGTAAAGATGATAGTGTTGCCATAGCATCAGCAACCTTCTTCTCCATTCTAGGTATTTGTTCAAATGTGACTAAAATGATGTATTTCTTTAGATCATCTACCATGCACTTGTAGGGAACGAGCTTCTCATCTTTTTTTTGATACACATCATTGACTTTGTGTATGACTAGTTGTGAGTCTCCATGAATGTGTAGTTATGTTACTCTCCATTCAATTTCTATCTTCATGCCATTTAGAAAAGCTTCATATTCAGCTATGTTGTTGGTACAAGGGAATTTGATCCTGAATACTTTCATAATGGAGTAACCATGTGGTGTTATGAACGATATGCCAGCTTTGGACCCATTCTATGTGTAAGATACGTCAAAAAATAAGTACCATGTACTAGAGGATATGTGCATGATAGAGGAATTAGGAAATTCCATCTGTAGTGGTTGGTCATCAAACATTGGAGATTCTACTAGTTGATCTATGATGACTTGTCCTTTGATATCTTTTCTTTCAACATATTCAATGTCAAATTCGCTTGGCAACATTACCCATTTTTCTAGTCTACCATAAGGGGAACTTTTCTCAATAAGTACTTCAATGGATCAATCTTTGCAATTAGATGTGTAGTATGAGCTAACATATAGTGTCTCAGCTTATTTGATGCAAAGATAATAGCTAGACATGCCTTCTCTATCATGGAATAGTTCTTCTCATAAACTACCAATGTTCTGTTGATATAGTGGATAGTGCATTCCTCCTTATTTTCATCATGTTGTGCTAGAAATACCCCCAGTGATGGATCTGTAGTATAGATATATAATATTAATGGCTTCCCTTGAATAGGAGGCATGAGAATTGATGGATTTTCAAAATATTGTTTGATGCAATTGAATTTCTTTTCACATTCCTCATTCCACATGAAAGTCACACCTTTATGCAATGTCTTTTTGAAAGGTTGTGATATATCTTCTAGCTAAGATATGAAGTGTCTGATTGATTGCACTCTTCTCGGTAAGGTCCACATTTGATTGATGTTCTTAGGAGGTTGCATCTCCATGATTGCTTTGAGTTTTGCTAGATCTACTTCAATACCTTTCTTTGAAACAATATACCTTAGAAGCTTCCTTGAAGTGACACCAAAGGCATATTTCTTAGGATTTACTTGGAGACTAAATTTTTCCATTCTATCTAGTATTGTACCCAAGTCACCTAGGTGTTCAGATCATTTCATTGATTTAGCCAAGGTGTCATCAACATAGTCTTCCATGTTTTTATGCATCATATCATGAAAGATAGACATCATTGCTCTTTGGTATGTAGCACCAACATTCTTAAGACCAAATGGCATTACATTCCAATAGAAAGTACCCCATGCACAAGTGAAATTTGTCTTCTCTTGATCTTCTAGAGCTATCTTGATTTGATTGTATCCAGAGAAACCATCCATTAATGAGTGCATTTCAATGCTCACAGTCATGTCCACTATCATATCGATGTTTGGTAGTGGAAAATCATCCTTAGGGAACACTTTGTTTACATCTCTAAATTTTGTGCATACTCTAATATATTTATCTGGTTTTGATACTGGAACAATGTTTGAGATCCACTCTACATAATCTATGACTTGAATAAATCCGGCTTTTAGTAGTTTTTCTAGCTCAGCTTTGACAAGGAGTGCAATGTGAGGATGCATTTTTCACAACTTTTTCTTGATTGATTTAATGCCTAGAGCAATAGAGAGATTATGCATGATGAGATTAGGATCCAATCCAAGCATATCTAAATACTTCCATGCAAAGTTGATTTTCTTCTCTATTAAGAATGTTGTGAATGCAAGTTTCTCCTCTTCTGACAGAGATTGTGCTACATGAATCAACTGGTTTTCCTTTGCTGTGCCCAAATTGATAGGTTGAGTTGGTTCTATCAAAATTGGAGATCTATCATGTAAATGACTTGGAAGGACATCAAATATCTCATCCTTAGGTACCTTAGAGAGGTTTTCACCTTCAGATATGTCTTTTTTTTTTACTATTTTAGGTTTTGAGACTACCACATAGTGGTTTTCACCCTCAAAACTCTTTATTTTTTCTTTTATTCTTTTGATTAAGATATTTGATATCTGACTCCGTCATGCTAATGCTAGGTTCACTGATGTAATTCATCATGGGTTCTACTATGTTTAGGTAGCATGAAAGAGCGTAGTATGTCTAGAAAGTATGGATGTCTAGGTTTGGATCATTGGATGTTTGGTCAATAAGCTTGGGATGTTGGATAGTAAGCACAAGAAATGATTGGCTGATAGTATTCACACATACAGTGTTGTCATCATTAGTTATGATCTGACTCTCAAATTCAAGGATGATATTACTACTCAGAATGTTTAGTTTGTTAAGTGTCTCAACGTCATCATTGGATCCTTTGTTAGTGATAAGTGAATCAGACTCATGAGATCTATCATTTTGTTCTAGACTCACGTCAGGCATAGGTGCGTATTGGTGAATGACATCTATGTATTTTTTGTTATAAGCTCATCTTCTTTTGGAATAATTCCCCATTCACAGTCATTTGATTCCTCATCTGGATCCCTGGGCAAGTCAAGAATATGTGTAAAAGTAGGATGAATTCCCAAAGAAGGGTTACCTTCAGAGTCTGAACAAAACTCATACTCATGGGAATCCATCTCAAAATCACTGGAGTGTCCCAAATGTTCAGCTATTGTGAGAGGTATACCTTATTCTTCTTGTTTATTTTTAGGATCAGTCAGTTCTTGTGTTGTGACTGTCTCTTGTTTAGTATTAGGTTCTTGTGTGTCTACCACATTAATTCTTTTAGGTTCCTTTTCATTTTCAAGAAGATCTAAGATATGTTGAGGTAAATGTTCATAAGGAAAGACATCAGTTGTGTCTGAGTCATCACTGTTTGAGTGTTGTGTTTCTTCCTTTTGTTGAGTATTTGTTTCTAGTTCTATCTATTCTAGGGCATGTGTAGAGATTACACTGAGATGGAAAGGTTTCTTATGATAACCTATGCCCATTGTATCTTTTTTTGTCCTTCCATAGTGTTCAATTGGTTTGATGATGCCTTTGCATCTTGTTCTGAGAGGTCCTTTTCCAGTGTATCCCATTTTAGACATTAGTTTGTGACCTGGTCCATATGATTTTGCATGAATCTTAGGTGTTTTAGAGACATTTTTTAACTTTCTATGATTGAGACTCATCTTTTTATAACCAAGCTAATATAGCCTCTTCCTCATCTGATTCTTTTTTGGATACTTGATCTATGATGAAACTCCCATCGAAGATAACCTGAGTTTCTTTGGTCATAGGTCTTCCTTTCTCTGAAGGTTTTCCATAAGACTTAGGGGAAAGTGGGAGAGATGTGAGAGATAGGACTAGTTCCATTGTGTATTCTCCCATGCCTTTATCTTTGATCTTGATTTCTTTCTCCATGTCTTCCATTTCAAATGTAGACTCTATGTCAATTTGTTTTGTAGAAGATTCTTCGTTATGTGGAACAAGTTTATCTACACTTTCCTTCAAAGCATTGCAAGATGCTGACATGTCTACAGGTATAGTGACCTCGACTTCATCATAGGGGGATTTGACACATTGGTGGTTGTAGGACCCCTCCATTTCCCTCATCTTTTTAAGAACACTCTGGTAAGCACTATTGTTATTTCTTGCAAACCTTTCCATAGATTTTATGCGAAGTTATTAGATATCTTGACAGTAGTTCGTCAACTTAATTAGAATAGATTTCATCTTCAAATGAATTCATGGAATATGTTAATTTAAGACATAGTTTTGAAGTGATATTACCTTTAGTTAACTATTTTGGTATTAGAACATGAAGGTGTAAACCTGTGCTTACATGATAGAATTAATATTACTCTAAGATGCTTGGAAATTCCATCTGAGATTATAATAAGGGAGCTTATGTGGATTAGAATATTGCCCTAAATGAAAAATAGAATGAGTCAAATTAACTAACATAGTTTTGAGACATTTTAAAATAAAGACAATCAATGGTAATTAGCAAGTGAATAGTAAACCTAATAGAATCTTTAAGTTATTTGGCAACATTATATGTTATGATACCTTAACTTAGGTATGGATGATGCACACACATAGATGGCTTGTAATGATCTCTAGAAGTGTAAAATTTATGTTAGAGTGATAGGTGTACGCATCAAAATATAAATTTAGGATGGCTTCAAATAAAAGTTAATTTTTGTGATAGGATTGAGCTATGCAATTTAATTGGCCCCTACCATTCTCCCTCTATGTGAGACACTTTTGTTGATAAGGTTGGAAGACCGTTAGACTTTTAGCCTTGTTGATCCCTACTAGAACATATTGCCTTGATGAGAATCCATGTAATGTGATTATGTAAACCCCATTTTCTTACAAAAAAAAAATAATATGTCCAAAGAGAAGTATATTTCAATTTTGGTGATACATTTAGAACCTCAATGATGATAATGTTTACCAAGGAAGAACTCATTCTAAGAATAGTTATTGGGAGAAATTCAAGATGAATAATTATGGTTAAGCTAGGAAATGATGTACAAATGAAACTCTTATTGCACTTTCATGTAATTATGGATTTAATAGTTAATTCAATTTGTTCAAAGTTTAATATTGTAGAATTGGAACATCCTGACAAATCAGATTAGACAATTAATTGCTATGAACTAGAGGTAAAACTGCAATGAATGATTACGTTACTTAACCTTGAGTTAAAATGTGAAGTTTGAAATAGCATTGATAACTATTTTACCATAGTCCCTAGTATACCCTGAGGTAGGATTAATAATGAAAGGGTTGATAATTATGTGACTTTAACTTTAGGTCACGATGTTTATTCAAAATTAAATCTTACTTTTGGGAATTGAGAAGATTATAATTTCTTGATAGAATAAGATTGGTTCAATAAAGCAAATAGTGATGATTTCATAGATTGGAATTATGGATTAATTGTAATTTGAAGCATTTTGAAATTTAGTATCATAAGAGAATTGATGGATTCCTTAGAGGATAACTCGTTACCTAACTTGAAAGTGTATTGATAAAATGAAAGTTAAGTTTTTATTTTATTTTGATCATGCTCTAATTATTATGGGAATATTGATAATTCCATTGAGTGTGTAGGACTAAAACCATGGAAAGGGGAAGTCAAGCTATTCTATGTGTGCCTCCCATGACACCAAAATTTGTGTCCTAAAGGGGGACTAGGCCTATTTTGATGTGTCTTATTTTTTTTGTGAAGAGAAAGGGGTTATGTGAATGTTTAATTTTATTATTTCTTTGTTTGATTGTGGACCTTGCCAAGTAGGAAAGTGATGTGTTTTTGAGGTGTCTATGGCACTTGTAATGTGAATTTAGTTGCATTTTAAATTTACTTGGTATTAAGGAAGTTGTCACCATCCAACCCTAGTACAAATTGGTCTTCCCCATACCTCTACCTTGGTTAGGGCACACATGGGAAGTCACATCTCCTTAAATCTCGAATTTCACTTTTAGGTTGGGTTTTGAGGGGTCAAATTGACCCCTAGGGAGTTGTTTTACACAAAAATAGAAGGCCCATGGGTTATACCTATGGGTAAGGGTCCTTTTTAGCCATAGGACACCCTAGAGCCACCTTGGGAAGCCCTCCAAAAGTGGGCTTTTGTCAAATGGCGAAAATCAAACTCACATGTGAAACTTCATGAGTCAAAAAGTTTCCAACTCTCTTCCCCATTCACCTTTTGCAGTTCCACTTTAGGAAAGTTGTAAGGTTTTGGGTAGGTCACCCAATGGGAAGCTCACAACTCTCCCAAGGGCATGAGAGAGTGTGAGAAGCCTATTTTAGTGGCAAACTTGGATTGTGTTGCCTAATCACCCACTCTCCAACTTTGGAGACAATCTAGGAGCTAGGAGAAAGTTAGAGAAGAAAAAGGGAAGAAAAGGGAAGACTCACTTGATCTGTCTACCATAACTTCAGGTGAAGGTATGTGCACCTCAACCTCCATTCATGGATTTTATGCATTTTATGAGTTCATATGAGTAGGAAGGTATTTCAGTTTGTATATGTGTTTTGTGAGTTGTTGTTATGCTTTATGTAAGTCCTTGAGTTCATTCATGAGAGTATTGTGTGGGCAAAGTGTTTTGAATCTCTTGTGTCATAGTGATAAATGTGTATGTTAGGTGAGCTAGAGATGAACCATGGTTGTTTTTGCTTGAAGTTCTTATTTCCTTCTTGTTGAGTGGGTCTTAGTAGATCCTTGTTGTGAATGGCCATGTAAAAAAAAAAAAGTTGTTGTAATCCTTGTGTGAGGGCAAGAATGATGTATATGTTGTTGTTTCATGAAGTAATGTGGTGTGTGCAATATTTGAGGGATGTATGGGTGTTTCTTGTTGGCTTGATTTCCCCTTGCTCGGGGCTTGGATAGGACCTATGAGGTCTCATGATGCCATATGGTAGGGAGGAGAGTGCCATGGTTTTGCTAGTCAGTTTTGTTTTCTTGCAGGTTTTTCAAGATATCTTGGTTGGACCAGGCCAGGGCTATGAAAGAATGTAGTGTTTGTAAATTCCCTCAATGCGGTATTGGGTGTAAAGTGTACCTTGTAAAAATGTAATATAAGTCTTTGTCTCATCTATTTCTTCTTATAAGATCTTGTAAGATAGAGTCTCCTTGTAAAGTTTTGTAGTGTGTGTAAGAAGTGACATGCTTTCAAGTTGTAATAAAAAAAAAAGGGAAATGCTTATTGATGTATCTCTTTGATTGTAGCTGTAACTTGTAGGAAGAGTAATGTTATTTATTTATTTATGTTTCTTGTGATAATCTGTCCATACTAGTGCTTGTACTACTATTGTAAAATGTCTTTAGAAGAATTCTTAGTAAGCTATACACTTTTAACATATATATATGTTAATATTTATAAAAAAAATTAGTTGTGTTTTTGCCTAAGGAAATCTAGGCATGATAGTGGTATGTTGATGGAATAGCTTGCATCTTGTGAATCTAGGGCCTTCCTAGAAGAATGTTATAAGCCAAGGGGAGATCTAGTACTTGACAGGTGATATCTCTAATGATAGATCCTATTCTAATAGGTAGCACAATGACTCCCTTGGAATTTCTTTCTTATTCATCATATGCTTTTATGGTGATTTTCTTTTTAGGATCAATAGCATCTTCTGAAAATCCTAGTTGTGTAACTAGTTTATAGGAATAGATATTTAGACCAGCACCTCTATCTATCAACACATGTTTGATGTGACAGTTTTGGATTAGGACTTCAATATGCAAGGGTTGGTTATGTGAATGACTTAATGAATTATCATCTTCCTTTGAAAAGGATATGTACTAAGGGGACATCAAGTGACCCACCATTGTTTGGAATCTATCTAGATCAAGATCTTTAAGAACATTAGAACCAATGAGAGCTTTGTCCAGAATTGCATGAAGAGCGGGAGAAATTTGAAGCAACTCAAATATACAAATTTTGGCATTAGTGTGTTGCAGTTGTTGGATGATGTTGTATGATACCGCTTTGGACTCCTTAGGATTTAAAGATTTGGAAGCATTCCTTTGTTTAGATGAAGATACAAGATTGAATGGTACCTTTAGAGTGTTTGATGAACCCGAGTTTTGTCCTTGGAGAGTTACCTGAGCTTGAGATCGAGTGACTACATTAGTTGTCTTGTTATCTCTATCCTTTTTGAAAATTGTATGATATTGCAGTATTCAAACATGCATGGTTCTACCATGTTGATGAAATCATTGTTGCACAAGAGTAAGTGTAATTAACTTTAGCACTCATATTTGGTTTAGAAGAAGAATCTCCTTGAGTGTGTTTCGGAAAAAGTTCTATGAATGTTGTATAATCGTTATTAGATTTATGGTTTTCAATCATAATTTCTCCAGTGTCAATTTTTTCTTGAATGAGATTCTTCAAATGCATGCAGTTATTGGTTTTAGGACCCTTGTTTTGATGGAAATCACATAAATTGGTCTCTTTCCACCATTTAGGTTTGGCTTCAGGGTCATATGGTTTGATCTTAGGTAATGTGATGATATTGTTTGTCAATAAAGTTTTCATGGAAGATTCCAAGGACTCACCCAAAGGAGTGAACTCACGCTTTGGTTTTTTAACCCACAATTTATAATCATTTGAATTTTTAGCAAGTTCAGTCACCTTCATTTTTAAAGCTTTTATGGCTTGAGTGCCAATTGTAAGATTAAATATCGGTGCCTTGGTTGGAGAATTAATGTGATCAACAACACCATCTATGATGAAATTATTTTTTTGTTCCAGGATTTGCCCTTATCTTTGTTGTTGGAACTAGAACTTGAATCATACTTGTTCTCCTTATGAAGTGATGTGTCTCCCTTATGAATGAGTATATTCTCTATCTTTATGGAATTCTCTACCATTTTGTCAAAAGAGGTATGATTTTGCATTTGAAGATGATAATTGATTTTTGGAATTGGATTATTGATGAAGAGCTCTAGTTTCTCATTTTCTGGGATTTGTCAAGCATAGAACAAAAACTTCTTCCTCTAGTATTTGAGGAAACTTAGAAAGGGTTCTCATGAATTTTGTTTCAAGTTGTAGATATCGATCATTGTGATTGGATGTTGGATATTGTAGGAGTATTGTTGATAGAATAGTTTGATAAAATCCTCAAAAAATTTGATGGTTGGAGGCATTTTAGAGAACCAGTTGGTGGCTTCTCCTCCCAAAGATCATGGGAAGAGACGCATTAAGTATGTTGGTTCATGCATAAAATCCATGGATGGAGTGTAGAATTCCCTGACATGATCTTGAGGATCATAATTTTCATTGTATTTGTCATATTTTGGTAGTTCCACACTTTTTGGGAATGGTGTCATGTACAAGCTTTGATTGAACAAAAATGGGCATAAGGCCTCCATAGAGAATTCTTTAGATTCTTTCTCCTTTTCTAGCTTGTTGAGTTTGACTTGCATAGCATGCATTTGTTTCATCATATTTGTGATGGGTGTTTCTTCCTCTTGTGCTATGATATTTTCAACAATAAAGTCTCGAGGAAGTTTGACTCCTTGTTGAGCCAGTTGTAGGAAATAGGCATCTTTCTCTCCTTGTAAGAAGTGTTTCATCATTATTTTAAAGAGTTCATCATCATGAAATCGTGAAATTTCTGATGGTTTGGGTTCTTGATCTCCACCATGATTGGATTGTTGGCCTTGTGAACCCTGGCTAGCTCCACCTTGATACATGGTAGTGCTTTGAGATTTTGTATTAATTCAGGAGGGGTTGCGTGACCTCCTTTTAGGCACAAATTTCCAAGGGCATCTTCTTCGTAAAGATTGGTGTCGTAAGGTTGATGTAAGGTCTGAAAAATAAGAGAAGATGAAGGTGATATCTTTGGTTCTTCTATAGGTTTTCTGTGTGAAGAGGCTCTAGTTTCCACCATTAACCTTAGGTGAATCCAGAGAGCACGATAAGAGAACTAACAAATGATCAGAATTAGGAAATATTAGGTGACACAACCTTGTCAGGATTGGTTAAAAAAAAGATTGATTAGATGTAAATGACGGATATTATGCCCAAGATATATGTGTAGATGCCCAAAATATGGTGGACATGAATTCACAACACTTAGCCATTTTAAGATAATAAATAGAGGTTGTTCTGACAAGGTTTTTCACACAAGATGAGACGTTGTTCAGATTGATCAATCAGATGACAAATCGAGCCAAATGGGTCACTTTGGGAAAATAAGATGAATTCTCTATTTCTTTTCTCTATTCCTGACATAGTGAATATTCTGATAGAATTTGAATAATAGTTGTAGGTTGATTGAATTTCTGACAAAATTTAGACTTTCTCACAATTTTGGGTAAACTATCGTACAATAGTATCTAGGCTTATATGACACAGAATGAGGTATGGCATGATAATTGTAGAATCTTGTATGACAATTGATACCAGGGTTTACTTTTGCTAAGCATTTTTTACAACTCTCATATGACACAGTATGGGTACCTGTACAACACTTGGGGATTCTGGTATGATAGTTGTAGATCAAAAGCAATTTTTGTACAACAGTTAGAGGTTCTAGATGATAGTTGACACCAGAAAAGGGATTTTGTTTCAGTTTTTCCATATTTTTCAATCTTTTTAGTTTTTTTGGTTTCAATTAGTTTGCAAATTTTTTTGTCCACGTTTTGAAGATCTATGTATTGGATTGTTTGGGGATGTTTAATATAGTAGTAGGCTCACAATCATAGTAAACATATGTGAACTAACTCAATGAATCAAACAAACCTATCTTACCCTAAATAGGAGAAGAGATTTATTACTTTCATGTTGACTTAGGAACACACTCAAAGACTCCTCAAAATATGTAGGTCCAACAACACGCAATGGATGTTGAAGTCCATATTAGTCAAGTTCAGGTTTCAAAGAGGTCTCGATATGACGAGTGCCTTGCGGTGATTACTATTCACCTCACACAAGCACTACAAATCCTTCGAAGGAAGATCATTAGAAAAATAGCTTAGGATTTTAATCAGGGCATCCATTCACAACTCTCTCCCATAGTCCTGCAAGTAGGATTAAGGCTATTAACCCTATGATTACTCTGATCTGTGTAGCCTCACAAGTAAGATTTAAGCAGCTCCGCTCTACACAAAATCAAAGCATGTTCATGGAATGAATCCAAGGAACAAGCACAACTATATCTTCCTAGGCTTTAACCTCAAGGAAGCATCAAATTTTATAGTGGGGTAGAAGAGTTAGCTTAAGACTTATTCCCACTTGGGTTGTTCTTGGGAGATTTTTATCTCTCTGGCAGGCCCTCTAAAGTATTAAAGCAAATGTGAGGTTGGGGACCACAGGATCTAGGTTTCTAATTTTTTGAAAGAGAAGGGCATAATCCCCTAACCTTTTCCTTTTCCCTATCCAAAATATGTCAAGAAGAGTTAATCTAGAGACAGTACACAAACTGGCACTAGGGAAGCTACCTTCTGGGTTTCTAATTCTCTTGAGAAGGAGAAGAGCATAATCCCCTCAATATCTACCTCAATGGAAATAGGTGCATGTACCTAATTAGCTAGGTCCCTATGAAAATAAAATACTAAGAAAATAGAATATTTTCTCAATGATGCTTTGGCAACATACAAAACCACTTGTCAGAAATCTTTGTTGATTGAGTGTCTTTGACAAGCAATTTTTTGAAAGGGTTTCCTGCAAAAGAAGGGCTTAGAAGTCAAGACAAGAAGAGGCTAAAAGAATGGGATTTTCTTCTCAAGTCTTCATCTTTTGTCTTGAAAAGATGGGTTAGGTGTGAAAATGATCAGGCACCAATAAACAACAAATGTTAGTGTTAGCAGTCAGTCAAAATCTCAAATCAAATGTCTCAAAAATTGATCAAAAATCTAATACGACAATTGAAAAATGGCCTCAAAACTTGTACGACAATATACCTACTCTCATACGACCCTGCAAGCATGATATGACTCTGGGTACCTACACACATGACAATTCAGGGCTTATACGACAATATGTAACAACTGATATGACAATGGAGAAATATCATCTGTCATATGATAGAGAGATACTTCTGGTATGACAATCTACAAATATATGAGATTGTATAAAAGAAAATTAAAAAATCAAATCTTGAATTGAAAATGTCAGAAAAATGATGAAAATGAGAATGGAAACCCATTGTCGGACCCCACGGTGGGCACCAAAAATGTGCGTGTGAAAATTGTACCTATTTATGGGAAACAACACTTCAATAAAATATTAGAGGTTAATGATCAAAAATATGCAATAAGGATAAATATCAATAACTAGGTGATTTACTACCTTCTAGTATATGCGAGTATGGTATTCTCAGAAATTGACTGAGATCAGTGACAATGCAACATCTAAATGAAGGATTTGAATGATGAAAGTGTTAGAATAACTAAGAGGGGGGTGAATCAGCTAGATCAATCATCCTATAGTCCCAAATACAAGGATCTAACACTTAAAATAATTCCAATAAATTTTACAGCTTGGTAACATAAACTATTAAACTATCTGTGCCTTTTACCGATTACCAGTTAATTAACTCACTGTGATTACCGACCAAATCAAATATGCAGTATGTAAAGTATGACAATAAAAAAATCATCATAGAAACACATAACATAATGATTTAACATGGAAACCCAGCCAAGGAAAAAACCACCTAGGACCGGTAACCCAAAATTATTTTCACTCTTCTGAAGTGAGCTCAGTGAAGAGCCAACCCTATTAAAGGTTACAAACACACTGTTAGGTGTGACCTTGTTAGAGGATTTAAGACTAACAGTTATCTTTTGACCAACATTCACTATGGGGTCAATTAGATAACAATGTGCATTCCTTGAATGACACAGGGGTATAACATAAGACGGTTAAGTCCACTCGGTTAGGAGATTTTTTGTATCAATGGTTAAACTGAAATAGTAGTTTATCTTATTACAATACAACTTATCTTGTAGATGTTCAGATCTATTCTAATCCCATACAAATCCTTTGATCAATATATCAATTCACTTCCTCAACTTACTTTTCACTTGGTAATAGCTCTCTAACACTTGGTTTTGTTCTGTAGTTCGGTTCTCCTTCAACCAATTTGATTAGGCATGCATGAAACTATGTTCATGCAAAATCTCTGTAGTGTTCCTTCTTCCAGCATGTTTCAATAAAGAAACTCATATCTCTTATATAGATAGATAAACCATTTTCATATCAACCATCAAATTTTGCCGCTTATCCTTCTTCATTGATTTTGCCTCTTAAACCTTCCTTGGGAGTTGTGTCAGTAACATGTTTCAATTTCATCCTTTAGATCTTCTTCAAATTTTTCAGTCATGGATCTCATAACAAACTTTATCCTCAATCTCGAAATCATAACAATTTCTAGCTCATCAAATTCTATCTGGTGAACTAAGCATTTAATACTTTCATCCATACTCGGTTAACAAAGAAATGCATTAGTGAACACAAGCTCAGTTACTATTGTCATTCGATATACACTACACTAGCTCAGTGTATACTGAAGTGCTTCATTTACTGACCACATTGCCTTGTACAATTTTTCTTCTTTCTACATAATAGATTAATGCAACATAATCAAGTCAACAATATGAGATCATAGACTCATCAATAAGTTACCCAAAGTATTCCTTATCCTCATCTGTCATATCCATCTTTCTCCATATAGATATCTTTGATGAACAACTAATTAAGAACCTGATTGAAGAACTACAAGTGATTAGAGATCACCGAGCACTGAATTATTATGCAAGATAAGTGAATCAGTTGTTATGTTATCATTTATGTCAACTAGTTTTGACAATACTTATCATGGTAGTTGCAAATATCTAAACATCTTTAAAGGAGGAGAAAAGATGAAGAACCGAGATATCTACATTGAGAAAGATGGATATGACAAATGAGGATAAGGAATACTCTTGGTAACTTATTGATGAGTCTATGACTTCATATTTTTTACTTGATTATGTTGCATTAATCTATTATGAAGTTGGAAGAAAAATGTTACAAAGCAATGTGGTCAGTTAATGAAGCATTCCAGTATACACCGATCTAGTGTAGTGTATACCAAGTGATAGTATCAACTGAGCTTGTGTTCATTGACACATTTCTTTGTTAACCGAGTATGGATAAAAGAACTAAATGATGAGTTTAACCGACAAAAATTGATGAGCTAGAAAGTACCTCGTAATCAAGGTGGAAAGATAAAGTTTGTTACAAGATCAATGCTTAACAAAATTTGGAGAAGATCTAAAGGATAGAATTGAAATGTGTTACTGAAACATCAATCGAGGAAGGTTTAAGTGGAAAAATCAACAAAGGAGATTAAGTGGCAAAATATGATGGATGAAAAGAAAATGGTTTACTTGTCGATTTAAAGAGACTAGGGTTTCATGGTGAAACTTATGCGAGAGGAAGGAGATTGCAGAGATATCGTGTGAGCATTTCTTCATGCTTTCCTGATCAAACTAGTTGAAGGAGAACCGAACTATAGAGTTAACTGAATTTCAAAGAGCTTTACTAAGGGATAGTAAGTTATTGAATGTTGTTGAACTGAATAAGAAATATTGATCAAAGGATTTGTATGGACTTAAGATAGATCTAATAATCTACAAATCAAGTTGTATTGTATTTAGATCACCTATTGTTACAGTTTAACCATTGTAAATAGATAAAATATCTTAACTGAGTGGACTTGAAAGTCTTATATGTCATTCATAGAATGTGCATTGTTATCCTGTCAACCCCATGGTGAATGTTGGTTGGATGATAACTGTTAGTATTAAATCCTCTAACAAGGTCACACCTTACAGTGTGTTTTGTAACCTTTAATAGGGTGGGCTCTTCACCGAGCTCACTTTAGAAGAGTGAAAATATTTTGGGTTATCGGTTCCAGGTGGTTTTTCCCTTTGCAGGGTTTCCATGTTAAATCTCTTGTGTTATGTGTTTTTGTTGTGATTGTTTGGATATCATACTTTACATATTGCATGTTAGATTTGGTCGGTAATTACTATGAGCAATTAACTAGTAATCGGTAAAGACATAGATAGTTAGTATTTTATGTTTACCGAGCTACAGAATTAGCTGAATTTTTTTTGTGATATACATTTTGTGTTTGGGACTGTGGATAACTGATTCACCCCCCTCTCAGTTATTCTAACAATCTCAGTTCTTCATATTTTCTCTCCTTTTAACAAATGTTTAGATGTTTGTAACTAACATGATAAGTACTGTCAAAACTAGTTGACATCAATGACAACATAATGACTGATTTAATTATCTTACATATCATTTCAATAACTTGGTGATCTCTAATCACTGATCTTCAAGCCATTCAGGTATTCAATTAGTTGTAGTTCATCAATCTCTCCCTTTGGCATTGATGGCAACATAAGCAAAAAGAAATATGTCATGCACATACCAAACATGTATTCTATAACTATGTAAGTAAATTTTGTAGCTCAGTAAGCTCTCCCTAGCTTGATATTTAATATGTTTAATCACTACATTACATAACAGCATTACAAGTGTAGACTCTCCTCTACGGATTTGATCTTTTCATCTCTTAGATTCCTTCTGTTCTCAGCAAAAAATCTTCAAATCTTTCCCTGAATTTCTCAGATTATTTCTCCCTTAGATAGATATTTCATTGATCTCTTTGTTTATCTCTCCACTATTTATCTCTCCCTTTGAAAATAATGCCAAAGAAAAACACAAAACATATAGCTCTGCAATATCCAAGTAACTCTCTATTGTTCAGTGTAGACAATGTATCTCTATATACTGATATGAAAATATTTGTTCTAGCTTCTCAAATATTTTACAACCTTAGACATAATCCAAAGTGTGAGCTATGTTGCATCAACATGAATGATCTTTTGATAAGATTAGGCTGATGCAACCTCCAGATCACATTAGTGACTGGTAGATAGGGGACAGACCCCAAGTCTAGTCCTCAAGTATTCAAAAGTGTCCTTCGGTAGAGGCTTGGTAAAAATATCAACAAGTTTCTCCTTTGATGTAATATATTCCAATCTTACTTGCTTCTCTTGTACTTGTTGTCTTAAGTAATGATAATTAATTGAAATATGCTTAGTCTTTGAATGCATTACAAGATTCTTAGAAATATTTATTGCACTAGTGTTGACACAATATATAATCATCGGCTTACTGATTACCTCATTCATCCCTTCCAACACTTGTTTGATATAAGTAATGTTTGAATAGTTTGTAGCAACAGAAACATATTTTGCTTTAGCAGTAGACTGAGAAATACAAGGTTGTTTCTTACTTGTCCAAGTTATAAGTCTTTCACCAAAGAAAAATGCTTCTCTGGTTGTGCTCTTTCTGTCATCTATATTTCCAGCCCAATCTACGTCAGTGTAAACTCTTAGTTCAAATTTGCCTTTCTTGGGATACCATAGACCATAATCCTCTATTTTCTTTAGGTAGCTCAAGATTCTTTTCACTACAACCATATGTGGACTTTGGATTGGTAGAGAATCTAGAAACAATCCCCACTGCATGTGCAATATTAGGCCTACTGTGTACTACATACATCAATTTACCAATCATAGATTGGTACAATGTTTGATTTACCTTTGTAGATTCATCATCTTTTGTTAATTTTCAGCCTGTGACCATCGATGTTCCAACTAGTTTAGCATCTTCCATGCCAAATGTTTTCAAAAATTCCTTTATGTACTTTGATTGTGTGATGAAAATTCCATCATTCTATTGAATAACCTGCAAGCCTAGAAAGAATTTAATCTCTCCAAACATGAACATTTCAAATTAATTTTTCATGTCATCAAAAAATTATTTATAAATATGATGCTATCCTCCAAAGATTATATCATCCACAAATATTTTAGCAATCAAAATAGTATCATTAGATCCTTCTTTCATGTACAAATTATTGTTTTCACTAGTTCTTACAAAACCAATACTTAAAAGATAAGTATGTAACCTTTCATACCATGCTCTTGGTGCTTGCTTTAATCCATATAAAGCCTTGTGCAGTCTACATACCATGCCTTTCTAATTTGGATCAACAAACCCTTTTGGTTGTTCTATGTAGACCTCCTCTTCTAGTATTCCATTCAGAAAAGCTAACTTAACATCCATTTGATAGACTTTAAATTTCTTATGTGTAGCATATGCAAGTAACATGCAGAGTCCTTCTAGTCTAGCAATAGGTGTAAAAGTTTCTCCATAATCAATACCTTCTTCTTATGCATATCCCTTGCAAACAAGTCTAGCTTTGTTCCTTGTAACTTCTCCATTCTCATTCAACTTATTTCTAAAAATCCATTTAGTACCGATAACATTTTTATCATTCGGTCTAGGTACTAAAGTCCATGTCTTATTTTTCTCAATTTTTTCTATCTCTTCATTCATAGCATTGATCCATTCATCATTCTCAAGTGCAACCTTAACATTCTTTGGTTCAAACTCACACACTAAGCATGCATTTTTTCTTAACTTACTTCTTGTCAGCATCCCATCTTGCTTGTCTCCAATGATTTGGTTCTCAAGATGATGTCTTCTAACAAATCTCACTAGCACTTGATCTCTTCTTTATTCTTCATTCTATTTAGGTTCATTTCCTTGCTCGGCTGCTTCTTCCTAATCCTCAGTTTCCCTTTTCTATTCCTCGGTGTTATTTTCTTGATGCTTGGTCAACTCAGCCTATGGCTTTGGTAGGTACTCTAGATGTTCAGCATAAAAAAATCTACCATAGTCTTCCATCTCCTTAGTGCTTTCTTCATCATTTTTATCAGCAATTTCATCAACTCTGACATTAGCACTTTCAATCATCTTATTAGTAACTTTATTTAGACACTTGTAAGCTTTACTTTTAGTAGAATATCCAAGAAATATTCCCTCATTCCCTTTTGAGTCAAATTTCCCATTCCTATCATCTTTCAGAATAAAATATTTGCTACCAAAAATTCTAAAGTAACTTACACTCAGTGTGTATCCAAACTATAACTCGTAGGGTGTCTTGTTTGTGTCTTTCTTTAATTGTACTCAGTTTAGGACATATATAGTTGTGCTAACTGCTTCTATCCAATACATATGTGCAACATTTTTCTCTATCATCAGTGTTCTTGCATAATCAACAATGGATTTTTTTCTCCTTCTAGCAATCCCATTATGCTATGATGTTCTAGGTGCAGAAACCTATCTTTTGATGCCATGCTCATTACAATAGTTAGTGAATTCATCAAAAATAAACTCACCACCTCTATCAGACCTCAAGAATTTCATTTATTTTCTAGTTTCTTTCTCTACTTTAGCTTTGTACCATTTAAACGTCTTAAATGCCTCAGATTTCTCTTTTAAAAACATAACAGTCATCAATCTAGTATAATCATCAACAAATAGAATAAAGTATATATCTCCATAGTAGCTCTGATTTCTCATGGGACCACATAGGTCGGTGTGAACTAACTCCAAGATTCTTTTTGTTGAATAGTCTTTACTTTTGAAACTAGATTTTGTCATCTTCCCTTTCTAACATTGATGACACATAACATGATCTGGTTTAGTTAGGCTAGGCAGTCCTCTAAATTTTCTCTTTCTACTGATCTTCATCATGTTATCAAAATTTACATGACATAACCTTTTATGCCATAACCCTGCATCTTCATTTTTCACCAATAAACAAGAAGTCTCAACATTGTCAAGATAAAATAAGTTACCTTTTGATTGTCCTCCTATTTCGACAAGCTTTCCACCTTCATCATATATCTTCACCTTCTTGTTTTCAAATGCCACATGGTGTCCTAATTTGTTAAGTTGTACTACACTTAGAAAATTATAATTCAGTCCTTCTACCCAATAAGCATTATCACATCTAATTTTATCATTTATCAATAAAGATCATTTTCCTCTAACCATGCAAGGTGTATCATTACCCATTTTTAATAAACCTCCATTATAGTGCTCAAGATGATCAAAATTATCTTCATCACTAGTCATGTGATGTGTACAACCACTATCTATGATCCAAGTATCATTTTTACTAACTTTATAAATGAGTGTTGTTTCTACATACCTTTCATCTTCCTCAGAATCATCTTTCATCGCAACAAATACTACCTCAACATCATCATCGGTGTCGATGTCTATATCATTCTCCTCAGCAAAGTAACATAGCTTTTTACCCTTATCTTTGTGATCTTGGTTTTCTCTATTGTACTATTGATTATCTCTATTATTCCTTCTGCCATAGCTTCCACCTCTACATCTGTCTCTATCATTCTCATCTTCTTTCTTGTTCAGGCATCTAGCAGCAATATGACCAACTTCTTTGCAATTAAAATAGGCTAAAGGTAATTTACCCTTATATCTACCTTTACCTTTAGGTAGTCTCTGGGCCATTAGTGCTTCTAGTTCATCAAGCACATCATTGGTATTTCTATCACTTTCATTCCTCATATTGTGCTTACTACTAGATTTACCAATCTTAAGAGAAGACATAAAAGTAGACTCAACAGTTGGTACAACACTGTTATCATAATTGTTTAGCTCAAAAGTGGTTAACTTTCCAATCAAACTATTAATATTAATTGTGCTATTAGGTGCAGACCTGATTTCATGAATTGCAGATATTCTGATTGCATAAATAGGCAAAAGTGTTCTCAAGATTTTACTTACTATAGTATCCTCATCAATGGTACCACTAGCTCCATGAATAGCATTGGAAATGTCTTTAATTTGGTTTGAGTACTGTACTATGTTTTCTCCTTCCTTCATTTTCATATCATCAAATCTACATCTCAAGCTTTTAGCTCTGGCTCTCATCACATTTGCATCACCACCATGTACTAGGGCAAGTTTCTCCCACATTTCCTTTGAATTAATGCAATCCTTTATCTCTTGAAATTTAGCATCAGTAAGAGCAGCTGCTATCTCTATCATAGTGATGTTGTGTTCATGTTAGTCTCTTAAATGATCAAGATTCAAAGGACCAAGTGGTTGTAAGTATCCATTCTCTAGTAAAGGTATAGAAAATTCTCCAATTCCAGATAGATGAAGTTTCATCCAACTTTTCCATGTACTAAGGTGGTCCTTGTTCAGCTTCGGCACTTCCTTCTTATACATCTTGTAATCTTTCTACTGAAGACCTTAAAACTTTGTTCCAATCAAGTGATGCTCTGATACCAATTGTTAGAATAATTGAGAGGGGGGGTGAATCAGTTAGATCAGTTATCCTATAGTCCCAAATACAAAGATGTAACACTTAAAACAATTTGAATAAATGATGCAGCTCGGTAACATAAACTATTAAACTATTTGTGCCTTTTACTGATTACTAGTTAATTAACTCACTGTGATTACCAACCAAATCAAATATGCAGTATGTAAAGTATGACAATAAAAAAATCATCATAGAAACACATAACACTAATTTAATGTGGAAACCCTGCCAAGGGAAAAAATACCTGGCACTGGTAACCCAAAATAATTTTTACTCTTCTGAAGTGAGCTCGGTGAAGAGCCAACCCTGTTAAAGGTTACAAACACACTGTTAGGTGTGACCTTGTTAGAGGATTTTAGACTAACAGTTATCTTTCGACCAGCATTCACTATGGGGTCAATTAGATAAAAATGTACATTCCTTGAATGACATAGGGGCATAACATAAGATGATTAAGTCCACTTGGTTAGGATATTTTCTGTATCAATGGTTAAACTGAAATAATATTTTATCTAATTATAATACAACTTATCATGTAGATGTTCAGATCTATTCTAAGCGCATACAAATCCTCTGATCAATATATCAAATCACTTTTGGCTCAACTTACTTTCACTTGGTAATAGCTCTCTGACGCTCAGTTCTATTTTGTAGTTTGATTCTCCTTCAACCAGTCTAATCAGGCATGCATGAAACTATGGTCATGTGAAATCTCTGTAGTGTTCCTTCTTCCAGCATGTTTCAATAAAGAAACTCATATCTCTTATATAGACAGATAAACCATTTTCATATCAACCATCAGATTTTGCCACTCATCATTCTTCATTGATTTTGCCTCTTAAACCTTTCTCACCAGTTGTGTTAGTAACACATTTCAATTTCATCCTTTAAATCTTCTTTGAATTTTGTCAGCCATGGATCTCATAACAAACTTTATCCTTAATTTCAAAATCATAACAATTTCCAGCTCATCAAATTATGCCAGTTGAACTAAGCATTTAATAATTTCGTCCATACTCAGCTAATAAAGAAATGTGTCGGTGAACACAAGATCAGTTAATATTGTTGCTTGGTATACACTAAACTGGCTTGGTGTATACTAAAGTGCTTCATTTACGGACCACATTGCCTTGTACAATTTTGCTTCTTTCTGCATAATAGATTAATGCAACATAATCAAGTCAACAATATGAGATCATAGACTCATCAATAATTTACCCAAAGTATTCCTTATCCTCATCTATCATATCCATCTTTCTCCATGTAGATATCTCAGTTCTTCATCTTTTCTCTCCTTTTCACAGATGTTTAGATGTTTGTAACTAACATGATAAGTACTGTCAAAACTAGTTAACATCAATGACAACATAATGATTGATTTAATTATCTTACATATAATTTCAGTAACTCGGTGATCTCTAATCATTGATCTTCAAGTCATTTAGGTATTTAATTAGTTGTAGTTCATCAGAAAGCTATGGAAATGAATGCGGATTTAATCTATATCTTTGGATTTTCTATGCAATAATGATCAAAACTATGTAAAAATGATCTAAATTTGATAAGAGATGAATTTAAATCTAAGCTATCAATGCTATGAATGCTATAAAATCAAGAAAACAATGGTTAGCAAAGAATCTCAAAAATTGTACAATCTCAAAATTCTCCAAATTGCATGTGCAAAGATTCTCCAAATTCATGGTCATTTGTAAAGGACTGAGGCATGTTTATATAGAAATCCAAGGTTTTGAGAACTCATGGAAAGCCAAAAATCTCTCCTTGATCAACTCAGATTGATTGTTGAGTTATCAGGAAATTAGAAATAGTTATCTCACCAAATCATGCAAAATCATCTTTTTAACTCGATTAGAAGTTCAGATTACTCCAATTTGATTTTTAACTCACAATCACATGTTGAGTTTGAAAAGTTATCAAATTAAATTTAATAGTTGATTTTGAGTTTAACTTCTTTTCTAATTTGTGGATAATTATGAGTTTATTTAATTTTCCATGTGTTTTATTCTCAACTTAACTGATTTGAACAATTAAATAATTGATTTATAGGTCAATCAATTATTTTAATAGAACTTTATTCAAAATCATATTATTAAATTCGACAACTTGATTTTAATCAATTAAATAAATATTCAATTGATTATTTTCAGAAATTGTGATTTATTGTCAAATATATAATATTAATTAGGAATAAATATCAATTAAATCTAATTAAATTAATTAAGTGGAAGAATTAAGTTTAATTAATTAAATATTCAACATATTCAATTAGTTGACTTTGGATAAATAAAATAATATCATTTATCGCCAAATAATATTTAATTAGAAATAATTAAAATAAATTAGGAATATTTAAGAATATTCCCTGATGCAGAATGAAAATAAGATCGATTAGGGTTTTGATTATTCGATGTGCAAATGTGCCTTAGGTTAGGACTTTAAGGTCAGTTTTGATCGATTTTGTTGATGTAAGAGGTCAATGGTACTGAAGCCCATTTTTGGGGTGTTACTTTATGAAGATAAAGTATTTCTTTAGGTCATCTACAATTCTCTTATATGGAATGAGTTTGTGATATTTCATTTAGTAATAATTAGTGACTTGATTAATTACCAACTATGAGTCACCATAGAAATGCATATCTATGATTTTCCATTTGATTCCTAGTTTTAAACCATTTTCCAAGGCTTCATATTTAGCTATGTTGTTAGTGCAAGGGAATACCATCTTGTAAGATTTGGGTATTTTATGTCCTTGTGGTGTAGAGGACACCATTTCTTGATCCTTGTTATGTGAATGATCCATCAAAGTACTTTTTCCAAGGGTGCTCTGTTAGGTACATGATTGCTTCATCTAGAAATTCAATGCATAGAGGCCTTTCATCTTGTAGTGGTGACTCTACTAGTTGATCTTCTATTACCTATCCTTTGATAGATTTTATTTCAATATATTCAATATCAAATTCACTTAGTATTAAGACCCATTTTTCCAATCTTCCTATTGATGTAGCTTTGTTTAACAAGTACTTCAGGGGATCAATCTTTGTGATGAGCTTTACCTTGTGTGAGATAATGTAATTTATTACTTTTTTTGAGGTGAACACCATCACTAAGCAATATTTTTCAATCATGTTGTTTATCTTGTAAGAGACTAATGGTATTCTTATATACTATATTTATCTTTCTTTGTTTGTCTCATCCTCTTGTGGCAATAGAAATCCCAATGATGTTGAAGTAGTTGATATGTAGAGAAAAATTGGTTTTCCTAGAATCAGTTCCATGAGAATTGGAGGATTCACTAGGTATTATTTGATTTGATTGAAATTCTTATCGCACTACTCATCCCATGTTAATGTAACTCCCCTGTGTAACATTTTGGTAAAAGGTTGTGCTTTATCTACTAATTGAGACATGAATCACCTTATGGATTAAAGTTTTCCTTGCAATGTTCAAATCTAACTGATATTCTTGGGAGGATTTTGTTATCCAATTTTTTAGTACCTTCATAGTCTATGAAAAATTTTCATATATCTTGAGAACTAGGTCTTAGTTCTTCTTAGGGTTTCACAAAGTTGTTATGCTTATGTCTAAAAAACCCTACCCTTGATCTATTTTCATGTTACTTTTTCTTGGCACTTAAGTCCTTTTCTAGCACATGGTTTTTATTTCTTTTTGTTCACCTGATCTCATAATGTTTAAGTGTTAACAAGTTCAATCTAGTGATCAGGCAACTAAGGAATGATTTATGGTATTTTTTGAATCTCTAAGTTCTTAGCAGTTAGTTATAAACATTCAGCGACCCAGCAAATGTGTTGTCTCCAATTCTCATGATTCCTGGTAGTCTTCTCCAAACATCTAGCAACTTAGTGAGGACCATTGATGAAGATCTTGATCAATGGTGATCTTTGTATCTTGTGATTGACCAAGCAGTTAGTGATTTATTCAATGATTCAGTGAATATGGTTTCCTCATGATCTCTTGATTATGGCAGTTAGTGGCTTGGCGTTCAGTGATTCAGCAAACAAAGCTTTCTCCAAATCTCATCATTTGATGTTTAAGTCCCTAAATATTCAGTGACCTAGTGACAAGGCTCTTAATGAAGTAAGGTTACCGTTATCGCTTATTCTCATAATGCAACGGTCAAGTTTTAAAAGTTCTAGTGATTCTGCGAATATCATGGATGATGAACAAGATGAACAACTAGCGCTTGATCTCATGATTTATCTGAGGTTAAGTAAAAGATCTGGTGACTTGGATAATAAAGATTATCTCATGTTCTCTGAATATAACCATGGTTATAGGAAATGTCTTGAGATTGCGTGAATGCCTTTTTCGCAGGATCTTGTAATTGAACATGAGTTAAGAGAAGTGTCTAGAGAATAGGAGATCCATTTAATCGATGATTCTCTCAATGCACCTGTGGTTAGTGAAATGATTTGGAGAATATGAGAATAGGTCTTAGTTTCTTATTCTCATAATATAACCCAAGTTTTAGAAGGCTTTATGAGATTGCGAGACTCTCTTCATTCACTGAGTCTTCAGATAAAAGGTGAGTTAAAGGAATGGATACAAGATCACATGAATGCTTTGGTTGTTGATTCTCTTGATCAAACCCCAGTTAAGACAAAGGTTCGGTGATTTAGAAAATGCTTCAGTCACTGGATCTCATGATTAGACCTGGGTTGAGTAAAGTATTATGAGATTGTGAGAATAGTCTTCAGTCACTAGATTGCTAAATAAGAAAAGGTTAAGCTTGTCGACTTATAAAGAAAAAGGTGACTCTGATGTGGAAAGAGTAGTATGATAGGTTGGAATAAAATAATAAATTGGTCAATTACAGTATGAGTAAGGGTTTTTATCTATTTTCAAGGGTTTTAAAATCAATAAAATAGTAATCATGGCTTGTCACCTTTTCTGAGAATTGAATGCAGCATGTCAACTTCCCACCTTATGGCTAACCTAGATTTGAACTTGGTTTCATGTAGAAGTGAATACTGAGGTGAATAAGAAGGAGATTTTCATAGATTTTGACCATTCCCATGCATTCATTTCTCTAGAATATATAGACAAGATGCTCACATTCTTACACTTATCAATTTTCAGAGAGCGAATTTTTGAAGCCAAGCTATTGCAGAGAACCAATTTCAAAGAGATAGTTTGTAGCAAGGAGTAATTTCAGAGAAATAAACATGAGTCAACCAGAGGCTAGTCATGCATCATCTAGTGAAGGAGTACATGAATAGGGTGGTGACCAAAAAGGGAAGCCAAATTATTATGAAGAATTCATCCAATTTCTCCCACAATCAATGCAAAACAAGAAGGTTAGTCATGATACCTTCATTAATTCTATGGAAAATTATAGAGACCCTCTTACTCTAGGTGTCTTAGGTTACCATATTTTCAATTACTTCTATAGTCATAGGGATAAGCCCATTCCTGTGTGTAATTCCTTGAAGCTGGGATTAGGGAAATTGGCGGTACCTGATGTTTTCCTAGATGTAGATTTGTTGATTAAGTTGGCAAGAAATTATGATCCAATCTCCAAGACAATTCAAAGAAGTGATAAGTCGGCCCTAGTTTATGTAGTCAAGGATGGTGGATCTAATAAAGGATAGTCCAAACCTTGTAGCCAAAAGAATTACACAGTGGATTACTCAACAAAGCAACACAAAGTAATTGTTTAACACTAATTTTCATTAACATGCCTAGGTGTAAGGCCTTCCAAGTTAGGGCCAATTACAATCAGACAATAATTCTTCAAGATCCACAACCAGATCCAATATAATCTCAGCTAGTTCAGTTTTGAAGACAATCAGAAGCTGATGGAAACCCTAAGGTAGATCTAAACTTGAGCTCACAAGCCTCCAAACAATCTCCTTGTTCCCAAGTATGCAAACCACTAGCTCTGCTACAAATGATTATCAGATTACAATCTAATCTAAAAGAACATCAAGAACTTTTCCACAACTTCACCAACTTTAGCTTCACATCTGAATTCTAGATCCACTAAGTTCTCCAACTTCTAATCTCCTAAATCTCTCCTTAAACATCTACCTAAGCCCTCCTTAAATTCTAATCTTCAACCACAAGTCAGTTGGATGAAACCCTTAACTACCCAAAATAATAATTTAATGCCATACAAGTCAGCTTACAAATATATACAAACATTTAATTCTACATGTTGGCCCAAGACAATGTCTACCAATAATTAATTCACCAAGTCGGCTCAACAAATGACATAGAACTCCATTCGGTAAATCAAAAGTACTGAGCGATAGTAAAATTACCGATCATGCCAGGTATCACTGAGCACTAGTGGTGATCAAGCACCATAAGCATGACCAAGCAACAACTTTCACTAAGCACCAGAGACTACTAAGTTCCTTCAGTGATCGAGCTTCCTTCAATGACCAAGACCATCGGTCAAGGCTACAATCGAGTGAAAATCGGCCAAAACACAAACACTCCATGCACTTTACCGAGGACACAGAATGTCCCTACCTTAACCTTCGATGCCCTTGCATCAAACACCCAAGTTCCAAAAGATGTTCATATGTGAGGAGAACATCTTTCAAGATTCAACACATAAATCCTGAACTGGTTCATCACATACAAGTCCTCCACCTTTCTCTACTTGCAAAGTCTTCCACTTCAGTTCCTTTGTCTCTTCAAGTCTTTTCTTGACAATGTATAGGTCATTTCTTTGTACTGATCATTCATTTTCTCTGGATCCACAATCTCAACTCAGCTACCAATACTTAGGCTTCTCCTATTGAGAGTTGTATCCATCAAAGGCATCAGTGAAAACTTCCTATCATTCTTCTCAATAGTAAACACATTTCTTACACAATCATAAATAGCTCTTCAATCATATTGCCAAGGTTTATCAAGCAATATATCACAACTATTCATCTTGACAATGTCACAAAGCACAAGATCCTTGTACTGGCCAATCTGAACATCAATGAAGCATTATTCTCTAACTTCCAAAGCATGAACATCTTGTAACTAGCCAAGCCTATAAGGACAAGGATGTTTCATTCTACTCAAACCAAGGTTTTGAACCAGGTCCTTAGCAACAAGGTTATCAATGCTACCACTATCAATAATAACATCATAGAGTTTACCTTCAGTCTTGCATCAGGTCCTAAAAAAATTACTCCTCTGACAAGGTTCATCCTTTGTACTGAGCAATGTTTGCCGAAGCAGCAAGTTCTCTGATTTAGGTTCATTCTGAATGTTCTCATTCATCACAGTAGTTCATTAATCAACCTTCTTCTACATACACTCAAAAGAAAAGTGTCCTTCCTCCCCATAGTTATATCAAGTACCCTTAAAGATAACTCTACCTATCTTCTTCTTTGGTTCCACAGGTTTCTGTTCATCTTCTACATCAGTCAGTTTATCCTTCACTGAGTGATCAATCTTTTCTTTCCCTCAGGAGTTACTAGGTCATTTCCTCTTCAACTTATCTTTTTCCTTCAGAGCATACCTATAAGCATCTTCAATAGAATCAATCTTTAGCATACCAAGCTCATCCTAAATATTGAATCTTAGACCATTCACATACTGAGCTACCTTTTCCTTACCAAGCTCTCGGTGTCTAGACCAAATAGTAAGTTTGTAGAACTCCTCGGTATAATCTTCAATAGAAAAATCCTTCTGTTTCAGATTCTGTAACTTCCTAAATAAGTCAAGCTCATAGTCAGCTAGTATGAACTTAGCTTTCAACTTAGTCACCATCAATCTTCACCAATTGATCTTTGTTTCACCTTCATCTTCTCGGTCTCTCTATAGTTCCTTCCACCAAAGAGAAACATGTCCTTTTAACTTTGTCTGAGTTAATCTCACCCAAAGAGGATCTTCAATTTCTTCTAGCTCAAAGAAATCTTCAAGTTCACCAATCGAATCAATCAGATTGTCAGGCTTCAAATTACCAAAGAAAGTAGAAACTTACATTTGGTAATTACTAAACCGAGCAGTAGATCTAGGCAACTGAGCAGTTTTGTCTTCACCAGATCTGTTCCTTTGGTCATCACCACTAGATCTAACAGTTTAAAATTCTTCAGTAGCTTCTTCATAGCCATCCTCATTACCAACATTCTGAGGTATACCAGCAATAGTTCTCATGATCTTAGCGACCATATCATTCTTCATCAATTCCATCTCAGATCTGAAATCTAATTTCACCTTCTCTATAATCCAAGATTCAACAGTATCACAAACCCTCACCACCTTGTGACATTCTCCAAGTTGTAATAAGTCAGATCTCAACCTGCAATCTTGCAAACAACTAGGGAATAATTTCACAAGTTTAGTGCTTCGGATCTACAATCCAAATTATGCACAATCTCCGCTCCAATAAGATCAACTTCACAAGATTAGTCTTTCTAGGTCAAGCTTCTGCTTCAAGAAGATCAAACTTTCTCTCCAACAAGAACAAACCTTCACTCTGATACCACCTTATGCAATCAAGGATGGTGGATCCAATAAAGGGTAGTCCAAACCTTGTAGCCAAAAGAATTACACAACATATTACTCAAAAAAGAAACACAAAGTAATTGTTCAACACTAATTTTCATTAACATGCCCGGCTGTAAGGCCTTCTAGGTTAGGGCCAATTACAATTAGAGAACAATTCTACAAGATCCACAACTAGATCCAATACAATCTCAGCTAGTTTAGTTCTAAAGACAATCAGAAGTTGATGGAAACCCTAAGGTAGATCTAAACTTGAGCTCGCAAGCCTCCAAGAAATCTCCTTTTTCTGAAGTATGCAAACCACTAGCCCTGCTACAAATGACTATCAGATTACAATCTAGTCTATAAGAACATCAAGAAATTTTCCACAACTTCACCAACTTTAGCTTTACATCTAAATTCTAGATCTACTAAGTTCTCCAAGTTTTGATCTCCCAAATCTCTCCTTAAACATCTACCCAAGCCCTCCTTAAATACTAATCTTCAACCACAAGTCAGCTGGATGAAACCCTTAACTCCCCAAAATAATAATTAAATGCCATACAAGTTAGCTTACAAATGTATACAAATATTTAATTCTACATGTCAGCCCAAGACAATGGCTACCAACAATTAATTCACCAAGTCAGCTCAACAAATCACACAGAACTCTAGTCGGTAAGTTAGAACTACTGAGCGATAGTAAAATTACTGAGCACGCCAGGTATCATCAACCACCAATGTCGATCGAGCACTGCAAGCATGACCAAGAAACAACTTTCACCGAGCACCAAAGACTATCAAGTTCCTTTAGTGATTGAGCTTCCTTGAATGACTGAGACCATCGGTCAAGGCTACAACTAAGTAAAAACCAGCCAAAACACAAACACTCCATGCAGTTTACCGAGGACACAGAAAGTCCCTGCCTTAACCTTGGATGCCCCTACATCACTAGTTACCCTAGATAGGGGATCATTCATGAAATATTTCAACCTTTTCACTTCCTCCTCAACAGAAATTGACCTAGGAAAGGAAAAATAAAAGTATAGAAAGAAGATATAGCTTGTAAAATCCCAAATCGCCCACCATATGCCAAAAACTAGAAAATACATAGCCCCACTCCCTACCCATATGAAAGCCCCATATGAATTTTAGTCCTTAAATTTCTACATGAAATAGCTTTCCTATGGGTTGTGTCAGGTCTTAGGGATTGATGGAGTTAAAGAAAGAATATCAGCAGACTTGTTGATGATCATCCTGGATATGCAAAGTCATCATGCCAACACTAATTATGATTACATTCAGTATGTGATTGATAGGATGCATGAGGGTCTGATTTAAATTGTAGATAATAGCAAGCCATCAAAGTTCATGCATTACTCCTTGTTAATTCATTTAATTATGTTTTTCAATGTTGAATTTATGTATGTGAACATGTTGAGGCCCAGGAAAGTGAGTAAAATAGGACCAAACCCAGTACAATTCTAGTTGAGGGTTTGGAATACTACATCAAATGAGTGTGAATTCAATGGCTTCCAGAATTGGATGGTATACCCTCTTTTGAGAATGATGGGAATGAATGTCACAAGGCTCCCAGTGAAAGCACTAAGGCTTTTGAGGCCTAAACAATTTGTGGATAAGTGGCCAGGAGATCACAATTGGGGAAATTTCTACCTAGGTGAGAATTTCACTATAATTAGGGTTTATGGGTGTCCTCAAGCCCCTCATGTTCTTACCAAGTATGTGCCACCAAGGATTTCTCAGTTGGAGTTTATTTGGAAGTTTATCAAGACAAACAAGGAGATCTTGGCTCCACACATGAAGGGGACATTCACTCCCAGAGTGTTTAAAGTAACAGATTTTGCAATTGGGAAGAGAGCCATGCCTTTATTGACTCAATGGATGAACCAATTCATGATGGCTGCTAGAGCATATAGATATGTAGAACTCAAGGACTTCATCAAGATAGCTAGGACGATTCTTATCCCAAGCATTGGAGTCATTAAGGAACATGAGGGGTGTGATTTGGAGGATATCATGAGGAATATCCTAGATGAGGAGGAAATATAAAGAAGATTGGGCAAGATCTGAGATTTATTGGATTTGGAGGCATGATTGAAAAAGGCTAAGATCCCCTTCAGTGGTTTCTTCCTTGATCTCCTATACATAGCAAGGATTGACAAGATGATCCAAAATTATGATGTCTTCTACAATCAATTGGACTCTCAGTTGGATGCCAAGGAGAAAGCTGAAAGGGGTTACTCATCTTCTGAGTATGAGACTGATAGTTAGGGTTCCTATGAGGAAGATATCCCACCTCATAATGTGGAGTAAAAAATCCCAGAATAGGGGAGTGATGCACTAGAGGCAGGAGATACACATGGACCCCCTTAGAAGAAATAGAGGATTGAGGAGGGAGAATCCTCAAGGGCTAAGAGTGCAAGGAAAAGGATGGACATGACTTCTTCCTTAGTACCAGGTGATATCTCTTATCATCACCTTCTGAGAAAGAGGATAAGAGAAGGGAATAAAGTATGCACATAAGAGGAGGTTGATCTGCCCTTGTTGTTGTGCCAGGATGAAAGAGAGCTACTTCAAGAAGAGCTCATAAAAGATGATGAATTCATCAAGAGTGATGAATTTAAAAACTTCTTGATTTGGAGAAAGCAACAGGAGCTTGCTAAATAGGAAACTAAGGGTGCATAACCAAGAAATGAATCCCTCTAAGCCTTAGCCACATATGATCCAGCATTAGAGAAGGTAACATTTGAAGAGGCTAGGCAATTGGTTAGGTCAACTGGGATACTCTTAGTTCCAGGATGGGACTTAACCTCAGCCTTCATAATTGATCAAATAAGGAGACAACCATAGGGTGGCTTTTCTTATGAAGCTAAAATTGGAGATATGATTAGAGGATGTGGTTATGACCCTAGATCCCAAACATTGGCAATGTGGTCTCTGGCTCCAAGGATACAAAAGCCCTCTCTTGTTAGCATTGAAGACAAAATGGATGGAGACAAGATCATTTGGACTATTTAGAACACCAGTGATATTGAGGTCTCAAAAGTAGTGACTCATTTTTCCCATTTGAATGAGGCCAAGACTGCACAGCTCTCTAATAGGTGTGGGAGATTTTTTGATGACTCCATTAAGTTGGCCAGGGATAGGGAGGAAAATCTCATAAGAATAAAGATGTTAGAACATGAGCTGGAGTCAATAAAAGGAAAGCTTGAAGAAGCATCAAGGGTTGTCCCTCCTTCTATCATAGTACTTGAAGTTGTAGAGGTCCCAGTGATAGAGGTAATTGAGGTGGCAGCATGGGAGTCAGATAAAGATAAAATGAAAATAGCCTTGGATGCCCTGATAGAGATCTTGCAACATATGTTTGAAGTAATTAAGGGAAAGATGGACCTAGTCCATAATTCATTTATTATGTTGAAAAAGATAAATGGGAGAATTAATGATGCTATGGCTACTTTGGAGCCATTATTTAGTGTGTGGTCTAACAGAGGTGCACTTTTTGAAAAGCTTGAAGTGTTGCAGCCACATAGGACTAACATCCCAGAATCTGTTGGAGAGGTAGGAGAAAAAATAGTACTCATCAGTGCAGCTTGGGAATTTTTCAAAGGAAAATCTAGCCAAGTTAGGGCTAAAATAGAAATGTTTGGTATTGATTTTAGTAAGTACTTGCCTCCTATTCATAAGGGTGATGGTGACATCATAAGGGTGGAGGAATGGGAATCAGGAATGGACCAGCTGCTGACAAACCAAGATGCTTTCCTAAATAGTGATGGTACTTTGGACATCAATAGGTTCAATAACATCCTTGATGATTTTTTTAAGGTGGAGAATGATTTCTCCAAGTTTGTTGCAAAGGAAAAGTATACAATTAACGCTAGGTGGGATAAGAAGATAAAGATAATACAAGATTTGAAGGAGTACACGTGGCCTACTGAGGAAGTAGTTGCTACATGGGACAAGGACACAAAGCCTAAGAAGAAGAAGCATGTACCTATTGATTTGCACACAATGGAGGAGGATTAGGCAACATTTGGCACCTCATCATTGAACATAGCAAGAATAGTCATCATGAAGAGGATAGTGTAAGTTAGCCGGTTGAGGCGGTCACTTTCCATACAACAACCTATGAGACTATTTTGAACATTTGCAGACAAAGGTGCTACCTATTGAAGATATCAAATGATTTGGAAAATATTCCTCTAGACTCTATCAAATTTGTGTAATCATTTGTAATGGTTTTTGTCTTTAGTGCTTTCCTTTCCTAGCCATCTGAAGCTTGTTGCATCCTAATTCTTCCAGGATTCCAAGATGGCTAGTGAATGTTATAAATAGTCAGTTGTAACATTTTGAGAAGGATTTTGAATTTTGAAATAGAATAGACTATAATTTTTCTCTCTAGTTTTTATTCAGGCATTTTTCCATTATCAATGTACTAATACAGAAAAACATTAATGAGAATATATTAGAATTCCTTCTAAAATTTGTGTATGTCTTCTTGTTTTAAGGATTAAATTCTTGTATGTTAATATTACAAGGCAAGATTGATGTATGGCTTACAAAGTAGGTGATGAATTTATCTTTTAGTTCTCCTCCAAGGAAGCATTAAATTCTTTAAGATAAAGTCATAGAGTTTGTAGTTTTTACAAGAATTAGATGTCTGAATGAGAGAATGAGAGGAACAATTTGTAATGCATTTGTTTTGAATTCTAAGAATGTTTGAGTGGTTTTTATTTTGATGTATGTTGTTGATGGCTCTATGCCCTGGAATAAGACACTGGTCTTTCCTTTAGAAGATTTCTTTTCAACATCAAACAATCTATAAATTGATAAAATCTTTAAATCAAAACAAATAATACCCATGCTAAATGATATAAGTTTTAGTTCCTTTCAAGAAGTGGAACTATAGGTATACCCACCTGAGCATTCAAGGATCAAAGTGTAGGAGGATTATTTCCTTCATCCTTGTTAATTGGTCCTTTTCCTTGCAAATTTGGAGTGGGTTTCAAGAGTCAGTGACACTAGTTTGTCAGTTATATTGTAAATCTACAAGTGGAAAGAAAAGGAGCCAACAGCTTCATCTCTAAGATTGCCTTGAATTTTGTCAGATCCACTTCAATACCTTTTTCTGAAACTATGAAACCCAATAGTTTTCCAGAGCTTACTCTGAATGCACACTTTTTTAGATTGAGTCTCAAGTGAAACTGCTCCATTCTGTTAAATATTTATCTCAAATGTTCTACGCATGTTTCTCTACTAACTGATTTGGATATGTGTCATCCAAATAGTCCTCCATATTTTTAAGCATCATGTCATGAAATATAGTTTTCATTCCCCTTTGATAGGTTTCACCTACATTTTTAAGATCGAATGGTATGACGTTCCAACAAAATGTTCCCCACATAGAATTAAAAGTCATCTTCTCTTGATCTTTTAGTGCAATCTTGATTTAGTTATATCTATAGAATCCATCCTTTAGTGAATACATCCCATAACCTATTTTTAGATCTACAATCATGTATATGTTGGTGAGTGGAAAATTATCTTTCAAACATACTAATGGGCCAAATTAATGGGATGTTTTATGATGATTTTCTATAACTCAATAGGGTGTTTTTATATGGTTTTATGCAAACTTTGATGATATTATATGTATGACATTTATATGTGTATGTCCATGGACAATACCTTAAATACTTTATAGTTTAGCAGGATATGTGGTCTAAGTTGGAACTTATGGATAAAACTTATGGATATAATATGGCAGATGATTTTTTTTTTATCTATTATAATATGATAGATGAATTAGTAAATATACATGTGTCATTTAATTTTCATCTCTCCTAAGTTTTTTGGGTTAGGATTCCTGCATCCGCATATCATGCAAGAGTTAGTTAATGTGATAATGCCTTTGTTGATTTAAATGATATAAATATATGTGTTTCAAGTTTGGCATGTGTTACTAACTCCATGCAGGAACAAGTCAATAGTGTATTCATTGAGAAACATGGTGGGATTAAATAGATCAACTCTACTACTGAAGAAATAAAGTCATAACCACACGTCACTCTTCTTTGGAGTGATCAAATAGTTTCCATTATACCTAAGCACAGATTTAGAAGCACGACCAGCTATATCTTTGGAAGACTTGTTCTTAAAAGTTGTTAATTTTTTTGTATGACATTATGAATCTTATTGATCCTCATTGTTGGAGTGATCATAGTTTTAGGAGTTAGTTTCTTATTGTTTCTTATAAATAAGTTGTTGACTTAACTTTCAAGGGATTCAAACTAGGAAATTTATTATAATTTTGTAACAAAAAATAGAATTTAGTTTTGTTTTACTACAAGTGTACCTTTCAATGAATGAATAGAATGCACTTTCTAAGTTCTATCTTTTTTATCTTTCTTGTGTCCTATTCACTCATCCAAGGGGGTCCACTTGGTGAGTGAATTCCACTATTAGTTAGGATCTATTTCATGCTTTCTTTGAATTAGAAAGAACTGTGTTGTTCCTATAGCCATTGGTAGCAGAACTAATGGGTTATTCCTGCAACAAAGGAAGATAGAGAAGTACCTATCTATGATTATTTCTTTCATTAGAATAAACATGTTTCTTTTTCCTATCCTAGTGTTTCACGCTTTCAAGTATTTTAAATTCAAGAGTTTAGATAAGTGGTAATTAAGATAGTTTGGAGCATATACTTTGCAAACACTATTTCAAGTTTACATCCCTGATTAATACTATAAATGAGCTTAATAAGTCAATTGGTTGTTGTTTAGGATGTCCAATCTTGAATGAATGAGTTTTATACTCAATGTTTCTAAGACATTTATTTGGCCGAGCATTTTTGGCATCATTGTCGGGGATGGTGACAATCTAAACTTATCATAAGGGTCATTTTTTCCCAAAGATTTCCTAATATAGGTCCTAGTTTTAATCAATCATTTTTATGCATAGGAGAAGATACCATCTTGGAATATTTCTCCCTCAAAATGTTTCATTAGTTTTAGAATAAATCTTACCCCCTCAGCAAGAAAATATACAAGAAGTTGATCATGAAGAGAATAAACCATTTGAGAATCAATTTGTTGACCTACATCAAGCAATCACAACACCACCACCTGTAGATATACCTTTGATTTAAATGAGCTCTGTACTAAATGCAAATAATAGGATAATCTCAGGGCCATTATTGCTTTCAGAGGAAAACACGCAGCTCCAAATCCTCCCAAAATGGAATGTCCTACCTTTCCCTTTCCTATTTTTTACCTTCATGATAATAACAACCTCAAGAATATTCCCTCATCAGTCCTTCCAAAGTTCTATGGCCTAATTATTGAAGACACTAAGACCTTCCTTTTTGAGTTTGACATCCTTTGTCAAAGCTATGACTATACAATAGATTCCCATAGGTTGAAGATGTTTCCATCTACTTTGAATGAGGAGTACTAAGGTGGTTCATGGGTCTATGAGCCAATGTTGTAGGATACTGGGATGGAATGAAGAATGCATTATTGGAAAAATATAAAGAATATTGCCAATGTAGTGATATGAAAGGTGATGATATTTTCAAAATGACAGAAAAGGATGAGGAAATTCTTGAGGATTATGTTGCAAGATTATTTTTTAACCTTTACAAGAACACTCAACATACTTTGAATGAAGAATCAATGAAACATCTCTTTTTAAGAGGTGTTAATGAGTCTTTTATGGAGGCTCTTAACTTGATGGCTGGAGGAGACATCACTCAAAGCACCTGGAATGAAATTAAGAGAATATGTCTTAATTAATCTAGAGCTACAGTGATGAAAGGAAGAGAGATCAGACAATCAAGAAGCAAAACTAATGGTGTTGATGTTTCAAAGATGAAGATATCCAATCTCTTGTCTGATTTCAAGAAAGACATCATTAGAAATGTATTCTCTTAGTTGGATACTATGCAAGCCAAGAAGAAGCATGAAGAAGAAGAGGCTATGTTAGCTAATTTTTTTTCCCATTGTGGGGAAAATAAAAGGAATTGCAAATGAAAAATAGTTTCATGCTTGGAGTCTCAGTCAATGCCAATTGAATTCAAGGATATTTATGAGAATGGAGAGATAATTTATGTTTCTCAATGGAGACCATGGGCCTAGAGACAAGGTATTCCTCATGACCCTTTGAAAAATTTTGGTTTTCATAATAATCAATGGAAAAACCAAAATTCTCATAATTTTGGTCTCCAAGGTCAAAACTAGAATAACAATTGGTCCTATCAATCTCAACCCAAATGGAGTAACCAACATTGGCAACAATAACCCCCTCCTAATTCATGGTAACAACCCAATCAAAATTGGAAACAAAATAACCAATGGTAGCCTCGGCAAGGTAACTAGAGACAATCACCTCAATGGGGTCCCCAATCAATCTAGTCAACCTAATTAGCAAGCCATTATGCCACCTCCACAATAGCAAGCTATAATGTCTCCACCTCCTACAACTAATGCCAACCCTGAAAAGAAAACTCAGTTGCCTACTCAGCCTTCACCAAATCCTAATAACACGTAGCCTAATCAGCAATAGACATATTCCATTAAGGTAAATGATATCCACTTAAGATCAGGAGCTACATTACCTACACCAAAAGGTCCTATTATAACTAAAGTTGCCACTAAGAATGATATCCCTAAGAAATAATCTACTACCCTTACATAGCCTATTGTAGTAACTAAGGATCTACCATTTCCTCAAACGCTCACACAATTTGCACCCCCAAAAGAAAGTCCATTTTTAACCTGATTTGATCAACCAACTAAAGCAAATGACTACAAATTCCTTTGTTAGACTCCCTCAAGGAAGTTCCAGTATGTAATAAGGCTATGAAAGAAGCTTGTATTAAACAACCTAGTGGGAAGAAGAAAGAACCTAAGACTATTCATGTTCTTAGATAACTCTCTGATCTTATGTTGAGCAATGTCACCATACCCAAATATTTAAATATAGGTAACCTTGTTGTTATTATCTATATTAATGACAGTTGGATCCAAAATGTTCTGATTAAATTAGGAGCATCCATTAATGTAATGACAAGGGAATCCATGTTAAGGCTTAATATCATTGGTTTAAGAGAGACTCCTACAATCCTTTAGTTAATTGACAATTCTACTATAAGGCCTGATGGCATGGTAGAGGATATAATTGGAACACTTGATTCATTAGACTATCCCTCAAACTTTATGATTTTATCTCCCAAGGCTACTCTAGGTGGTTATCCTTTATCCCTAGGAAGACCTTGGTTGGCCACTGTAGATTCTTGTATATCATGTCACTCTAGAAAGATGACTATATCTAATGGAATTAGCACTAAGAAGTTGACTTTATATTCCCCTGCTAAACCTCAGATTGAACTTGATCAAGTTGTTTGGCCTGACCTAGGTGATATTGAGCTAGAGGTAAATTTAGTACATCAGTCAATGATTATAGAAAGGAATCCATTCATGATATCATAAGAAGAAGATGACATACTTGTTGCAATCCTTACCAAGAAATAGGTGTTAAACCTTCTTCCTATACTATTCCTAATTGTTCTTTACAAACCATACTGCCTCTGCAAATTTCACCTCAGCTTCCTATAGCAACTAATTACCTTCATACATTACTATTGCATGAGATTAAGTCACCTTTATTTGCAAAAGTCATCATGTTAGATAAGGTAGTCAAAGTAGAAATTTCCCCAAGTAGGGAGTTGAATGTTAACAAGAACCTTACTCCTGAACACTCAACAAGCATTCTTAAACTCCTACAAGATAGCCAACAAGATTTTTCTTGGGATTACACAGATATGAAGGGATTGGATCCAAGGATTTGTACCCACTAAATTTACATCAGTCCTAATTGTAAACCAGTCAAACAACCTCAAAGAAGAATCAACCCAGCACTAAGAGATATAATGAAAATTGAATTGCAGAAATTACTTAACATTGGTTTTATTTACCCCATTTTTGATAGTCAGTGGGTCTCACCTTTGGTCATAGTTCCAAATAAGGGAGGAAAATGGAGGGTGTGTGGATTATAGGGAAATGAATGCAAAAACTAAGAAGGACCACTTTCTATTGCATTTTATTGATCAAGTCCTTGACAACCTAGTCGATAAGAAGTACTTTTCATTTTTGGATGGGTTCAGTGGATACAACCAAATTTAGATAGCACCTAAGGACCAAGAAAAGACCATATTTACATGCCCATGGGGAACCTTTACCTATTTTTTCTTATCTTTTGCATTGTGTAACACACCTACCACATTTCAAAGAGCAGTTATAAGTATATTTTCTGACATATCTATTGATTGTGTTGAAATCGACATGGATGACTTTACTACATATGGATCCATGTTTGAGGAGGCTCTTGCAAACTTAGACAAAGTTCTTAAAAGGTGTCAGGAACACAATCTCTCTCTTAACAGTGAAAAGTGTTATATGATGATGGAGGAAGGAGTTGTTTTAGGTCACTACCTTTCATCATTTGGTATTCAAGTTGATACAACTAAAATAGAAGCCATTAATACACTTCTAACTCCAACAAAGTAGAAGGACATTAGAATTTTTCTAGGCTATACTAGTTCTTATAGGATTTTCATCAAATATTTTAGTTGAATTGTAGCTCAATTGTACAATCTTTTAAAGAAAGAATTAGAATTTGAATGGACTGAGAATGGTGAGAAATCATTCTAATAGTTGAAGGATGTCTTGACTAAAACACCTACTTGAGAGGGCCTAATTGGAATTTGTCAATTCATATCCATACAGATGGCTCAGATTATGCCATAGGAATAGTTCTTAGACATAAATAAGGAATAGTTGAGCATGCCTTATATTACATTAGCAAGAATCTACATGGTGCTGAACTAAATTATAATATCACTAAGAAAGACCTGTTAGAAGTTATCTATGGACTTAATAAATTTAGACCCTCAATTACTGGTTGTGAAGTATTTGTGCATACATATCACTCAGCAATCAAATAGCTAATGAATAAACCTTCTATCTTAGGAAGGTTAGCTAGATGGTTACTCCTCATGTAGGAATTTGATATCAAAGTCATTGATAAACCAAGAAAAGCTAATGTGGTAGCTAATTTTCTATCAAGATTGCATGTTCCTGATGATCCCACAACTATAAATGATAGCTTTCCTGATGAACACTTGTTCTCTATCATTACTCATAATCCATGCTATGCAGATATAGAAAACTACCTTTCTACAGGAAGTACTCTGCCACACTTCTCTCCTAAGGAGCACAAATATTAGTTGAGAAAATTTTTAACTTTTCATGGATTGCAAGATTATGTTCTACATAGGTCTAGATCAAGTCACAAGAAGATGTGTTCATGAAGATGAAACATATGACATGCTTCATGCATGTCATGATGAACCATGTGGAGGGCACTTCGTAGCAAAGTGTATAGCATTCAATATTTTCACCACTGGTTATTATTGGCCTACCCTACACAAAGATGCTACTAAATATACAAGACATTGTGGTAAATGTCAAATAATAAGATAGCCAACTAAATCAAATGAAATGCCCTTGCATCCAGAGGCTAATGGTCAATCTGAAATCATAAATAGGGAAGTAGAAGCCATTTTGATGAAAATAGTAATTGTTCACAAGAAGGATTGGGCCATTTGACTTCTTGAAGCCATTTGGGCCTATAGTACTACATCAAAAACTACAACTGGTTTTACACCATTTGAGCTAGTATATGGAAAATTTTCTACCATGCATATTGAGTTTCAACACAAAACCCTTAGGACAACACTTGAGCTAGATATAGATCTTACTAGATCTCAATAAGAATGGATTCTACAATTAAATGGCTTGGATGAAATTAGAAAATCTTCCTTACACAACACAAAAATCATTCAAGAGTAGTAAAAGAAATAGCATGACAAGTTTATTAAGGATAAAAAGTTCTTTGTTGGTGATTGGGCCTTGTTATATGATTCCCATTATCAGCACACTCTAGGTAAGTTTCAAACATGGTGGTTGGGTCCATATGAAATTATTTCTATTTTTAACAATGGAGTCATTAATGGTTGGGTTCATATGAAATTTTTTCTTATTCTTTTATAGTGAATGGTGGCTCCTATAACTTCTTCCATCCCTCAAGAGGATTAAGGAAAGGATATCCTATCTCTCCTATCTTGTTTTCTATAATGGTAGAGAGTCTTGGGAGATATATTAATAAATTGGTGAATGAAGGTTAGATAAAGGGTTTCCAACCCTCATCAACCAGAATGAAGTGCTCTCATGAATAATTTGTTGATGATATAATCTTGATGGGAGAAGCTATGGCCAAGGAAGCTAGGAACATGAAGAAGGCTTTGATGACCTACACTAATGCCACTGGCCAACTTATAAATTGGGAGAAAATTTCTATGTATTTTAGTAACACTCCTAAGGTAAGACAAAGGAAAATCTCTACTATAATTGGTTGCAAAATTGAATTTTCCTAGCGTCCTATCTTGGTCTTCCTTTATGTCTAAAACTAGATGATTCCTTTTGGAATAAACTTCTAGATTGATTTCATCTTAAATTGACTAGTTGGAAAGGGGCTATTCTTAGTCAAGCTGGAAAAGTTCAACTTCTTAAAGATACTCTTCAAAACCTTCCAATGTATGCTCTTAGCCTCTTCAAAATCCCTCAAAACTTTGCTGACATGATTGAGAAAATTCAAAAAAGATTTCTTTGGTCAGGGGTAGAAGAGAAAAAAATGCTTAGTCTTATTGCTTGGGACAAGGTTTGTAAGCCAAGGAGACTTGGTGGTCTTGGAATTAGAAGTATCAAAAATATCAATAAGGCCTTGTTGGCCAAACAAAGCTGGAGGATCTTTGAAGAGAAGAAATAATGGAACACTATTTTAAAAAATAAATATATTTTTCTCTCTTGAAGAAACCTTAAGTAATCAAGAGGATATTCATGGATCCTACATCTGGAACAGTATCAGTAAAGCTAATTCTTTGGTTAGAAAGGGGATTAGATGGAAGCTAGGAGATGGCAAGAAGATAAGATTCTGGGAAGATAATTGGCTGAAAGATAGTCCTCTCATTGAGAACCATGAATAGATGAATTCTATCCAGGTCTATAGAGAGACAATAGGTGAAATGGTTTCTGACTACTGGAAAAATGAAAAATGGATTAATCTTTGTATTATTGATGAAAATCTCAAAAATGTGAATCTTCAACTTAACTCTTGGTTTATTACAAATAATGAACATGATGCTCTTGTGTGAAGCCTTGAAGCTAGTGGTAAATTTTTAGTTTCTTCTGCTTTTTCTCTCTTTTTTGAGGAAAATCATCTAGTTTTCTCTTAGGTTTGGATTGATAATCTTATCCCTAAGATTAACATGTTCTACTAGTTACTTGTCCAAAATAAGATTCTAACTATGGAAAACCTTTGTAAAAGAGGTTTCCACATGCCTAATAGATGTTTTTTGTGTTGTGTTGAAGCTGAAACTACTAACCATATGATGATGCACTGTCAATTCACAAGAAAAGTGTGGGAAACTATATTCAAAAAAATCCAATTGGAATGGGTAAACCCTTAGAATTTTCAAGATCCAGTTAACCAATGGATTTTCCCTTTCCCTTGGAAAGAGATCAAAATCATATAAAAAATGTTTCTCCCTCATTTCACATGGAGAATTTGGAATGAAAGAAATAACAGAGTTTTTAGAGACAAACAAACCTCCTTTGCATTTGTGGCTGACCAAGTCTGCAGAAGCCTAATGGAAAACTTTAGAACCAATTGTTTGAATGACTCTTCTTTTCTGAATAATTCTCAGGACTTCAAAGAAATCCACAATTGGGCCTTCTTGGGAAAAAGAGCTAAAGATTCCAACCCTAGAGAAAACATCACATGGATAGCCCCACCGAATGGATGGCATAGGAAATTTTGATGGCTCGGCCAAAGGAAATCCTGGTAGGGCTGGGGTTGGAGGTCTAGTGAGAGATTGGGTTGGTAATTGTTTGGGATCTATTACTGTGCCTTTAGGAATTTAAACAAGTCATGTTGTTGAAGTTATGGTGGCTCCCCAAGTTGTGATGATGGCTAAAGATCAGGGAAGTACGAAGCTTTAGCTGGAGGGAGATTCTCTAAACATAATAAATTGTATAAAGGGTAAGTATGGCCTCATGGACTATAGTTCATATCATTGATAAAATCAAATCTATTTTAGGCACTTTTCAAGAAGTGTATATTTCCCATGTGTATCGAGAAGGAAACAAGGTAGTAGATGGACTTGCTAATGTGGGGGCCCATAAAGAAGCCATAATTATTTGGAAAGAGGAAGTTAATCTCCAAAAAGAGATCATAAGTCTAATCATGTTTGATAGACTTAATCACAAGGAAGGGCTCATCATTAATTCAAGTAATTATGAAGAGGACAATTAATTTTTTTAGGAGAGATATCTATCAGTTTAAGTGTGTGAAAATAATGAAAGATGTTATTACACATAGTTTATGGGTTAGTTTTTTCTTATTGAATCAAGAAAACCAATCTCATTTTGAAACAGGGAAAGAAGCTAACAAGAGAGGTCATAATTTGGCCAAAGAAATGGGAGGTGGATTGAGAAGGGAAGAGCTTAAGGATTGTGAGAAATGGAAAAAGGAGAAGAGTGTTTGGAGAAATCTCCAATGGGGAGGGGTTTCTCCTTACCTAGAAAGAATTTGTGGCTATGACAAAGATATTTAAGAGAAATTTGTTGCTGGGTGGGAAAATGGTAGAGTTAACCTAGTGGGTAAGTCCTTCCCTCTCTCATTGAGCCTCATTTCTAAGATAATAGGAATGCCTTTGGATGGCATGGAGTTTCACAAGAAAAACAAGTGCATGGGAACTCAAGCTATAAAGCTTTCCCAAAAAATAAAGAAGAAGAAGCACTGTTGGTCAAATGCTCAGGAGATTATGTTGAAATGAACAGGATTAAGGAGATTTGAGATAAAGTGTTAAAAGTTATGATGGAATATTTCACACTTGACAGGCATTTCCTGAAGGTCTACAACTTTCACTTTTTGTTGGTTAACTAGTTCAAGTATCAGAAGAAATTTTCTTTCCCTTTCTACCTCTCAATTCTTTAAACAATAGTATTTTGGAAAATGAAAAAAATCATGGTTATCTGGTGTTGCATGAAGGATTAATTCTACTTATTGTTGACCATGCTAGGGATAATATTCTTGATGCTATCCCTAAAATGGTCAAAGGGAAGAAGAATAAAACTAATAAGGAAATTTATGATTCTGGTTCTAAGAAGAAGGACAAGAAGGTTAGGAAGGGAAAGGGAGATTTAAGAGAGGTCATAGAAGATAACAACTCCTCTACTCAGAAAAATAAGGAAGGGATGGAGACTGAGGAGAAAAAGGATGATGTGGTTGAGGAAGAGGTTTTGGAACCAAAGACCATTGTGAATGGCTCTTCTTCTAAGGATAGGAACAAGAGGGAGAAGAAGAATCAAATTGTTGAAGATTTGGATGAGGAGGAAGAGGTAAATGAGGAGGATGAAGAAAATGACAAGGAAGAGGAGATGGAAAAAGAGGGTTTGGAAAAGAAAGAGAGCATTGAGAAAAATAAGAAAGAGAAAAAAACAAAAAATGAGAAAGAAACTCTGCACAGGAAGCCTATGATAAGGGTTGGGAAAAGAGAAGAGAAAAGGTTGAGAGCTGGGAAGGAGAAAGAGATTCCCATTAGGTTTGATGTTGATGAAAATATTATTCAGGAGGTTAGGAAATCTGCAGGTCATGGGATAGATGTGGAAAAATGGCTCAAATAGGATCTAAAGGAAATGGGTCAAAACCTCAAGGCCTTGGAAGAGGAAATGGAGTCTCTCAAAGGAAGGCTAGAAAATTGTATTGAAGATATTTTTCACAAGGTAAATACAAACAACTTTGATGATAACCTAAATGCTCTATCTTTGTTATTAGGGATGAAAAGCTCAAGGAGATTAATGAAAAAATCAATTATAATGGCTACTACATTAGAGAAATTCTGAAGCATATCAACGAAGGCCTCAAGGTCTCTGTTATGAATCTAAAATTGTTGTGTGCCTATCTAGAGAGTAGTCTACTGGAGAAAACTACCATAATGATGGTTGATAATGTTGGGGGAAAAGAATGGTCTGCAGGGTCTCGTACAAGAACCAGAAGCAATCTCAAGAGGAAAGTTCCTGATATCCCTAAGGAACTAATAAACCTCAAAGATTCCATCCAGAAGATGGAGGAAATATAGAAAGAGGCTGAAAAGGCCACTGAAGCTAAGATGTAATTTGTGCAGGCTTTTTGTTGGAAGGTTGATGTTAGATCTGTTGTCAATTGTCTTTTTGGATTTATGTTTTAGTTTTCTTTAGTACTATTTTTAGGTTTTGGGTCCTACTTTTTGTCTTTAGCATGTGTTCTATGGTTGTATGAACTTTATTGAAAATATTATGTAATTTTTTGTAAATGGTTTCAGGGTCCATTCAAAATTTGTATTTACCTTAATCAAAAATAATGGAGTTGTATAGCTATCAACTATTGATCCAGTCTGATTTAAGCTTCTAGTCAATGGTCACCAACTCAAGCTCTACCATAAACCACAAAGTAGAGAAGATTTCATGTAGTAGTTCACCCTCAATGATGAATCAAGTGATCCTGTAGCAAAAGAATATGGGTCTTCTACCTGGATTGCCACTACTATTTGATTTTCATCAAAGATTCCATAATAACATTTCACATTCTGTGAAATTATTTCTCCATAATAAATATTCATCTCATCTTCTGTATATATCACCCTCATTCATTATATTACTATAGAAATGGATGTTCACACTAAAATAATTCTCCTTCAGCAACCATAGGTTAGTAGCATATGTTATCATACATATTATTTAATTCATTTATTTTAGAAAATGTTTATTTATTTAGTTATTACTCTTGCATATGTGGTCTGGTGGGACCCATGCCTAAACTTAGCTAGGGGGAATATTAATTGCATGTATATTTAAATTTTTTCTTACCTTTTCAAAATATTTTTGTGAATATTATGTGACCTACCATTAACTTCACCATATCCTATTAATGATTAAAAAGGGATGATTAAGGTGCCATGTCATAATTAAGTCATTTCAGTACCTTCACGATGTGTCGAGGGTGGAAAACTTTGGCATGTGTGAAGGTAATTATGAAATATTATGGCAATCTTTTTCTTTGATGAGAAATAAATCCATTGAACTGGTCATATTTTGAGAAAAGAGTTCTGCATTTCTTGAAGTTTGAACTATTGGTTTTTGTGTGTCCAAATTCCCTGTGAATTTAAACTCTTTATCTAGAATTTTTGGGGTTATTTGTTCCTACAGTGTGGTAGTATGGGTGGTGATTTTGTGAGACATGATCTGACTGATCATACAATTTTGCTAAATGATCTTCCTAGTCAGTAATTGTTTGAGAAGAAAATTTGGTTGGATTATTGTTTAAATCTTGATGCCTTTAATGATGATGTAGCTTTTCAGTTTCTAAATACATTAAGAGATGGAGTTGCAATATTTGAATGTCTTTGTGTTGAGTGTAGTGAAGAAATCATTGCAGAAGTATCTAGTTTTCCACAAGTAGGAGAAAATTACGAGAATGACCTAGACCCTCACTCAGCTAGGGAAGAGTTTACACTACATGGTGACCCCAGGTTCATTGTTGACAAGAAACAAGGAACATCAAGGCTTTCTTCTCCAAATGAGTATATGAAGCTAGAACTACACATGATGAAATACTTCACATGTGAAGGTTTCTACACTTGGATGCATGGGCTACATTTCAATATTCTCAGTAACTTATGCCATGCGAACAGAATGGTAAATCTTCCTAATTTCCTGGTCAACATTTTGAAAAAGTAAGTTGCGAGTGTAAAAATAGGTAAGCCTTAATCTATATATCATTGTTTAATAAAATTAATGGTAGAAAGGGAATGGAATAAATAGGCACAAGGGTCATGGAAATATTTTTTAGATACTGATGAAATAATACCTAAAACGGGCGGCCCTGGAGAGCAAGGATTGGTAGAAGGGATAAAACAACCCAAGATATTGTTAAAATAGTTGAAAGGTTGGAAACTAATCCTAAAGCTTCCACCTCTAGCCCTAGGCCTTCCAAAAAGAACATTGTTGAACCCATTTTCACTAATTATCAGAAAGATAATGATAAAGAGTTTGTTGCTTCACAAAACCCCCAATCTTCTATAATGACTAGGTTTTCTAGCAAAAGAGGAAAAGGAGAAACCCTTGAACTGAGGAGTCAACCCAAGAATATTGACCTAATACAAAAGGAAGTAATGAAAGGACTGAATAAAATCCTTAGCCAAAGAAGAAGAGAGCACCAAAAGAACCTCCTTTAGCTTCTTGACATAGAGCTCTCCCCTATTTAGGTAGCTCGGTACATGGTGAGACCTTCGGTGCTTCTTTGAACCCAAAGTCAACTTAATAGAGTGTTCTACACCTTTAAAAGATCCTATAACAAACACCAGTACACTATCCTCACTGGTGGACTCAGTGCCTTTAACTAGCTTTACTCCCCTGGCTAGACTGATGCTCGGTTGAGTCCTTGACCGACTGAGCTTGGTTAGTACTCAGTTCCTTTGATAACCGAGTAGCTCGATAACTTCATCGAGTAGATTACTGATGCTCAATAATCCTACTATGAAGTGTCCTAATTAGTTCAAAATTGGAATAGGAACCTTTGTATTGTAAAGGGGATGGAAAGGTTCCATACTTTCTATATGCCTCCTATGGGAATGATTTCCATAACTTATAATTTTTGGGAAAAACCAGAGCTCGATTTAAGCCTACTGGCTTGTAGCCTTTCGAACAAAGTTCTATGGGCTTAATTCCAAATTCTTACAAAGAGTCTAGAAAACCAATTGTAGATTTGGATACCCTTTTTTGATTTGATTCTAGCCTCTAGATCATAAGATCTCAAACAACTCAGACAATGTCAAACAACTCCTGACTCACTAGTCCTAATAGGGATAATTAACTTGGTTATTTAAGGGAATGTTCACCAGTCGATGACCCAAGGCAAACCACTAATTGCACTAATACTAGGAATCCCAAAGAGACAAAAATATGCTATCAAATTTCTTTTATCCACTCTTGAAGTGTTGTTGTCACTTCACTCTTCCATTTCCTACACCAAGCACATAGAGATGCTTGGCCTAGAGTCTGTAAACATACTTCTTAGGGAAATCCCCTTTCTCCTATGCTCCTAAGGGTCTAGAATAAATTTACCCTACTTTCATTTCCCCATTTCACATGGGAATACCATGAAGTAAAAGCAAGCTAGGGCATTATCTGTTCAAAACCCTGGTTTGGAGGGTTTCCTAAGAACCTAGTACAGAACTTCTTCTAACTTTCAACTCCAATGTTCAAACTAATTCATATCACAAGAATTAGAGTCTTAAAACATGTCAAATGTTATATTGAATAATTTCCTTCTTCTTATGTCTGTATCAACCTGTACACGTATTGTTTCACAGTCCAAAACATAGAGAAAAATAGGGATTTTTATTGATTGAATGCAAAATTACATCAGTTTCATGACCTTCCACCATCATCCTCTTCCACCCACCTATAAGGGCTATTTGAAAACTTTCCCCAATGGATCCAACCTTTTTTCAAAGGTTGTGACCATTGGGATCTAGTTTTACAAGTCGATAGAAACTATTCAAAGAAGTTGTTGAACAACATTTCTTGCATTTTGCACATTTTGAAAAATGTTTCATTTTTGCTCCTAAAGAGCCTATAGGGATAAGCCATCGATCCTAATGATCCAAAACATTACAAAAACATTTAAAATGAAAAAAATACTAAAAGTTCCTTTGGACCATAGTCAAAAACCCATGGTTTATAACCACATCAAGGGCAAATAGGTCTTACAAGTTGGCTTGCTAAACAAAAGTTGCAAATTCTAAAAATTCCCTTAGGCATGAATGCCCTTGGGTGAATCCTTTGAAGACCATATAAGTTTGGATGTTGTGAAGAGTGGAGGGGGTGCTCCTACACCATACTCCCTTGTTTAGAAAACTCAAGTCCCACTTGAGAGCCTTTTTTGAACCGAGGTTCCATGCTTGTTGATACACTCTTCACTCATCCATGTAGCATCAATGTCAAGTAAGCCCTTCCATTTGACCAAGTAATCTTTCTAGGTCTTCTTCCTAGTTTGCTTGACCACTTTAGAGTCAAGAATCTTTTCCAAATGTAAAAGTTGGCTTGGTGGCAAGTCCTTTATCCATTCTACTTGTTTGTCTTCAGTATCCTATAAAGTGTCATTAGATCCTACATCACCCTTAAAAGGAGTGAGATCACAAATGTTAAAGATAGGAGAAATAGAAATAGTAGGGGGTAAAGAAGTTTCATAAGCATTATCCCCAAATTTATGAAGTATTTGATAGGGACCGATCTTCCTTATCTATAATTTGGTGTATCCCCTGGGTAGCCTTGCCTTATTCAGGTATGCCCATACTTGATCTACTTCTTTGAAAGTAACATGTCTTCTCTTCTTATATGCATGTTCTTTGTACTTTCCATTATTCTGACTCAATGTATCTCAGACTTGATCATGGATTTGTTTGATCCATGTAGATAATTCTTCTCCCTATGCACTGGCTTTAAATTCAATCGATAACTCTCTCAATTCCATAACTCCTCTTGGATGGAGTCCATAATTCACTTGGAATGGTATCTTCCCTATTGACCAGTTTACTGAATCATTGAAAGAAAATTCTACTTGAGGAAGGATAGCATCCCAATTCTACCCATATTGCTTTTTTAGACACCTTGGAAGGTTTCCTAATGATCTTTTTACAACTTCAATCTTCCCATCTATCTGTGGATAGTATGTAGAACTGAATGACAGGTTTGTCCCCAAATTTTTCCAAAGGGTTCTCCAAAAATGCCCTTGGAATTTCACATCTCTATCTAAGATAATGGATGTTGGCAATCCATGAATTCTGACCACTTCTTTAAAAAACAAGTTAGCAATATGTGAAGCATCATTAGAAACTTTACAAGGAATAAAGTGTGCCATTTTGCTAAATCTGTCAACTATAACAAAGATACTATCAAATCCTTTTTTAGTTCTTAGGATTCATAAGACAAAATCCATACTCACACTATTCCATGGCTTTGTTGGAATAGGAAGTGGTTGATAGAGACCTCAATTGGTCCTAACTCCTTTATCCCTTTAATAAATAGTGCATTTTTTAACAAATTTTCTGACATCCATAGGTAACCGAGGCCAATGATAGTTTCTCCTTACAAGTTCAAGTGTCTTATATATGCCAAAATGACCTCCTAATGTGCCACAATGTTTTTCTCTAATCAGGTTTTCTCTCATGGAGCATTTAGGAATACATAGTTGACCTCCTTTGAACAAAGGGCCATTCTACAATAAATATTCTAAATAAATGGTATTATATGCTTATGATAGAGTAGAACAAACCTTGTAGATATCACCAAAGTCTGAATCATCTTTGTATAGGTGCTTGAGGGCATCAATTCCTATACTTTTTACCTGCACTTCTTCAACCAAAATCACTCCTCTACTAAGAGCATCTGCAACTTTATTTGAGGTTCCTTTCTTGTGCTTTATGGAAAATGTGAATGCTTGGAGTTGTTCAACCCATTTCATGTGCCTACAGCTTAGTTTATCCTAACTGTTTAGAAAGCTTAAAGCATGATTATCTATAAAGACAATAAATTCCTTAGGAAGCAAGTAGTTCCTCCATTTCTTGAGGGCTTGAACCATAGCAAAAAGTTCCAAGTCATATGTTTTGTATTTCTTATTTGCTTCATTCAATTTTTCAGAGAAGAAAGCCACTAGTCTTCCATCCTAGCTGAGGATTGCACCTATGGCCAAATTGTTAGCATCGGTCTCCACTGTGAACAATTTGTCAAAGGTAGGTAGTGCCAAAATGGGATATTGTGCTACTCTCTCCTTCAAATAATTAAAAGCTTCATCTTCTTATGTTGTCCACTGGAATTTTTTTTTTCTACCACCCTTGATGGTATCAAGTAAAGGTGCACAAATGTGACTGAAATTTTTTATAAACTTCCTATAAAATGTAGCCAATCCATGAAATCTCATGAATTCTCCTAGAGTATTTGGTATGGGCCAATTAATGATAGCTTATACCTTTTCAAGATCTATTTTTAATGTTCCCTTTGAGATAACAAAACCCAAAAATATCAACTCTTGTTGAATGAATGTACACTTTTCTAAGTTGATAGACGATTTCTTCTAATGTAGTCTTTGGAGAACTTGTTCCAAATGTCTCATGTGGTCTCCCATAGTTCCACTAAAGATTAGGATGTCATATAAATAGACCACCACAAACTTTCCTATGAAATCTTGAAGTACTTCATTCATTAATCTCATGAAGGTTCTAGGAGCATTGCTAAGGACAAATGGCATTACAAGCCATTCATATAACCCTTCTATTTTTTTAAATGCAATTTTCCACTCATCTCCCAGGCTTATTCTTATTTGATGGTAACTATATTTAAGGTCAATTTTAGAGAAATATCATTCTCCTCTGAGTTGGTCTAATAGATCCTCAATCATGGGCATGGGGAATCTATATCTAATTGTGATTTTTTTTATTGCCTTGGAGTCAGTGCATAGTCTCCATTTGCCATCCTTTTTAGGGACCAAAACACTCAGGACTACACAAGGGCTGAGACTCTTTTGTATGAGTCCTTTTGTTAGTGATTCACTGATTTGTCTAGTGACTTCTACATTCTAATCAGGAGTGAGCTTATAAGAAGCCTAATTTGGTAGGGAAGCACCTAGGATGAAATCTATTTGGTGATAGATGTCCCTCAATGGTGGGATTTCATTTGGTGTGTCTCCTCCAACTATTCCTTTGTACTTTTAGAGTAGACTATCTGCTTCTCTCGGCACCTCATTGTGCACTATCTTCTCCTTTGGTTTGAGGACTAGGGCATATCCTACCTCAAAATCTTAAATAGTGTTGATCATCTCTTGCTCTCCTACAAGCATGACTAACTATTCTTTTGGTTTTTCTTATTGAGGATCAGGAAGAGGGAGCAGGTTATACTTGTTACTATTTTGAATAATTTGGTATTTTTTTGTGACTCCATCATGTTTAGCCTACAGATCATACTGATATGGATGTCCTAACAAAATTTGACATACATTCATATCTAAAACATCATAAAGGACTCTATCCTTATAGTCTTTAATAGAGAAATCTACCCAAGCTTGTTCATTTATGAGGGTCTACTTCCTTTTTGTCAACCAATATACATGGGATCGGTTTGGGTGGGGTATCTTTTCCAATTTTAATCTATCTACCATTTCTCTAGATACAATATTTTTAGTAGAACCAGAATCAATTACTAACTTGCATGCCTTTTCATGGCTCTCAGAGTTAGTTCTAAAAAGACTTTTTCTTTGAGGAGGTTCCACCAGAATGGGTGCTTGAATCGGAGTCCTCTTCATCATGAGGCTTACTCCATCTTCTCTAGTATAGTCTCTGACACTGTCAACATCATATTCTTGTACTAGGTTGGCTCTTCTTTCACCTTGGTTATTATGCTTGTCTCTGTTTGGACACCTATTGGTGTAGTGCCATGTCTGATTGCAGTTATAATATATGATTTGTCCACTATTTCTTCCTCCATTTCTAACCATGTCATTTCCTCATCTACCTCTATATCAACCTCTTTAACTACTTTCTCCTTTGATTTTCTCCTTATTATATTCTCCTTGTGGTCTATTATTTTGTACTCTTCCTCCAAAGTTTCCTCTACCTCTTTCATTCTTGGCTTTTCCTCTACCACTCGTTTCATTCCTCCTAAATTTTTCTTCAACTTTCAATGCCAATTGATAGCATTGATTCATGGTGGTAGGGATTTTCAAACTAAGTTCATCCTAAATTGAGACCCTTAGGCCTTACATATACTAAGCAAGCTTTACACATTATGGTTCAAAAAGCTTGGATTTCATCACCAATCTCTAAAATTCTTCGGTATAGCTAGAGATGTCCATCTCTTTCTATCTTAGACTCGTTATTATTTTATGAAGTTGAACTTCATAATATTTTGGGACATAAGTCTCCCTAAGCAAGGCCACCATTTTCTTCCAAGTGGTGACTGGATTCTTTTCATTCTTCACCCTATCATCTTGAGTGAAGTTCCACCATGTGAGTGCAAAGCCTTTGAAATTTGACTTAGCAATCTTCACCCTCTAGTTCTTAGGGATGTCTTCACAATCAAAGAAACTATTTAGGGCATCCACCCAATCCATTGTAGCATCTAGGTCCATCTTCCCATTGTATGTAGGAAACTCAAGCTTGGCATTAATGGTTCTCCTCTCCATAGATTTTAGAGTCTTCATAAGTAGCCTTTGGTCTACAGGACATTCTTCTTCCTCCTACTCAAGGGGTTCTTCATCACTCCCTTCTTCGACATCATCAAATTTTCCAATACTTCTCTTCTGAAGCTCTTCCCTAAGCCTGTCCATTTTGTGCTTCATTTGTTGCATCTCGGTATCTCTTCAGTCATCACATTGTGTCCTTTGCTCTCTCAGGTATCTTACTATCTCTGCATTGGTCATCCTTGATGACATGCCTCCTTCATCTTCTCCTTCCATGGTGATGGTATATATTTACCCAAAGGATCTTAGATGCTTTGATACCACTTCATGTAGATCTCTCCCCTATTTAGGAAGCTTGGTAAATTGTGAGACCTTCGGTGCTTCTCTGAACCCAAAGTGGGCTTAAGAGAGTGCTCTACACCTTTAAAAGATCTTATAGCAAACACTAGTACACTATCCTCACTGGAGAACTCAGTTCCTTTAACTAGCTTTACTCCCCTGGCTAGACTGTGTATACACCTAAAAATGGTCACCTAGACTATTAGCCCCTTTTGCTAAATCATCAATTGCTTATTCTTGATCAAATCTTAGCTCTATCATTTATTCGATTATTTTCTATGGGCTAACCATCTTATCCTAAGTTTTTATTTATTAAAAGGAACATTTCCTCCCCTTTTAATAAATAAAAAGCCCCCACCTTTTCTTCTTATCCTATGTTGCACAAATAAAGCATTTAATTCTTATTTATAAAGAAAAATAAAAATAAAATAAAAGAAAAAGCACTTTTGTCTCATATGGACACAAAAGTCAACTCTTATTTTCCTATTGGAGGATACTTGTGCACATGGATTGCTCCTCTTTCAAGCTCCACCATTGATTAAATCTTTTGCCTCTTAATCTCCATGGTCCATTTCTCCTCATTTCCTATAAAAGAAGAGCTCTCTTCTTCATTCTAGATCCCCAACTTTTTATGCTATTGTTATGCTACAGGTTTTCTAGGTCATCTTGGAGCTTTTGGAGATATTCTTGCATCTAGGGTTTGAAGATTTGGAGCATTGTTGGCATTCATCTTGGATCTTCATCAACACTCTATCTTCTTGTCTTCATTCTTGCATCATCATGGCTTTCTTGCTTCATAGTTAGATTTCATTTCTTGCATAGTAGCTTCATTTTCATGGCATTCTTAGCTTAGATTTCTTTTTATGCAATAGATTAACTTGCATTGTCATATAGATTTGCTTTGCATTGCATACATTTGGCTTCATTGGAGATATTGGCATTCTTTCCCTTGTCTTCATTGAATCTCCCATTGCATGGTTTACTAGCAAGGTTATTGGCTTAATAGCTCTAGCTGAGAGCATTCTTAAAACCCTTGCACTCCATGCCTAGGGAGCTATGGATCGATTTGTGAGGGCTCATTCTTGAGTTTCCTTGCATGTAATGATCCATAGAAGTGTGACACATTTATAGCACACAGACTGATGCATGGTTGAGCCCTTGACCAACTAAGCTTGGTTAGTACTTGGTACCTTGGATAACCGAGTAGCTCGGTAACCTCATCGAGTAGATTACTGATGCTTAGTAATCCTACTGTGAAGTGTCCTGATTAGTTCAAACTTGGAATGGGAACCTTTATGTTGGAAAGGGGATGGAAAAGTTCCATTCTCTCTATATGCCTCCTATGGGAATGATTTCCATAACTTATAAGTTTTGGGAACAACCAGTGCTCGGTTTAAGCCTACTGGCTTGTAGCCTTTTGAACAGGGTTCTATGGACTTAATTCCATATTCTTACAAAGAGTCTAGAAAACCAATTGTAGATTTGGATACCTTTTTCAAGTTGATTCTAGTCTCCAGATTAGAAGATCTCAAACAACTCAAACAATGTCAAACAACTCCTGATTCACTAGTCCTAATAGGGATAATTAACTCGGTTATTTAAGGGAATGTTTACCAATCAATGACCCAAGGAAAACCACTAATTGCACTAATACTAGGAATCCCAAAGAGACAAAAATCTTCTATCAGATTTCTTTTATCCACCCCTGAACTGATGTTGTCACTTCACTCTTCCATTTCTTGCACCAAGCACATAGAGATGCTTGGCCTAGAGTCTGCAAACATACTTCTTAGGGAAATACCCTTTTTCCTACACTCCTAAGGATCTAGAATACATTGACCCTACTTTCATTTCCCCACTTCTCATGGGAATTCCATGAAGGAAAAGCAAGCTAGGGCATTATCTATTCGAAACCCTGGTTTGGAGGGTTTCTTGAGAATCTGGTACAAAAATTCTTCTAACTTTTGACTCCAATTTTCAAACTAATTCATATCACAAGTATTGGAGTCCTAAAACATGTCAAATGTCAAATTGAACAATTTCCTTCTTCTTACATCTGTATCAACCCATACACGTATTATTTCACAGTCCAAAATGTAGAGAAAAATAGGGATTTTTATTTATTGAGTGCAAAATTACATCAGTTTTATCACCTTCCACCATCATCCTCTTCCACCTGCTTGTAAGGGCTATTTGAAGACTTTCCCCAATGGATCCAACCATTTTTCAAAGATTGTGACCATTGGGTTGTGGTTTTACAAGTTGGTAGCAACTTTTCAAAGAAGTTGTCGAACAACATTTCTTGCATTTTGCAAAATGTTGCATTTTTGCTCCTAAATAGCCTATAGGCCTAAGCCATGGATCCTAATAATCCCAAACATTAAAAAAACATTTAAAATGAACAAAATACCTAAAATTTCCTTTGGACCATTGTCAAAAACCCCTGGTTTATAACCACACCGAGGTTGACTAGGTCTTACAAGTTGGCTTACTAAACAAAATTTGCAAATTCTAAAAAGTCCCTTAGGCATGAATGCCCTTGGGTGAATCCTTTGAAGACCATAGAAGTGTGGATGTTTTGAAGAGTGGAGGGGTTTCTCCTACACCACTTATGCTAAAGGAACATCCTATAGTAAAATTAGAAGGAAAAACCCTAATCACTCATATGGAACTCCTATCTGACGAAGTGTTCAGTTTTCTCCTGATTTACCCTAGGCCAAGATATTTAAGCCTCCTGTAGTTAATCTAGAATCCTCAAAATCATTAGAAACTCCTTTATTAGAGAGAATGGGAAATGAAAGTGATGACTAGTTAAATAGTGATAGTAATCCCTCTCTGAGTGAGCATGATGTTGCTCTATCTCCAAATGAACCACCTATGCAAAATGAAGAAAACAACCCTAATTTTATTATTATTGGCAGTGATAAAGAAAGTTTAGAATCAGGAAAAGATGATGAAACATACGAATTCATGGATGTTGATGATAACTCCTATCGAGGAGACATCCCATTCGATCAAGATGTTCCTACAACATCAGAGGAATTTCCCTCTGAAGAATTTCCCAAAATTAACATAGATATTGTTAATTCTATATTTCAGAAGCTAAGACATGATGGGTTGGATACCCTTTCTCAGGTAGCTGAGCAATGTACATAAAATAACCCTGAGTGGGCCATTGTTTTATGGGTGAATAAAAATTCCATAGGTAACAAGGAAAAAGATTCATAATTTAGCCCCAAGATGGACTGATATTAATAATCAAGGACCAATGTCATCCCCAAACCTATCTACTCTCTTAACAACTAGGTTGAGTATATATCAACAAATATTGTTAGAAAAAGTAAAATGGCAATTAGAGAAGAAAGGGTTGAAATATATTATTGATGAGTAAGCTCATCAAATTGAACAACAATTAGATAAAATTGTGGTATTGGAAGAAAAAGTTACACAAATTACAAGACTTGTTCCAGAATTAATGAATTGCAGGCCACCCTCACAGGTATATGCATTGTTCCTCAAAGAACAATTCCTAAATTTTCAATTGACTAGAATAGTTCAAGGACCTAGTCCTTCAGTTTTTACACCACACAAGTTTTATGATACATTTCATTCTTCCCCAATGCACTTTAATAATCTATTATGTGAATTGTATCTACACAACCTAGTAGTCCCTGATGACAGAGATTGGAACTCACTCATGTATGTGGGAGATATCCAACTCTAAGCCTTCATGTCTTGGGTACAAAATGAAATTAGTTGGGAGCACCAAGCTTGACCCTATGAGGGTGATGAAATGGAAATGTCACTCTATATTAGACCTAAAACTAAGGAGGCCAGAAAAATATTTTATGATTGGGTAAAAGTTACATTGACTGACAGTGGGAAACAGAAAATTTATCCCTTAAGAGAAAGGGCTTTAAAAGATTATGAAGAATTCACTGCCACAGAGATCCTTGTAGCCATTACAGCTAGCACTCATAGATGGATCAGGATGCCTAAAGAGTTAAGGGCTAAAGATCCCCATTTACCATAGAATTTGACCTTGGCAAGTCACAGAGTCCCTTGGTATATCATGTTGGGTAGAACTAAAACTAGTTACTGGTTTCCCTTAAAATTTTTGCCACCAATTCTTGTGCACCCTTTGTTAGGAATGAATGAAGATACAAATGATCATGATATGGTAGTTGAGGTGAATAGATGGAACAAGTTGGAAGTAGATAAGGGCTACCTAAACTACAAGGAGGGATCATCCAAGCAACAGATTGCAGAAGACTTATGGATGAAGGCCACGATCAAAAAATTTATTCTTGCAGGAGGACCAACAAGTCCTTAAGCTAGGAGAAAAGATGGGCCAAATTAATGGAATATTTTATGATGCTTTTATATAAATCATTAGGGTGTTTTTATATGGTTTTATGCAAACTTTGATGATATTATATGTATGACTTTTATATGTGTAAGTGATTGGACAATAGTTTAAATACGTTATAGTTTAACATGATGTGTTGTCTAAGTTGGAACTTATGGTTACAAATTATGGATATAATATGACAGATGAATTAGTAAATATACATATGTGTTATTTAATGTTCATCTCTCCTAAGTTATTTTGGGTGAGGATTCATGCAGCCACATATCATGCAAGAGTAAGTTAATGTGATAATGCCTTTTTTTATTTAAATGATACAAATATATGTTTCAAGTTTCAGCATGTGTTACTAACTCCATGCAGGAACAAGTCAATGGCGTATTCATTGAGAAGCATGGTGGGATTGATAAGATCAACTCTGTAGCTAAAGAAATAAAGACATAACCATGCATCACTCTTCTTTGGAGCAGTCAAACAATTTCCATTATACCCAAGCATAGATTTAGAAGCACGACCTCATATATCTTTGGAAGACTTGTTATTAAAAGTTGTTAATTATGTTGTATGACATTATGAATCTTATTGATCCTCATTATTGGAGTGATCATGATTTTAGGAGTTAGTTTCTTAGTTTTTTCTTATAAATAAGTTGTTGACTTAAATCTCATGGGATTCAAGCTACGAAAGTTATTGTAATTTTGTAATAGCAAATAGAATCCATTTTTGTTTTACTTCAAGTTTACCTTTCAATGAATGAATAGAATGCACTTTTCAAGTTCTATCTTTTTATCTTGATTGTGCCCTATTCACTCATCCAAGGGGCCCCACTTGGTGAGTGAATTCCATTTTTAGTTAGGATCTATTTCATGCTTTCTTAAAATTAGAAAGAACTCTATTGTTCTTGCAGCCATTGGTAGCAGAACTAATGGGTTGTTCCTATAGCAAAGGTAGATAGAGAAGTACCTATCTGTGATTATTGCTTTCATTAGAATAAACCTGTTTCTTTTTCCAAGCCTAGTCTTTCAAGCTTTCAAGTATTTTAAATTCAATAGTTTAGGTAAGTAGCAATTAAGATAGTTTGGAGCATATACTTTGTAGACACTATTTCAAGTTTATGTCCCTGGTTGATACTATAAATGAGATTAAAATAATTCAATTAGTTTTTGTTTAGGATGTCCAATCATGAATGAATGAGTGTTATATTCTAAGTTTCTAAGACATTTATTTGGCCGAGCACATGTCTTTTTTATATCTTTAAAGTTTGTGCAAACTCTAATAAACTTATCTAGTTTAGAGACTGGGATGATATTGGAAATCCACTCTACATAATCTATTACTTTGATGAATCCTACTTTTAGGATCTTTTCAAGTTCTTCTGTAGTACCCCACCCCTAGTTTGATTTTATATATATGTTATGATTATTTAAGGATGAAAGATTATATGTTAGGAAATCATTGATACTGACCCCATACTTGCATGTGTATGGTTGATGTGTTTTTTTTATATTTTTGTTTGACGTGCTTGATGTGGTTGAGGGATGGAGTCGTAGTTACTTGCTTGCGAGATCCACACGATCAGCCAATCCCTGCCATTATCTGTTATATATTTATATATGTATGTACATGTAGATTTTGTATGCAGGTTTGCAGGTATCAGGCATCGACTTCCCTAAATTGTCAGGATGTGCATGCCCTATCGTAAAATCTCAAATCGTAAGAGAGGGGAGATAACACGGGTCCAAATCCTAACCTAAGCCATATTATTGTCCTGAAATAGTGGACAAGATTCTATTATTCATACCCTTCCTAAACTCATTTAGTTGATGTGAGTTTATAACCCTATCCTTGTGTATGAATGTGGGTCTTTAGGTCCTTGTGATGCTTTCAATTTTGGTGATTGGCATGTTTTCTATAATTAGATTATTTAATTTGATTAAATAGTGCAATTTTTAATAAATGGAATATTTTCTATTTTTAGCCATGAAAGATTATTTAATTAATTAGAAATTAATTTAATGCAAATGTTAACTTAGTTTATTATGTGGTAGAAGTATTTAATTAATGAGAATTAATTAAATATCATCATCTTAAAAATTATTTAATTGCAAATCTAACAGTTGATTAATTGAAATGTATTTATTAATTTGAGTGTTAATTGAGCATGTGGGAATTATTTTAGATTAAATATTTTATTTTATTTTAATTGAATGCATTAAAGTTGCACAATCAGTAATTGTCTAAATTAAATTAAAGGCATTAATTAATTTTGGTTGAGTGTTCTCAACAAAAGGCAAAGTGAAAATAGACTTGAGTTCAACTGAAATCGAACTGCAAATCAAAGTCTAAATTCATGTAAGCCCTTTTGGGATGTTGAGTTAAGTAATTCTTTTATTTTTAAAGTTGAGTTCATCTTATTTTTTTAGAGTTGCATTCTTTTAGCTCTGGTATTCGGGTTTTCTATATAAGGAAGCTAAGAGACCATTTAGAAAGGGAATTCAATCAGGTTTTGAAGGATTCTCTCTTGGAAGATTTTTCGAGGATTAAAATTTTGGTATTTTTGAAAGCTCTGGGTATTCAAGATTTGGAATTGATTTTTGATTCAGCTTTGTGTATTAAGGTATGGTTTTAAAATCCTTAAAAAATTTCTGTTAAAATCATTGTCTTCTTCATGGTTGATTAGATCTTGTGTGTAGATGAGTGTTTGTTGAAAAGATGTGTTTATTTGATAATCATGAATGCTAGGGAATCATTTGGAAGGAAAATTTGATTAAATTTTTCTTTAAGAGTTTTTCTTTGAATTATTCTCAATTATGGCCTTCTATGATTTTGAGTGTTTTGAAAGAGTTAGTTTTTAGAGAAAATGCATTCTTTTGAAATAGATATATTCAGTTGCATGTTATTTATGACAGATATTTTTAGTTGCATGTTATTTAAAAAAGATATATTCAGTTGCATATTTTTTAGAAAAGATATTTTCAGTTGCATGTTATTTAATGAAGATATATTCAGTTGCATGTTATTTATGAAAGATATATTCAGTTGCATGTTATTTGAGGAAGATATATTCAGTTGCATGTTATTTAGAAAAGATATATTCAACTGCATGTTATTTAATGAAGATGAATTTAGTTGCATATTATTTAATGAAGATATATGTAGTTGCATGTTATTTATGAAAGATATATTCAGTTGCATGTTATTTAAAGAAGATATATTCAGTTGCATGTTATCTAGAAAAGATATTTTTAGTTGCATGTTATTTAATGAACATATATATTCAGTTGCATGTTATTTATGAAAGATATATTTAGTTGCATGTTATTTAAAAAAGGTATATTCAGTTGCATGTTATTTATGAAAGATATATTCGGTTGCATGTTATTTAAAGAAGATATATTCAGTTACATGTTATTTATGATAGATATTTTCAGTTGCATGTTATTTAATGAAAATATATTTAGTTGCATGTTATTTATGAAAGATATATTTAGTTGCATGTTATTTAATGAAGATATATATATTCAGTTACATATTAATTATGAAAAATATATTCGGTTGCATGTTATTTAGGAAAGATATATTCAGTGCATGTTATTTAAGGAAGATATATTTAGTTGCATGTTCAGTTGCATGTAGTGGTATTCTATTTTTAGAAATTCTATTTTGAGAGATAAATAAAATTCATACATGAGAATTCTTTTAGAATAACAAAAATAAGAAGAAGAATAATGCTATATAATTAAATATTATTTTATGAGAATTTCATAATGATGTGTTTATTATTGGAGTTTGGTTTCTTTTCTTGATTACTGGTATGGGTAGCATTAATTTAGCTTTTAGGAGATGTAATTCCAGAGGCGGGGTTTTGGATGTTTAATCTATCATGTTTGTTTACCTTGCATATTCTATTGTGTCGGTGAACTTGTTCTATGATGATTCTAGGTTTGCATGTTTCTATCATCATTGGATCTAGTTATTGAGATTTATGAGTTGTGTTAACTCAAAGTTACTCTTAATCTTGTGAAACCCTAGGGTAGGTTATCTGAGTGTATAGCAGGAAGTGGCTTGTAATTGGTGCCAGAGCCCAGAAGTGGCTACCAAGATATCCTATTACAAGTAGCTTAATAAGTGATAATTAATGGCATTGAGAGTTTAAAATAAACCTAATAATATATTATGTGCCTTGCTCATTCATGAGTTCCTAATTGAGTTTTGTACTAGGATGGGAGTGAGAAGATGCTTGCCACCTACATGGACTGGATATGGCATATTTAGTACCTTGTCTACACGAGGGGTTACTGATACCACATAGAGTCACTAGGGCGTCAAGGTCTGAAGAGACTACCGGGATAACCTTAGAGTTGGCTCATGTGATGACACTTCCTTTATGCATCTTAGGTTTCCTACATGTGTTGGTTGCCTCTAGTTGTGTATGTTGTACCTTTTGGGTTATAAGCTTTTAGGATCTTTTCCTTAGCTTGATCTATTTGATGTTTTTTATCTGAGTGGGATCTGTTGTTATCTCCTCAGCATGGTGGGAGTGGACCATTTAGGTTCATGAGGTCAAGTGGTAGTGGTTCTTTTACAATTTGAGATTTTGACATTCATGTACCAGTGCTAGATGATCCCTGTAGCAGTTGTTCCTTCTTGATCCTCATTGTTGGAGTCATGTTCTTCATTCTCTTCTTATGATCATGTATCTTTGTATCAATTATTCAGTGATATCATGTTGTACTTCCTTTCAGTTTTTGTTTTGACATACCCTGTGACATGTGCAGTGGATGTAGGTTTATGGATACCTTTTGGTACCATTATTATTTATGATATCTTTGATGTGATTTTGCTTTTAGATTTCATTTGTTTATATGAGTTTTGAAATTGTACCCTAATATATACTAATTAATGTTAACGTAATCATCATCAAGGAACCCTTGAGAGTTGTAACCTATGTTGGTTGGATTATGTTAATGTGAGTTAATGATTATTGCTTCTGCATTGATGTATATCTTGTATGTTAACTTTTTTTTTTTTTAATTATTCTGCAAACCTAGATGCATGTTTAGGTTAGGTTCTCCTGGGTTCCCTGGCGGGGCATTACATCTTCTTTGATGAACAATGCTACATGAGGATGCATCTTTCTTAACGTTTGTTTGACATGTTTGACTCTAGGAGAAATAAAGATATGATGCATTATAAGATCCATGTCTAAGCTTGGCATATCTGAGTAGGACCATGCCAAATTGATTTTATTTTCTTTAAAGAACTTGGTGACTTTTTTTTCTCCTCTTCTGATAAGGATTGTGCAATGTGGACCATCTGAGGTGCTTCAGTTGTTCCCAAATTTATGGGTTGTGTAGGTTCTATGAGCATTGAAGATCTATCTTGAAAGTGGTTGGGTAAGATATTAAGTCTATCATCCTCTAGCACCTCTAACAAGTTTTCACCATTGGATATGTCTTTTTTTTTACTTTTTGGCTTCTAACACTACCACAATGTGGTTTTCACCACTAGACCTATTTTCCTTTTTATTTTTGCTTTTGAGACTAAGAAACTAGATATATCCTTTTGTCATGTTTATGCTCTTTTCACTGGTGGAAGAAGTAAAGGGTTCACATGCATTTAGGTAATATGCTAAGGTATAGTCATTGGTGAAAGACATGAGATCCATGGATTCATTTATGTTCTAGTCAATAAGTTCAAGATTCACTAAAGATAAAGATTTAGATGGTTCTAGGGACAACAGCACATCATTATCAAAGCTTATAACTGGTAAGATGAGTTCTCTCAAGTTTTTTTTTTTAAGAATTGATTAGATTTTAAAGCATCTAAATGTCATTAGTAAAGTCATTTTTAGTATTATGCAGACCTAACCCGACCAACCTAGCATTATATCTCTCTCACTCCTCTAATTGGTAAGCATATTTATGGATCATATCCACCTCAATACTTGTTGTTGCATCAGAAAAAGAATCCCATTCATATTAGTTAGAGATTATTTCAATTGAATGAGGCATATGTAAGACATGAGTAAATTTTACCAGTTTCCCCTAGTGAGGGTGTCTCTCTTCTTGATCACTTTCCATTCTTTGTCCAAATTAATAGTAATGTGAATGTTTTTGACTATCATCAAACCTACCTAAAAAGTGAGCTATAGTCATGGGTGTTTCTTCTTCCTCATCCTCTACAACATTTTTGTCTTCTTGTTGATTTTCAGGTTCATGAATGGATCCTTGTTCTTCATTATTCTCATTATCTTCTTGTCTATGCTATTCTTCCTCTCATGAAGTACATTGATTTTTTGTGTTTGTATCATCATGTTGTTCAAAGAATTGTTCTAGTTGTGGGGGTCTGTGGTTCACCCTAATAATTAGGATTTTTTTGTTTGGATATGCAGTAACCTTTTAAATGTCAAATGTGATATTTCATATTCTTCCTCAGATTCACCCTCTTTTCATCAAATATAGGACCCTCATCTCTAGATGCTTGAGGATAAAATCTATATTCTTTAAATCCTAGGTCGATCTTATCTTTAGGGTTGTGGAACTCCATACACATAGGTTCAATGAGTCTAGCTTTATTCTTTCCTACATGACCTTTTCCTAAATATCCCATTTTCTTCATGAATTCATACCCTTTGCCATATTGATCTAATTTAGGATCTATGACAATTTCTTTAAAGAATGCTTAACGATAATAATATTTAATCCATATCTTTAATAAGAAAATTAACATAATTTAAATGCTTAAATAAACAAATCATAATAAAGATGATAAAAAAAGAAAGAGAGAAAAGAGGTAGAAGACAAAACACAATTGATAATAGAGTTCACCAATTGGCTACATCTCTGGGTCCTTCTCCATTAGAGTGACTAATAAGATTATGCTACAAAATCAAAATTACAATTGTTACAATGGAATTCCCTTTCAGCACAAGAACATAACATTCTTCCAATGTGCATAAATGGCTTCATAGTCTCAGAAGCATTATCTCCTTCACATCAGTTGAATGCCTTTATAATAGGCCTATTGTCTCCCTTTTATACATAAAAATATTCTATAATGGTTTTAACCATTATAACTACAAAATAACCCCCTTGCAGCAAAAATAATTTTGTTTATAACCACTTTTTTTGAATTAGATTGTAACCATTCATTGGGAGGTTCTTTGTTTTCCCATTTATAGAGGTTTTTTTTTAAATCGATAAAAGGCCGAGGCCAGAGAAATTTTATTAACTCTTAAAATTAATACATGATTCTCCATTAAGTGCAGGCACTCGTAGGAAATAATGGAGAAGAAAACCTTCAGTCTTGCCTGGGACTTATGTCCAGTTTGTACAGAAGGAATTTTACTTTATTACATAATTGAACAGATAGGGGCATACCCCTATTACAATGTCTTACAAATATACATCACATAGCCTATCATAGCCAATATTTCCTAAGACTACTAGATACATTTACATTTTCCTTCCCTACTCTTCCTCTTTCATGGTGGTTCTTCTTCCTTCATTAATACCTGTAAAGGAATCTACAAAACCACTATTGATAATAGTCGTACCTAAGTTAGTGACATATATATTAAATCAATAAACTATACAAAGGATACCATGGCTTCCATTCTTATGTCCTACACTCAAGAGTAGTTAGTCTAAATGTTTAAGCTACCTCAGCCTAATATGATGCCTTTGAGGACTAGAAACATTCATTAAAATTAAAGAGATGCCCTAAAGGCTTAAGATCATTTTAGCCTTCTTTCCTTTTGCTGAGTACTGATTTTTTACATCCCATAAGTTTTATGCACTTATCAATTTTATAAATATTTTTTATTGAAACCCAGGATTCTGATCATTAACAATCCATAACTAGATACCTCCTCTTTAAATTGGATTTTTAGGGGAGTCTTTTCCTTTTGCCTTCATATATAATTATTACTAATGTGATAATTTTTATGTATAAATTATGTGTACCTTATTGGTATTTGAGTCCATAATTTTCTAAATTAAGAAATTTTACTCTTACTAATCTGAAATCGTGTTTAACTATTTATTCATAGCTTATCCCTAAGAAACTTCATTCTTATTCCATTCACTCAAATGAACTTTGTATCTTCTTAAGGGGATAGTTAACCCTGTCAGGGTTACTCCAATTATTATTTGGTCTTACTTTTGATACCTTGATTTCCAATACATCATAGATCAGACAATAAACAAAACCACATAATATTGATTTTAAAAGATTCACCAGTATTAGCTACATTGAATAAAAACTACTCTTTTGATCAAACAATTGTAAAAAACATTTCCTACATTCCTTAGTTGAATGATCAGAAAAATAATTATGACGTTTCATCCTTAGCTCTAAGATTTTTTGGAGAGGCTTCATTTTTATTCCTTTTTTTAATTGCAGCATCATTTCCAATCATGCTCTCAGCTACTTCATTTTCTAAATCACTATAGCCTTCCCTATCTATTTTCCCTACATCATCTTTATGCCAGTATGTGTAAAACCAATCTCCATCTTCTAGAGCCATAACATGAAAATAATAAAAAAGAAAATCCAGATTCCTTTTGATGATAGGGCCTCTAAATAATAATGTTTCTAGGTCCTCAGTATTTAGGATCAGGATGCAAGGACCAATCTACCATTGATTATAGGAGTGTTGTAGAATCTAGGTTTTGTAATAGTTAGATCTCCCCTGATATTGTGGATAACTAAATCCATCTCTCCTAGATATTTGCACTTAAAGATGTGAGCATAGAGCCTTCCAATATCTATTTTTCTAGGATCAACCTAGATAGTTGAAGCAATGACCATTGTTGCAATATCAAAGTTACTTTGTAATGATCCTAATTATTGATAAATTATGGCCCTAAGATCCTACATACAACCCTCAGAGTGAGAGCATGGATTCTAAGCATAACAAATTTTAGCCTTTTCGCAGTGATTATGCCATCAAAGGAAACATGAGGCTTGGATCCTTTCAACTTGATGGGGTTTTTCATCTTCTCAGAGAAGAGGAGCCTAAGTTGCCGAGAAGACTTAAAGAGGGATGGGGAAATCCACTATTTATAAAAATTTCCAATGCCTATTCCTATTATATATATTCCTCTACCTAACTCTTGGGCTTTAGTTCCCCGAAAAGGACAAAATAATGAGGTGTAAATGAAATTATAGATGAATGGGAGAGTTGAAATCCAAAGAATGAACAATCACTTTTAATTAATTGATTTACCATTTAAAGAATGAAATGCTAATAATATTTGAGGATAATTGAAGACATAACAAATTTGTTATATCTTATTAGATGGCTAATTTAAATATGAAATCCAAATTTATGCATGATTAAAATAGAACATAACTGTATTATATATATATATATATATATATATATATATATATATATATATATATATATATATATATATATATATATATATATATATATATATATATATATACACACACACAAATAGCCATGAATTTATATATGTAGATATACATATATACTTATTCATATTTGTATATATATATAAGATTGAGTATGTATATTTGTGTATATATATAAATATATGTATATATGTATATGTATATGTATATATATAAAAATATATATAATACAGAGATGCCAAATTAGTAAAATTTCAAAGATAAGGTCCATGATTAACCTTTATCAATCATTATCTATGCAATCCAGAACCAAAAAATGAGATTAATGAGAGTCTACACAATCATAAGAAGAAATAGTATACTAGGAGAGAAACAACCCTGAGACTCAACGTTTGTTATAGTGCTTCTTACCAATTATAATTATTTATGCCAAATATACTAAATGCCTAAAATAAGTTTATGTTGAAATAATCTATTAATGGAAAGTAAGCTTAAGGAATAAATGCTCTAATGATACTTTTCCTTGTTACACTGAGAGAGTGACTAAAAACATTCTTACAATGGCTAAAATTTCTCAATCGATTGAAGATAATTTGTTTGATGACCTCCTGGTAATTCATGACACAGGGTCCTTCAACATGTTAAAAATAACACAAGAAGGAAAAATCCATAACTATTAAAGTCTAATAATAAACATCTATCTTTACTGATAATTATTAATAATATAAAAACTTCTTTCAAGTTTTATAACCTTTATAGATTTATAAGTACAGTTTTCTACATAAAGGATAACCTTGTCTACCATTATCAAACAAAGAAAACCAAAATGAAATATAACTGAACCATATATTTGACTGTAGCATAAGATATAGTATCAAGTATGATTTAGTGTCTAGGTCTACCTTAAAGCAATCCACTATCCTATAAAACTGGAAATAAACCTATTTCTTAAACATTCCATATGCAAAAAAAGAACCATGCTCTAAAAAATAACATAGAGGTGCCATTTAATCCTTCTATACCATTTGGAAACTCCATCTACCTTCACTCTTTTTAACAATAATGATGATTTTGTCCTCCTGCATTGGATTCCTTGAGTAGCGAGAGCATCTTTTCACCTCTAGAGATAGGATACAAATGTCTTCCTTCTCAAATTCATTTGGATCTTTTGGGATGCCAAAAACTTCATCACGTCAATAATTTAGTAACCAATCCTTCTCCATATTTTCTTTGAGAAGGTCTTTGAATAGGAAATCTAGATTCCTACTCATTTCTGGTCATACTTCATCAAACCGCTTCTCATCTTTAAAAGTCATCATTGACACACGCTGAGACTTAGGAATTCCCTAGAGATTGTTTATCTTAGTATTTATGGTGATTTTTGGGAGAGGAATCATTAGATGGTTATCAATGCTATAAACCATATTTCCCAGGCCTCCTAGAAGATCCTCGAGAAAGATAATCTTAGTAGCCTTAATAACATCAACCTTCTTATGCCCATCAAAGATAGAAAGAGCAATAAGTTGTCCTATTATGTTTCCATTCATTCTAAATGAGAATTCATTGTCAAAATTATAGTCTCCCATACCTTTTTCCAGTGCCCACCTTGTAGCAACAAAGAGGGGGTTCAGCATTTGATTCCATCTCTTAGGTTTGATTATTCCTCTGATGGCCATGGCTTGATGATCTTCAAGAACAAATGTGAGGAGCCTAGATTCCATTTCTCAATTATGACTGCTTTACATATCTATCAAGGTTTCTATAAAATCATCTAAAAATTGGGAGAATACTTCATTTACACTCCTTTGTAAAGGGGGCATTCATTTAATGATTTTTTCCTTGTCCTTGATAATAATTATATTTACTCCCCTCTTCCCCGAGATCTTAGAGGATTTTGTGATTTGTATTTGTCATTATATCACACACATTAATAGGTGTCTTCACTACAATTATGATTTATTATCTTATCACATTAATTATTCCAAGACCTTGAATTCCTCCCCTTCTAAGGGAAGGCATTAATTCTAGGAAGCATTTAATCATGGCATGACAAATATCATACATCGTGAGCTTAGATCTAATCTATGTTTTTTTGAAAGGAAAGGACTAATCCTTGATAATTGAAGCTTTAATTAGGATAATCAGATTTTGAGAAAGTATGAGAGGGGACATAATTAGAAAGTCTTTGATAATTGATTATTACAGATCTTATGCTACTAAGGTTTGATATTAATGAAATATGGGGTATTATAATTATAACTTAATCATAATACTATGCATTAGAGTCAAGTTTTAGAGGCATCTTAACTACAGTTTCGGAAGGGGTAAATATGGTTAATGAATGAGAGGAGCTTAATGTAGAGACTACTTACTACTGAGATAGTAGAGTAAGTGATTCAATCTATACTAAAATTATACATTTCCTTTGACTGAAAGATGAGCTAATAAATTCCTATGGGTGGGGTTCTTAAATTATCTCTAATTATTTGTGTATGTAACAATATGTATCCCATCAGTTCCCAAATTACAAGGGCATCATCATCCTTATTTTCTTTCTGCAACTATTTTAATCTTCAGATTGAAGGGTAGTATTTAGAATTTCTAGTATCTCTTCCACTTTGGAGTTAGCTTTCCAATTAGGGGCTTTAGTAGTTTAAGAATATTAGATTACAAAATTATAATAGATAATTATTCTTCAAGTTCCTTATTGGAGATGAAATACGAACATGATAACTTATGATAGTTGAACTAAAATACTTTTCTTTTATTGATTTTAAAAGTATTAAAGATATATAGGGGCTATGCATGGAATACTAAGAACTTACAATCTCTACAAAGGAAGAAATTTGATGTCATACATCACCCATTTTGAGACTTGTGGAGGTGAAAATGGGAATAAATTAGAGATGAACTCCAAGTTACTTGAAGAAACTATCATAGATTTAGCTATAAATATAGAGTTCAGTGTCATGTTAACTATGGATCTATCTTTGAGCTAATAGCGAACAAAAGAGTAGGGCAATTATAATAATCTCACTATTCCAAACTCTATTAAGAGGGTAGAGGGCTAAGAGTCCTTTCGACAATAGAATCTAGGTAATAATCTCACCTATTGAAAGACTTTAGATAATCTTATTTAATAGTTTAGATTATTTAGATTAAGGATTTGTGAAGGAAGTCTAAAACATATAGTTTACTACTTCTTTAGATTATTTATTATAGAATTAATAACTAAAGAAGAATCCCCTTCAATCTCTAGCTTATCTATGTTTAATTTTTTATAAAGGAGTGGGCCCTCTATTAGAGCCTTTAGCTCCACGACATTATTTGATTCTATCCCTAGAGAAATGGATTTACTTGCTAACATAATTCTATCATCCCTATGAATACAACACCCAACACTTGCCTTTCTTGGAATACCTTGAGAAGCTCCATCAAAATTGAGCTTGAACCAGCCCAAAATTGGGGGTTTCCAAACACAATTAGCTCTTTTATCTTCATTCAATTGTTTCCTATTTCCATAAAAGGTAGGAATTTTTAAACCAAACCATTTATTTCTAATATATTCATCCTCTCTAGAAAATTTGACATCTTTTCTACCTAACATATTTCTACAATTTACCATTTCTAAAATGCTAGCCTCTACCTTGTTTAAGAATTGATCCAAATTCATTTTTGATTCCTTAAAGATACGTCAATTTATTTATTTCCAAATTTCCTAGATGAGCATAGAGAGACCGATCCTCCAAATCTTAATATACATATCTTTGCGCTTGAAATGAGGCCAGCTTCTAAAAACCTCCACTATGTCATTTTGTAAGGGTGAATACCATCTAAGATTCCTTGCTAACCATTTCCGAAAATGATTAGAAAAGCTACATTCAATTAACAGGAGATTCACACTCTCACTATCTTTTTCACAGAGAGAGCATCTTTAAGGGTCTAAGAAACCTATTTTCCTAAACCATTCTGCAGTTAATATTCTCTTTTATAATGTCATCCACGCAAACATACCTATTTTGGGAATAAAATCTTTATCCCAACACAAATAAATTGGTAAATCCAAGGGAGTCGAAGGGATTGAATTGAGTGCTAAGAGACCATATTTTGCATTATATCTACAATTGGAAACTTTAGCCCAAATAATAGAATATTTTCCTTTCCTTAAGACAATATTCCTATTGTTCAGTATATTGGTTATGCTAGTTATTACTTCTTGGGATAATCCTAAATTCTCAAAGGATTTCCACTTCCATCCTAGGAATGGGTCCTCCGTTGAATAATCTAGATAGTCTTTAACAAAGATCCCCTAGCATCATAAATTTGTTTAATGATTTCTAAATCTCCAAACTCAGTCTTAAGTGGAGGAAAGGCTCCCCAAGAGTCCTCCCAGAATAAAGCCTTGCCCCCATCTCTAATATCCTAGGTAATACCATCCAAAATAATCTTTCTGCAGCTATTAATAAAGTTCCAAATTCTAGAACCTTTAGGAAGAGATCTATGTCTTCATATGCCAAATTCATCTCTCCCATCTAAGTACTTAAATCTCATAATTTTACCCATTTCAATTCAAGGTTTTGGGTCATTTTCCAAACTGGTTTAGCTCCTAAGGCTATATTTTGGTGTTTTAAGTCCTTAAATTCTATCCCTCCTTCTGATCTCTTTTTACAAATGGTTTTCCAAGAAATTAGAGCCATAGGTGACTTGTCTTCTAATTGCCAAAAAAAAATTATAAGTTTCTTGGATATCTCACATTTTATACCTTCTGGTAGGTTGAGGCACATCATTTGATAAATTAGGATGAATGACAATACTAATTTAATTAGCTTAGCTTTCCCTGTAGAAGTTATCCATTTAACCTTCCATGAATGTATTTTCTTATCTATTTTTATAAGCACATTAATCCATAGGTTGGTGGATCTGCAACGTTTATCTAGGGGCAATCCTAAGTATTTACAAGGTAGGGATCTTATTTTAAAGCCTAGATTTCTACAGATACCCACCTCTAGTTCTCTACTAGTATTAAAAAAAATTCAAACTTATCCTTATTAATTTTTTGACTTGAAGCTTCGAAATAATTTTGCAAAATTTTTGCAAAGGTTGTAGCCTCTTTGATACTGGCTTCTCCAAAGAGAAGATTGTCATCCACAAATTGTTGGTGAGTAAAAGGATCTAAATCTAATGTGATTTTAATACCACTTAAAGTTCCATTTCTCCATGCTTTAGTCACAGATCTTCCCAAAGCTTCTACCATAATAATAAAGAGGAAAGGGGAGAGGGGATCACCTTGTCTTAAACCTTGGGAAATATCAAAGAAACCCGTCGGAGAGCCATTTATCAAGAAAAACATTTTCGAACCTGAGATACATTCAAAGATTAGATTAATCAATTGTTTGGAAAATCCAAATGCTTCTAAACACTTACAAAGGAAATGCCAATCCACCTTATCATAAGCCTTTATTATATCCAACTTAACTAGCATACTCAGTTTTTTGTTTGTTTGAATAGTGTGGATGGCTTCTTGAGCTATTATGACACTATCTAGAATAGATCGCCCCATGACAAAACCTATTTTCTCCTCAGATATTATTAGAGGGAGGAGAACCTTAATTCTATTGGCTATCATTTTAGTTATCAATTTGTAGACTGTATTGCAAAGAGATATTGGCCTAAAGTCTTCAAAGCTTGCTAGATTTGGTGTTTTAGGGATTAAGGAAATAAAGGTATTGTTAATTTCTTTCAGTAGTTTCCTTGAATTGTGCATACCTTCTAGAGCCTCTACTATTTCTAGCCCCAAGAAAGGCCAACATTTTTAAAAGAAAAAAGTTGGGAAACCATCAGGACTAGGGGATTTATCTGGATGAAGGATTTTAAGGATACTCTCTACTTCCTCAATCAATAATATGGCGTTAAGTAGTTTATTATGGTTTTCATTAATAATATTGGGAATGTTTCTTAATAAATCATTTTGAGCTTTAAAATGCAAACCATCTTCATTATTTAAAATATTAAAAAGGTAGTTTACCGCTTCATTAGAGATGTCTTCCGGGTTATCCAAAATTTCCCCATTGACTTTCTTGATGGATGTTATTCTATTGACATTTCTCCTAATTTTGGAACTATTATGAAAAACATTTGTATTTTTATCTCCCTCTTCTAACATGTTTCCCTAGATCTTTGTTTCCAATAAGCTTCTTCCTTTGCTAAAATTTCCTCATTATTTTTTAGAAGTTCCTTCTCTTTGAGATAGGAATTATAATTCATTCCTTTAGCAAATACTTCCTCATTTAATGTTTTAATATCATCTTCTATTCTTGTTTTTTCCTCGAAGATGTTCCCAAAACTTTCCTTATTCCATTCAATTATCTTCCTCTTGATTAATTTAAGTTTTTGCATAATGATGTATATTTTATATCTTTTAAAGTTAGCTTTCTTCCACCAATCCTCTATCAATTTAAGACAATTCTCATCCATAAGCCACATTTTTTCAAACTTAAAGGGGTTTTTCTTTGGAATTTTTGGTTCCAAACAGTGAAGGGCTTTTGGTAATGATTTGAACTAGAAGTATCCAAGATAGAAGTATCCAAGATGGAAGCATTCATATAGAAGTCGAAGGATGCTAAATTTCCTATGAAGAAAAATCTATCTAATTTTTCTACAATAAAGTTCACATCTAATCTTCTATTAGACCAAGTATAGTCTCCTTCCTTCATTTTGATTTATGAGGCTTTTAAGTCCCTCAACCATTTCTTGAATTCTAGATTTGTTTGGGAAATCTTCCTTGAACCTCCTATTTTGTTTGAGGCCTCTAAAATTGAATTAAAGTCTCCTCTTAACAAAAAATTTTCATTGGGATTTAGAATGATAAATTTTTGAATTTCCTTCCACATATTTCTTTTCTCATGTAGAAATTTTGGACCATAAACATTTATTAAGATTAAATTTAATTTTCTCCTTGTGCTTTTTAATCTTCCACTAATCCAGTTTGTTGACAAAGTTATCTAGGTAAACTTGCATAGTCTAGGGTTCCATATCATTGCTATCCCCCCAGAAGCACCATTAGAAGGACTATCACAGATTTCCCATAAACCTAGTTTCTTTTTAAGATAGTTGTATCCCTCTGAATCTAACTTTATTTCCTAAATGAGAGCTATTTCTAAGTTAAAGATTGACAACTGACTCTTAAGAAGGCATTGTTTGTTAGGGGAATTGATGCTCCTAACATTCCATGAGAATAATTTCATATCTTCTTGGGAAGGAACTTCCCCTTACCTGCATCTAGCAGTGATGTAATATTAATTTGACCTATAGTCTGGCCTTCTTTGTTCTGCAATTCTTTGAGAGATTTTCTACCTCCTTGTTTTGGGAGGTTGGCACAATCAGGTGTAGATTTACCTATGATATTCTGGCTTACACCTAAGATATTGAGTGGTATCATTGGACTCAATGGTTTTCCTTCAACCTTTTCTAAAAGATCTTTATCCAATGAATCTAGAATATTAACTACAATTTATTTATCCTTATTAATTTCAAGTTTAGGATGAAGATTAATATTTAATCCTAAAAAATCATTAATGGCTGCAATTTCTAACAATTTTGAGACAAGATCATTCCTACCTAATACCAAGTTAGAGTCATCTTCCAACTCTTCCCCTGAATCCAAGAAATTGTTCTCTCTATATGTAGGTTCTTCCTTTTCCATCTAAATGGGTGAGGTATGTTTACAAGTAGAATAATTTTACAGGGTCGCCTTCACTTTATCTATTGATTTTACTTGATCGATGGGTAATGGAGCAAAGGTTGTGGGGGAGAGAGTTAAGGGAGGCCAATTAATACCATATTCATTATCTTCTCTTGAATCTTGGTTAAAGAGTTCTAATTCCTTACTTACTAACCTACTCATTTCCTCTGCCTGACCTAGAATATTTTCTAGAGATTGTTTATATTCTACTTTTTTTGGTCGATAATAATATATATTTTATTAATATTAAAGAAAATAAAAGTATAGATAAATCTTTATACAGCTTCATAGACCTATCCCTTTACAAATAAATATATGTTAACTTGTGACATTCCCGCTACCCGTTAAAAAAATATATATTACATACTATGATCATATGACAAAACTATAGAATATGTGAAACACTCGCCATCTTGTTGGTTTTGCATTGTAATTAAACTCGGTCATAAATCGTCATCATTGTTTGATCCTTCACAGTGGCACTCATGAGCAAAGGATTTCCTTACGTGCTCTTGTTCGAAAATGGTAAGAAAAATATACAAAAACATCTTCCATATAACTTCGCTAATTATGCTTTGTTATGGATTACCCAAAAAGGCCTTATGTCAAAATGTTTGTTCATCTATTGAAAACACACTAAAACAAAAACCACCAAACCACCATTACAAGAACTTAGGCCGTAGGTTTTACCTCTGCCATTCTTTTCCTATTTCGAGTAGACCTCCTCCTAGGAAATATAGAGGGAACCTCTTGCCTCTTTCTGTTCTCATTGAAACTCAGTATGCCCTACTTAAGCTTCTCATGACCCCCCTTCCTATCTTTTAGATAAATTTCCTTATTAATCCTATTTGACCACCTTAAAAATGGAATAATTCCAACCTCTATTCCTTCTTCATCATCTTTGAAGAATTCACTGTAGTCAAAAGCCCATCCTAGGTTAGCCCATTCCAACAAAAATTCTACATTGACATTTAGGTCAACCTCAAAGAGGGATTTCATCACCCACTCCACCTTTTGTTCATGCTCACCCAATTCCAAACCCCACGCCATGATTATAGTAGTAATATCCACCTATAATTTCCATCTATCAGTATCATTTTGAAAAAGAGGTCCAAAATTTTGTTGAAAATCTTGAATGACCTCTATCGAAGGGCATTTTATCATCATCTTCACCCTCTGATCCTTCATAGGCCCAAAAATGCCTTTATGTTGTTGTTGTGTTTTGAAGGTGAAATAAGGCTCCATAACCTCTCGACACAACATCCAAAAACTAAACAAAGAACACCTAAAATCACTCCAAACCACTCTTCTATATGCATTTGATTTGCAAACCACTAATAGGAAGCACCTTTTATAATCAAACTAGCTACCTCCATAATTTATTGCTTCCATCCTTTTAAGATGTTGACACATTTGCAATTTGTTTCACACATTTGGCCTGCCAACCAAAATCTACCTACATTCCTTTTAATCATTACTTTCCTTTTAAACAAGATCAATAAAATTACAATGATCTCTCACACATTTCAAAACTGACACTTCAAATATATTTACATCACCAAGCTGCCATCTCAAAAACTTGCTAAATTAGGAGAATCAAACTCCTCTATCCATAAATTATCTAACTCCTCTAAATTTAAAGCCCATTTAGAAAGCCTATCATCTTTTTTATTTCCTTCCTGTTTAATATGTGTTATTTTAAAAATTTCAAAGGAATTTAAGAGTCCCTTGATGGATTCAATATAGTTCTCTAAATTCCAAGCATTTATAGATAAATTTTAAATTGCTTGCACTACCAAAAGGGAATCACCTTCCAAATGTAAATTTTGAACTCCTTTTTATTTTTATAGCCTCACAACCATTAATGTTGCCTTACATTCCACCATATTATTTGTGCCATCTGTTGGTTCTTCAAAATATTTTACACTCCAAGAGACACCGGTATACTTATGACAGATATTAAGGAGGGGTTAACTCCAAATGTGGGAAATCTATAAGTAACTAGACCAACTATAGGGACAAGACTACCCTCTTCACTTCTGGCTCTGCAAAACCAAGGTGGGTACACATGATCCAATAGATACAACTCTATTCCTTACTCAATACTGGATCTTACAATAGATAACAGTGACGAAGTACTAAATAAAAACCTATTATTCATTGACTCTCCATCACTAGGTAGAATTACTATATAAAGTAATGAAACTTTTAAAATACTAGTATTGATTTATGTGTGTGATTATAATGATTTCAATCATTTCCCATAAAGCATAGATAGGAAAATACCGGCCAGTGCCTTATCTATTGGGCAAAAATATCAGAAGACAGAATGAATACAAAGATGTTTAAGAATAACTGGCCTTTGAACATAAATACAAACACCCCAACTCTTTCCTACTTATAGAAAATCCTCAAATAAATTTAGTGAACATGCATCCCACCCTGAGTAATATTTAATCCAACCCTAGATCAAAACTCAAAGCCAAATACATACATATAAATATCTGAAAGATTTAAAGATTCAAAGAATGAATACAAAGGAGAGACAAAGATTTGAGATTTGTATTAAGCATAACCTTGATCGTTTGTATATATCATATTCTAAATAGTAAGCTTTGAAAGATAGCAGTAGCAACCTGTACTTCTTCTCTATTGCTTGATAAGAAATAATACAAAATGTTACAATCCTCGACTGAGGGTTAGGGTTTCAAAATTTCTATCTTCTCAACACCTAAACTCTCAATGCCTAGAATGATCATGGAAAATCCTTTATATACAAGGAAATGCAACAAGCTACCGATCATTCTAGGGCTTACAAAACTTTAACCTAAAAAATTTTACAACAACCCTACTAGGTTTACAATAAATACATCAATCAAATCTGGAGAGATATCTATAGATGAGTTTCCTTGCTTTATGTCTTCAATTCTGTCCTTGGCTTCTTCCAACAAATCTGATTGCTATGTCTTCCTTGTCATTCCTGCAATAAACACCTCTCTACATCTCAACAACCCTCATGACTCAAAAGGTTACAATTTTCATTTGTCTTTAAGAGGTAGGTAGAGTGTTTACTTTTTTTACATGAGGTATGTACTGATACCTCCACCTGTTATACACCTCTTCACTTGGGAACTCAAAATTTGCAAACTCTACATTTTTGTTGGATAATTGTTCCCACTTGTCCTACAGTTGATTGATTTCTCACTAAAATAAATCAAACTTAGACTTCGAAGAAATCAATGTCTCAATAGTATGTATAAAAAATAAAGTATTTTCTAAAGTCAAAATGCTAGTCATTCTAGAAAAAAAGTCATCATCTATTTGTGCTCTCCACTGGATCAATTCCTTAAGTTCACCATTTTTCTTAAAAACTCCTGGGATCAAATCACATCTGGGGAGTGTCAATTCTTACTTCAGCAAATTTGATTTTCTCTCAAAATCATCCAAAAGTATATCATGCTGTAAAGGCCTTTTCACATTCTAATGCAACAATTTGATCAAAGGTTCAGGATCATTTTGAGACTTGGACAACCATCTGAATAATCTCACATTCAAAGATCTCTCAATCCATTTTTTTAAGATTGGTCCAAACTCACTCGTATGCTTATCTAATGATGTAAGCAATATCCTTAGCCTCCTAGCATGGTCAAACAGAACTGTGGGATTCAGCTTTGTAGCAAACTGCATCATAGCCTCTATTAGCTTTTCTTCATACTTTTTCTCTAACAAGCTCTTATCTTTCAAATGTTCTTCCCTCAACTTGTCCAATTCTGCCCTTTTTCTTTTGAAATGATTTCTTTCTTCAAGCAACTATTGCTTCTCCCAACTGAGCCTTGCATCTAGGTTTGTCTCTGGGTAAGGTGATGGAAAAAATTCAATGATAAGACTGGATGAAGAAGCCACTGTAGGTCTATCAACTATCATTAATTAGGGTGACCTGTAATCCTATGGTCCTGACAATTCAGTAATCAACTTGTCCTTATGGATCAACTCTATCTTAAGCTCATTATAGGACTTAAGTACATTTTTAAGCTTAAGCCTTAGCTCTTCCTTCTCTTGTGCATCCTTTTCTGCCACCTTAACATTAAATTTGGTAGTCTCTAAAATGAGGTTTGAAACCTCTACACTAGAAGTCTAACCTACTCGTTGCACTAACAAATTTCCAGCATACTCTGAAGAGAGAGCCTCTCTTTTTCCTTTGTTTTCTTCCCTCTTTAGGGGCCACATTACTAGGGCAGCATGATCATCTAAAAAATCAATACCTCTATTAGCTTGTTGTGCTTGTTCTATAGTGGTGAGGGTCTTTACCTTGCTCTTCCTGACTTCATCAAAAATTATTGCATCTGCAATATCCCATTTTGGAAGAATCAACACCCCTGCAGTATGGACTATAGCCCTTCCCTCCTCAGGAGTAACCTTCTCAAACTATTTTATCATTTCTCCCTTAGTTTCATTTTCAATTTCCATTATGTCCCTATCAGGGAACTCTTCTTTCTTCTTTTCACAAATCTCTTTAAATTGATTTATCTTCATTCTCCATAAAAATTGAAAAAATGCCCTAGTCTTTACAATTTTGTCATCAACGATAAAAGAATCACTAGCCTATTTCAAAATAGGGTCAATTTTCTTACCCTTGAACTTTGTAATAGTTAGATCCATTTCTACCTCCTTAGGTGCCTCTGCCATTCCCTCCTACAACTCATCATTGGAAATGAAAATATTCCCCTCATTCCTCATTTGTAATAACTGTTCAGCTACCCCATGTTCATCTAAGTGTAAGGGGGATTGAGAAGGAGAATAAATATTTTGTTCTGGCCTTGATTCCTCTTATTTTTGCCTCTTAGGAGAGGGTCCCTACATTGTTTGATCATCCATAGGCCTCTTTCCTCTTGAAGTAGAAGGAAGACACTCATCTCTCTGTTGTGTTGGTAGAAGAACAATATAACCACTTCTCTTTTGTACAATATAAACTCCCCTTGGGGTCAACTTTGTATATCCTGGCTAGCTCAAAATCTACCTAGCTCTCTCAGGGTCTTCCTTTCTTACCATAGCTATTTTCTCATTCACTGCATGCATGATCCCTTCGAAATGCTCCATAAGAGCCTCTACCTTTCTAGCCCATGGCTCAAAATCTTTCAATGGGTCATAAGTTTTATCAAAATTCCTAATAAAGTCTATAGTCTTCTTGTAGATTATCCATTTCTCCTTCTTAATTTCTTGAGTTTGGAGGTCAAACTCATTCCTGATTATGTCCTCAGGAAAATAGAATTGGTGCTCCATAAGAGCACATCTTATCATGTCCCTAAACATTCCTGACAAAAAGCCCTCATTGTCTGCACATCTAACCACAGTTGTAGGCATCCTATAGGGTTACAAGACTTGGTTTAAATACACCCACCATCCTTTAGTGATAACATATTGATGTGCAATTGTGATGTTTGGGAAGAAAGTCCCTCTTCCTTTACCAGTGAGAGTAGTTTCCTGCAGGTCACCAATTTGCCTTAAAATTTATGCATATCCTATCTTCAGTGGAACTTGGTAGGGAAAAATGTATGGTGCCACCTTGCAACCATATACTCAAAAAAATGTAGAAATAGGATACAATATAATATCACCAAAATTATGAACTATGGTAATATCCTGACAGTATTCCTTTGGCCTAATCAATCTTAACAGTTCTCTTGGAATTCTAGGATTGCCAAAAAATAATAATGTTCTAAGCCTTGAGGCAAAATCTATGTCAAATGCAATAAAACTAGCATCAATTCTATCCCATGACAAAGTTGTGGTCCATAGCTGAACTGGGAGAGTTTCCACATTCCTCTCTTTGACAATGTTGACTATTGAACTAAAAAATTGCTCACCTTTATACAAGAACATATGCATTAGCATAGAGTACCACCCAAAGGGCCTACTAACCTTCATATTTTTTATTCCCATCAATCCCTCATGGATTAGGTCAGCCAAGTGAGAGGAAAAGTCAAAGATTAGTGCCAACTGGGGATGTAGAGACTGCACCATCATAAACATATATGGAGTAGGCATATGAGTGGCTTCATCATGCCCCAAGATTAGAGTTAGAGACTTATAAAAACCTTGTACACATTTACTGAATAGATCCAACCTAAAAGGCTCTGGTGTACTTGAGCTAATAACACACATTGATCCAATTTGGTCCAGAAAATCCCTTAGAGGCCCTGTCCTTAAATAATCTTTTTGAGCTTTATATACCTTAGTGAACTTAGTAAAATCTATCTTTTCTAACCCAACAAAAGGGTCATTTAATGAAAATACCTCCCTAATCTCATCTTCTGTGATGCTAATTAAATCATTTCCATTCACATCCTTAACACATTTAGTCATAGGATCATAACACTTAGCAATTTGAATCAGCAATTCTGCATCCATAAATACTCCAGGGACAACCAACTTCCCTATATCAAATTGCCAAATATTACTAAGGGGGGCACATGAATTCCTCTATAAATATGCTGACCTAAACAAAATAAGACCATTGTGATCCTCTCCCACCCTAGCATCTCTCATCCAATATCCTCTATCATGGAGCCCACTATTTACATAATCCCTAGGGTTTCTTAGGACTAATTCCTTCAGTCTTGCTTCCCCATTGTCTCAATGTGGGAGCAATTACATCACGTCTTCAAAAGCACCCATATCTTTGTACTCTATTTTCCCAGACAACCCCCTCTTTGGCGGCATTTTAATTAGGGCTTTCAAAACAATGCACAAATACTAGAGAAAACCCTAAATATTACCAGCTAACAACACAATTCCTTTAAAATTTCCTCAAAGCCTCAAATAATTCTTGAGTCACAAATATGACCTACCAGGCACCTATAAAACTCTACTTGATATCACTCCAAAAAATAATATAGTTTGCCAAGACGTTTATGAAAGAGGTAAAGAATCCAATAATCAAATTGGGGTATATAATGTCTTGCCAACCATTTGAAATTCATCTACACAAAGCTCATTAAGTTCACCATTACTAAAAACTGGTAGCCTCAACATTCACAGGACATGAGCAAAGTCACAGAGCAAAAATTCAAATTTGAACTGTCAATCCTTTCTACTCTTCAGCACATCAGATGGTTAACAAGTTCAACAGCATAACCCTGTGTTACTTTTCCCTAGATCAGTTCTTGACCAATGAGAACATTTTAAAAATAGCATGTGCAAAAAACTTTAACTTATATTTGGCTTTGATTGGGGCAGATAGGTGTCAACCTATCACCAAAGCACTAACAAAAACATGTCAAGGTTACTTCGTTAAGACATAGCGACAACCGTTGATGCAGCTTAATCAGACGATCAGCATAAATCTAAAAACTTCGGCCCCACTTTTACTTTACGAATCCTTTCATCAAATCAACAAATGCCATGCTTACAAAAATCAATAGGTGGGACCCTAACTTCTTCCTCAGTGTTTAAACATACTAATAGCTGATAGGTCACCTCCTACTTTCAGCTAATCAAAAAAAAACATGTCAGCGTGACCTGGCGACTGAGGACCCACCTTTCAGTCCACATCCTATAAACAAGATCAAACGGTCATCTCTATATTGTAGGCCTTAAAAATCATGCATCTTATCCTAGCGGTATACCGACAACCACAAGATCTACTCAAGCTTTAACTATCTGAGAAGGCCGACCCCACTTTAACTTCACTTAATTCTTCGTCGAGTGAGAAACTGTCACGTTTACAAAAATAGGCGGGTGGGCCCTCCTCCTTTTCTTTCTCAGTACCAAATACCCTGTTGACTACCACATCACAACTCATTTCAACCAATAGAAAACAACCATATTAGTGTGACATGGCAATTTAGGGCCCACTTCTTATTTCATCCTTCATACAAAATCAGACGGTTGTCGCTATATCGCCAAGCTTAAACACTTCTCAACTTTCTTCAACGGTATAACGACAATTGTAAGATTAATCTAAGCTTTATCTTTTACAAAAGTCTGACCCCATAGCTACTACATCACTTAAGATAAGTGTCAACTTGAGAGAATCACCACAGAGACTGACAAGCCAGAACCTTCCTTTGTCATCAAAAATTTGATCGGATGCCTGTCACTAAACTGGAAAGCTTAAAAAGAAGTCAATTTGACCCAATGGTATAACGACAACCATTGATGCATTCCATTGTTTAATCATCAGTGCAACACTGAAGATGGGCCCACTGAGATAGATGTCAACCCACCACTAAATCACATGTCAGAAATTATGACAATAGGGAGTTCAAGATTTAATGACAACCACTCATTTCAAAAGGTTAGTCACTTGGAAACATTAACAAGAAACTTAGGCTTTAAAAGAAATATTAAAAAGGGAACCTGTTCGACAACCTAGCGGTATAACATATAAAGTGGTCATCTTAAAAGGGGTCAATATTGCACATGTCTATTTGAAAATTTTAATGAGCAAAAAGGTAACACTCAATCATAACAATGCTAAGACTAGCTAGGGTTTTCCATCATAATACCTACTACTAGGTTTTAAAACCAATTTTCCAAATTTTTAGCATGAGGATGAAAATTTTAGAATACTACTAACAATGGCTCATACTTGGGGACGTGTATCTCCTACAGATACAACAAGAAAATTGGAATCTCCTGGAAGAGCAGACCATAACAAAAATTTGACTAGCAACACAGAACAACACACAAAACCCTAAACCTAAACCTTCGTAGAGACTCAGAAAATCATTTAAGAGAAGTAAAATTTTAAAAATTGCCCATGAACTGGAAATTCCATGAGTTCTCCTATCAAATTCTTCAATAGATATGAAATTGCTCCCCATTTCTCTTCAATGATATATGGGCCTAACCAGATGGGATCAAACTTCCCATGCTTTCCTTTATCTTCTAATCTTGCATTCCACATTAGGACCAAGTCACCATTTACAAAACTTCTCTTAGTAGTCCTTTTGTCATACAAGACTTTGCACTGGGCCTGTATCTTCTCATTTCTAGTATGGTCATCATTTCTCACCTCATTCAATTGGATCAGATCATTAATTCTGATAGTCATTTCATCATCATAGGTTTGTATGAACTGATACATCTATAACAAATTATTCTAGGGAAATCTTGCATTAATCCCATGGACTAAGTCAAAAGGGGCACACCCTATTGCTTTCTTTATTGTAACCCTGTTAGCCCATAAGCCTTGCAACAACTTAGAATCCCAAACCCTTTTATTCTTATCTAATACTCTTTTCAATATTTTAATTAAACTCTTGTTACTAGATTCGGCCTGGCCATTACCTTGTGGATGGTAGGGAGATGAGTATGAGATTTTAATACCATTGTCCTAACTAAATTTGACAAACTCTTCTAACCTAAAGTACATTGCATTATCAACCACCATGGTTTTTGGGCAACCAAATCTTGTAAGGATATTCTGCATCATAAAATATATTACCACCTTACTAGTTGCTTTCCTTGAAGGGATTGCTTCAACCCACTTGGTGAAGTAGTCAGTTGCTACTAAGATATAAGAATGTCCACCACTAGACTTGTTTGGGATTTCTCCAATGAAATCCATACCCCACTTTTGGAAAGGAGCTTGGACGGTAACAGGTTTGAGAGGCAAGTTTCCACTGAATTTCAATTTTCCTACAAATCTTTGACATGGGTCACATTTCTTTACAAACTGATGGGTATCTTTGAAAAGTGTTGGCCACCAAAAACCTAACCTGATGATCTTGTGATCTATAGTCTTTTCCATATAGTGTCCTCTGCAAATCCCATTGTGCATTTCATCCATTAGGAGCTTGGCTTTATCCTAGTCTACACATCTAAGCAAGACACCCTCATTGCTCCTCCACCATAACTCACCACTTATAATTGCATATCTTATGGAATGAAGCTTAATATTTATTTTCTTGTTATCATCCAATCTTGGGGGGTAGAATCATCTTTTGTAAGTATTTAACAATATCCTTATACCATTCACAACAATCCATGTTACAAACAAAAGGTCTTTGATATTCCTCCAACATGTTTATTTGGTTTGCAGTCAGATTTCTTTGAGCCATCAACTTTGCTAGGCCCAACCCTCTTACCAACTTTGTAAATGTCAATATTAAACTCTTGAATTCTATTGATCCATCTACATCTTCTTCCTGAAACTTCTTGTTGGACCAAGATATCCTTGACTGCAGCACTTGGAACATAGGCAACCACTGTGGCTCCAACTAGATAACATCTGAATGTTTTGATGGCCTTTACCAAGGCATAAGCTTGCTTCTCAATAATATCATAGTACAATTCTATTGCTTTTAAGGTCTTACTAAAAAAATAAATAGGTTGTTCAAAACCATCAACATTTTTCTGTAATAGTACTGCTGCAACAGTATGGGTAGAAGCAAAGGAAAAGATCTGCATAGGTTTTCTATAATCTAGTGTTTTCAAAACTGGGGCATGCTTTATAGCCCTTTTAATGTCACTAAAAGCTTGCACTACTTCAGGATTCCATTTAACTTTTGCTCCTTTCTTCAACATTCTTGATATGGGATTGCTAATTTTTGCAAAATTTGTAATAAATCTCCTCAAGAAATTGACTTGTCCCTTAAAGGACTAAATTCCTTTGATATTCTTTGGTAGAGATAATCTATGAATAGCTTCCACCCTTTTAGGGTCTATTCTTACTCCATCCTTTGAAACAATATGCCCTAGATTTTTTCCCTCTACCACACCAAAAGCACATTTCTTTGGATTCAAAGAAACCCCATACTCTAATGCTCTAATGAAGAAGATCTTTTCTAGATGTTGGCAATGTTGTTCCTCCTTAGCTGAGAATGTCATTAGATCATCTTGATACACCATCATGAACCTGTCAATAAAATTTGCAAAGGCTACATCCATGGCCCTTTGGAAGGTGGCACCAGCATTAGTCAACCCAAAAGGCATTCTCACATAAACATATGTTCCCCATGGGATTGTGAATGTAGTTTTGAATTGCTCTGTGTCTTTAACCATAACCTAATTATAACTAGAAAAGCCATCCATCATGGACATCAATTCTGACCCAGTGACCTTCTGCAACATATTTTCCATATTGGGTAATCCATAATTATCTTTTAGAGAATTTATATTAAGGTTTCTAAAATCAACACAAAGCCTGATGTCACCATTCTTCTTTCTGAGAGGCACCAAATTTGAAACCCAAGTGGAATGTCTAATAGGCTTGATTATTCTAGCATCCATCATCTTCTTAAGTTCTCCTTGCATTTTAGGCACCAAGGTAGGGTTAACAGGTCTTAACTTTTGTCTGAAAGGTTTTGTACCTTCTTTTAGTGGAATCTCATGTTGAAAGAGGTCCTCTCTATAAGCTTTAAGATCTTCATAGGACCAGGTAAAAACATGTCTAAACTTTCTAAGAAGTTCAATCAAATTTTTTCTAGTTCTCGGGGACAAACACTTACCTATGTAAACCTTCTTGGGTACTATAATTTTGCCCAAGTTTATTTCTTCAAGCTCATTTGTTTTATCAGTACTAGTAGAGAAAGATTTTTCTTTATTGTCAAATGCCCTTTCAAGAGAAACCAATCCTTTGGGAACTCTATTTGATTTCAACTACAAAACTTCCTTCCTAAAAATTACATCTTTTCCATTTACTGTATCAATATAAGTACTAAAATCCATTTCTCTGTCACCAAAATGAGATTCACATTAGAGAAATCTTAATATGTCCTGGTCATCAGAGAAAACCTACCAATTTTCCACATTATCAGGGATGGAAGGCATGGCTTGTACCTCTATATTGGATATATCTACAAATGTAACATCTTCTGGTCTAAGAGCTATATTAGCTAACAAGTCTGCCATTTTTTTTTGACTTCTTTCCATCCAACAAATGTTAAAAGCACTGAAGCTTTCAATTTCATCCCATACTTCATTTCTATACTGCTTTAATTTCTAATGTTTTGAAGCATACTTTGATCTAACTTGGGAGACAACTAACTGAGAATCACCCACTACTTTCAAACACTTTATACCATGCCTTGATGCCAACCTTAGACCTATCAATAGAGCTTCATATTCTACAACATTATTTTTGCATGAGAATAACAAAGTAAAGGAGAATTTGAAAGTTTTACCATTTGGAGATATGAGCAATATTCCAGCTCCAGACCCTTCCTTGTTGTTAGCACCATCAAAATACATGGTCCACAAACTGTCAAGGTCAATCCATCCTACCTAGTTCTCTAACTTATGTGTATTTTCAACATCCTCCTCCACCTCATTATCTTGGACTTTCAAAGAATTGATGTCAGTGTCAAGAAAACAATTCATAGTGTCTTCTTCTTCTTCAATCATATGTGGAGTTCTAAGTTCCCTAGAAATATTAATATTCTATCCTTCAAAGTTAAAAGTAGCAAATGACAAGTCACACTGTATGCTACCTCCCATAGAAGCACTCCACTTTCTTGATAGTAACATCCCATATTTGGGAGGAATATCCACTACCAAGACGCTCATGGTCAATTGTTGGCTAGGGTATGTAGCCAATCTGTAAGGTAGAGCCTTAATAGTACCCACAACTGGCACTTCCCTTGAATCCATTGCTTGAAATCTTCCATCAGGTGTATCCACTTTTAACCCTAATGATTTCATAACCTCAGTAGGCATGACAGTGTTTGTTGCTCCTGAATCAATCATACAATTTTTTAGCAACTTTCCATTTATTTGCAAAGTCAAAAAGAAAGGATCAATTGTTCCGGCTATAGTACTAACAACATTTGTATCCAAATAGATTTGGGGGATTTTAGAAACAATCTCCTCATTACAATTTTCATTTTCATCATTCACAATTGCTACTTGTTTCTCAACCCTTTCTATTTTTTGGGAGTCTATGGATACCACACCATTCACCCAATTTAGGGCATTTTCCATATGCTCTTCTATTCTTATCATTTCCAGTAATGGGACTTTGACAGTAATCTATGACAACAATTTTCTCATATCAATTGGAACATATTTTGAATCAGAGACATTTGGCTTCATACTTGCAGCTTCTTTATCAACCTTATGGATGGATATATTTATAGGTTCTTCAATATGGACTCTATCCTCCTTCTGCAAAGCTGGAACAACCTCAACTATGGGTTTAGAATTTACCTTATAGACAATGTTAGGCTTAACATTTTTCTTTTTTTTGACCTTATCAATAACATTAGCATCCTTTAACTTATTCTAGGATGTCTTTACATCTTTCTCTATTTTCTTAATGAAAATACCAGCAGGCTTCTAATTTGGATTACCAACTACTCTATTTCTCAAGTTATAACTTATTTTAGCTTGAGTAACCATATCAGTTGTTATCAAGGCAATCTCCTCATCAGATGGCCTTCTCAAAACAACTATCTCTTTACCCTTCAAAACATTACACTGAATGTTATCAAGCTCACTATCCTTGTCTGAAAAGACTTGTTGATGGTATGACTCAGTTTTGGTCTGAGAATTCAAGATATCCTAATTTTCATCTTCTTCATCAGAGTCAAATTCCTCCTAGACATGGGAGGAAATCACTCCACATCCCTGGTCATCATAAGGTTGTGCCTCATTACACTCCATCTCCTCTTATGAAGAGACACTTTGGAATATGACACAATAATTAGGATCATGTGGTGATTGACAAACAATACACCATGGGACATCTTCCACCACATTCATTGAATTCCTTTGTAATGGATCAAGTGTCCTATCATTTGGTTTGTCTTTTCTCTCAGGAAGAGTAGGCTTCCCATCTTTCCATTGAGTATTATAAGGATAGTTCTGCATTCTTGGCAGTTTGTTAAAATTGTTAAAGGCAGGCTTGTCACCTCCTGCAACTTTATTATTTTTGTTCTCACCAGGCTTTAAGTCCTTTATTGCCTTCAATATTTTCTTTAAGCTATCATCATCCTTCAATTTTACACTCATAGGATTTTTTGGATCCTTTTTGTTCAACAACTATGATTTGTTATCTTCCCTTCTTCCCAACTTTCCTAAAATTCTATGGTTACTCTCTATGTTTACAGCTAGTTTATAAGCTTCAACAAGACTCCTTGGGTTCTTATCTCTCAAAAGGTACCCCATCTTAGAATCAAAGGCATTTAAATATGTGACAAGACATACTCTATCATCCAATTAGATGACTTGCAAGAGTTTATGCATGGCCTTTTGGAATCTGACATTAAATTCAACAACATCCTCATTGAAATTTTTCTTTATGTTATTAAATTCATTTAACATAAAAACCCTCATGTTTTTTATCCCCATATTATTCCTTGAAACAATGTCTAAGCTAATCCCATGAGCCTATGCTACCATGTGGCAAAGCCCTAAACCAATCTCTTGAATCTTAAGTTAGGGATTGTACAAATAATTTCATGATAACATCATCAGGCACAATGTTGTAATCATAAATCACATCAATAAACTTTTTTAGGTGCTCCTCACAAGTGACAACATTACTTCGAGTGAATTTGGGAAGTTTCTTCCTTATTTATTTAGGGATGGGGTTAGCATATCCAAGGATGCCCGTAAAAACCGACTGTTTACATCTTTCATGAATAAGCCCTGTATTGAAAATACCAGCACCCTAGGATGTAGATGCATTAGTGTTTGTCATAGCATAAATCCTGAGCCCTCCTAGTGGGGGAACACCCATTGTCTAATTATCCATATTTGCAACATTTCCTCCTTGTGTCATAGTAGAATTAGCAAAGTTAGTGGGTCCTGCTGACCGTCTAATAAATTCTATCTTCTTTCTCATTTCCAGTGCTGAAGCTTCCAATTCTACTTTTTCCAATTCTTTGGCTAGTAATTCATGTTCCCTCTTGGCATTCTCAAGGTCTAGTCCTAACTTTAAAGCTAGATCTATGGGAAATTTAGGGCCTATAGGCTCATTAATTGAAATTCCCACTGCTTTTTGTTTTCCTTTATCCCTAGGATTCCTTTTTTCAAACACTTGCTGGAAAAAGGGCTGTTCATTTGTCTGTTCAAGAATGGGGACATAATTTATGGCTTCTAAATTTAGTAGTTGTCTTTTCAACTGGTCAGCCCTTATCATGGAATGCCTAATTTTCTCTTCTCTTTCCTCTTCTCTCTTCTACCTAATAGTTGCTTGTTCATGAATTCTTCTTTCTAATTCATATACTTCTTCAAAGATCTCCTTAGAATCAAGTAAAGTTGTTTCAGATTCAACCTATTGTGTTTGAGGCTCCTCTTGTTGATCTGGAGATTCATGGAGGCCTTGGGGTAATGATGAACCAAGGGTGAAAGGAGGGACAAAATCTTCTCTATTTCTACTCTTACTTCTAGATCTTCTCTCCCCTCCATATCATTTGTTAGGGATTATTTTCCTATTATAAGGTAACTCTTCACCCTCTCTTTCTGTAGGGGAATAATAATCCTCATACTAATTTAGACCTAAATCAACAGCCTCTTCATATTCTGAGGCATTTCCCTCCTGACTAGGAGGAGCAAGGCTTTCTTGTCTTGAGTTTCCTTTTTGCTTCCAAGTGAAGGACATGTCATTAGTAATTTTGTCTCTCCTAATCTGACCTCATCTAGATGTAGTTGGGAGCTCACCCTACAAATTTTCTTCTGGGTGTTCCTTCCTCTAGGACCTTGTATTTTTGAAAATCATTGTGATATAGTAACACCTTATTTAGCACTAGTTACAGAGATGTTTTAGAGTCTCCACCCAAGCCAAATAGGGTTTTCTATTATTTTAAACAAATAGGAAGGGTAGGTAAGAACTTGAAAAGGAATCAACTCTGTGTTCAAAGGTAACCAACTGGCTTTAAAAATAAGCAAGCCAGGAGTCTAGCTCAACTTGTACCTACATTATTTTACACAAATCTTACAACTTCCCCAGAAAATTCACCATCTTGTTGGTTCTTCAAAAGATTTTACACTCCAAGAGACACCAATATACTTATGATAGATATTAAGGAGGGGTTAACTCCAAATGTGGGAAATCTATAAGTAACTGGACCAACTATAGGGACAAGACTACCCTCTTCACTTCTAGCTCTCCAAAACCAAGGTAGGTACACCTAATCCAATAGATACAACTCTATTCCTTACTCAATACTAGATCTTAAAATAGATAACAATGAGAAAGAACTAAATAACAACCTATTATTCATTGACTCTCCATCACTAGGTAGAATTACTATATAAAGTAATGAAACTTTAAAAATACTGGTATTGATTTATGTGTGTGATTATAATGATTTCAATCATTTCCCATAAAGCATACATAGGAAAATACCGGCCAATGCCTTATATGTTGGGCAAAAATATCAGAAGATGGAATGAATACAAAGATGTTTAAGAATAACTGGCCTTTGAACATAAATACAAACACCCCAACTCTTTCCTACTTAAAGAAAATCCTCAAACAAATTCACTGAACATGCATCCAACCCTGAGCAATATTTAATCCAACCCTAGATCAGAACTCAAAGCCAAATACATACATATAAATCTTTGAAAGATTTAAAGATTCACAGAATGAATACAAAGGAGAGACAAAGATTTGAGATTTGTATTAAGCATAACCTTGATCATTTGTATACATCATATTCTAAATAGTAAGCTTTGCAAGATAGCAGTAGCAACCTGTACTTCTTCTCTATTGCTTGATAAGAAATAATACAAAATGTTACAATCCTCGACTGAGGGTTAGGGTTTCAAAATTTCTATCTTCTCAACAAATAAACTCTCAATGCCTAGAATGATCATGGAAAATCCTTTATATACAAGGAAATGCAACAAGCTAATGATCATTCTAGGGCTTACAAAACTTTAACCTAAAAACTTTTACAACCCTACTGGGTTTACAATAAATACATCGATCAGATCTGGAGACATATTTGGAGATGAACCACCTTGCTTTATGTCATCAATTCTATCCTCGGCTTCTTCCAACAAATATGATTGCCATGACTTCATTGTCATTACTACAGTAAATACCTCTCTACATCTCAACAACCCTCATGACTCAAAAGGTTATAATCTTCATTTGTCTTTAAGAGGTAGGCGGAGTGTTTACTTTTTCTACATGAGGTATGTACTGATACCTTCACTTGTTATACACCTCTTCACTTGGGAACTCAACATTTGCAAACTCTGCATTTTTGCTAGATAATTGTTCCCACTTGTCCTCCAGTTGACTGATTTCTGGCTAAATGAAATCAAACTTAGACTTGGTAGAAATCAATGTCTCAATAGTATGTATAAAAAATAAAGTATTTTCTAAAGTCAAAATGCTAGTCATTCTAGCAGAAAAGTCATCATCTATTTGTGCTCTCCACTTGATTAATTCCTTAAGTTCACCATTTTTTTTAAAAACTCCTGGGATCAAATCATAGCTGGGGAGTGTCAATTCTTTCTTCAGCAAATTTGATTTCCTCTCAAAATCACCAAAAAGTATATCATGCTCTAGAAGCTTTTTCACATTCTGATGCAATGGTTTGATCAAAGGGTCAGGATCATTTTGAGACTTGGACGACCATATGAATAATCTCAAATTCGGAGATCTCTCAATCCATTTTTTGAAGATTGGTCCAAACTCACTCTTATGCTTATCTAATGATGTAAGCAATATCCTTAGCCTCCTAGCATGGTCAAACAGAACTATGGGATTTAGATTTTTAGCAAACTGCATCTTAGCCTCTGTTACATTTTCTTCATACTTTTGCTCTAACAAGCTCTTATATTTCAAATGTTCTTCCCTCATCTTGTCCAATTCTGCTCTTTTTCTTTTGAAATGATTTCTTTCTTCAAGCAACTGTTGCTTCTCCCAACTGAGCCTTGCATCTAGGTTTGTCTCTGGGTAAGGTGATGGTGGGAATTCAATGATAGGGCTGGATGAAGAAGCCACTATAGGTCTATCATCTATCATTAATTGGGGTGACCTGTGCTCCTGTGGTCCTGACAATTCGGCAATCAACTTGTCCATCTAGATCAACTCTATCTTAAACTCATTATAGGACTTAAGTACATTTTCAAACTTAAGCCTTAGCTCTTCCTTCTTTTGTGCATCCTTTTCTGCCACCTTAACATTAAATTTGGCAATCTCTAAAATAAGGTTTGAAGCCTCTACACTAGAATTCTCACCTAGTCATTGCACTAACAAATTTCTAGCATACTTTGAAGAGAGAGCCTCTCTTTTTCCTTTGTTTTCTTCCCTCTTTAGGGACCACATTACAAGGGCAGCATGATCATCTAAAAAATCAATACCTCTAGCAGCTTGTTGTGCTTGTTTGGCAGTGGTGGGGGTCTTTACCTTGCTCTTCCTAACTTGATCAAAAATTATTGCATCTGCAATATCCCATTCTAGAAGAATCAACACCCCTGCAGTATGGACCATAGCCCAGTATGCACCATAGCCCTTCCCTCCTCATGAGTAACCTTCTCAAACTATTTTATCATTTCTCCCTTGGTTTCATTTTCAATTTCCATTATGTCCCTATTAGGGAACTCTTCTTTCTTCTTTTCACAAATCTCTTTAAATTGATTTATCTTCATTCTCCATAAAAATTGAAAAAATGCCCTAGTCTTTACAAACTTGTCATCAACGACAAAAGAATCACTAGCCTATTTCAAAATAGGGTCAATTTTCTTACCCTTGAACTCTACAATAGTTAGATCCATTTCTACCTCCTTAGGTGCCTCTGGCATTCCCTCCTACAACTCATCATTGGAAATGAAAATATTCCCCTTATTCCTCATTTGTACTAACTATTTAGCTACCCCATGTTCATCTAAGTGTAAGGGGGATTGAGAAGGAGAATAAATATTTTGTTCTGGCCTTGATTCCTCTTTTTTTTGCCTCTTGGGAGAGGGTCCCTACAATGTTTGATCATCCATAGGCCTATTTCCTCTTGAAGTAGAAGGAAGACTCTCATCTCTCTGCTATGTTGGTAGAAGAACAGTATAACCACTTCTCTTTTGTACAGTATAAACTCCCCTTGGGGTCAAATTTGTATATCCTAGCTGGCTCAAAATCTTCCTAGCTTTCTTAGGGTATGCCTTGCTTACCACAGCTCTTTTCTCATTCATTGCATGCATGATCCCTTCGAAATGCTCCATAAGAGCCTCTACCTTTCTAGCCCATGGCTCAAAATCTTTCAATGGGTCATAAGTTTTATCAAAATTCCTAATAAAGTCTATAGTATTCTTGTAGATTATCCATTTCTCCTTCTTAATTTCTTGAGTTTGGAGGTCAAACTCATTCCTTATTATGTCATTAGGAAAATAGAATTGGTGCTCCATAAGAGCACATCTTATCTTGTCCCTAAACATTCCTGACAAAAAACCCTCATTGTCTGCACATCTAACCACAGTTGTAGGCATCCTATAGGGTTGCAAGACTTGGTTTAAATACACCCACCCTCCTTTAGTGATAACATATTGATGTGCAATTGTGATGTCTGGGAAGAAATTCCCTCTTCCTTTACCAGTGAGATTAGTTTCATGTAGGTCACCAATTTGCCTTAAAATTTATGCATATCCTATCTTCAGTGGAACTTGGTAGGGAAAAATGTATGGTGCCACCTTGCAACCATATACTCAAAAAACTATAGAAACAAGCTACAATATAATATCACCAAAATTATGAACTATGGCAATATCCTAACAGTATTCCTTTGGCCTAATCAATCTTAACAGTTCTCTTGGAATTCTAGGATTGTCAAAAAATAATAATGTTCTAAGCCTTGAGGCAAAATCTCTGTCAAATGCAATAAAACTAGCATCAGTTCTATCCCATGATAAAGTTGTGGTCCATAACTAAACTGGGAGAGTTTCCCCATTCATCTCTTTGACAATGTTTACTATTGAACTAAAAAATTGCTCACCTTTATACAAGAACATATGCATCAGCATAGAGTACAATCCAAAGGGCCTACTAACCTTCATATTTTTTATTCCCATCAATCCCTCATGGATTAGGTCAGCCAAGTGAGAGGCAAAGTCAAAGATTTGTGCCAACTAGGGATGTAGAGACTGCACCATCATAAACATATATGGAACAGGCATATGAGTGGCTTCATCATGCCCCAGGATTAGAGTTAGAGACTTATAAAAACCCTATGCATGTTTATTGAATAGATCCAACCTAAAAGGCTCTGGTGTACTTGGGCTAATAACACACATTGATCCAATTTGGTCCAAAAAATCCCTTAAATGCCCTATCCTTAAATAATCTTTCTGAGCTTCGTAGACCTTAGGGAACTCATTAAAATCTATCTTTTTTAACCCAACAGAAGGGTCATTTAATGAAAATACCTCCCTAATCTCATCTTCTATGATGCTAATTAAATCATTTCCATTCACATCCTTTATGCATTTAGTCACTGGATCATAACACTTAGCAATTTGAATTAGCAATTCTGCATCCATAAATACTCCAAGGACAACCAACTTCCCTATATCAAATTGCCAAATATTACTAAGGAGGGCACATGAATTCCTCTATGAATACACTGACCTAAACAAAATAGGACCATTGTGATCCTCTCCCACCCTAGCATCCCTCATCCAATTTCCTCTATCATGGAGCCCACTATTTACATAATCCCTAGGGTTTCTTGGGACTAATTCCTTCAGTCTTGCTACCCGATTGTCTGAATGTGGGAGTAATTGCATCAAGTCTTCAAAACCACCCATATCTTTGTACTCTATTTTCCCAGACAACCCCCTCTTTGGTGGCATTTTAATTAGGGCTTTCAAAACAATGCGCAAATACCAGAGAAAATCCTAAATATTACTAGCTAACAACACAATTCCTTTACAATTTCCTCAAAGCCTCAAACAATTCTTGAGTAAGAAATATGACCTACCAGACACCTGCAAAACTCTACTTGATATCATGCTAGAAAATAATCCAGTTTGCCAAGATGCTTATGAAAGAGGTAAAGAATGCAATAATCAAATTAGGGTATATAATGTCTTGCCAACCATTTTCAATTCATCTACATGAAGCTCATTAAGTTTGCCATTACTAAAAACTGGTGGCCTCAACATTCACAGGATGTGAGCAACGTCACAGAGCAAAAATTCAAATTTGAACCATCGATCCTTTCTACTCTTCAGCGCATCAAATAGTTAACACGTTCAGTAGCATAACCCTATGTTACTTTTCCCTAGATTAGTTCTCGACCAATGAGAACATTTTAAAAATAGCATGTGAAAAAAACTTTAACTTATCTTTGGCTTTGATTGGGGTAGATAGGTGTCAACCTTTTGCTAAAGTGCTAACAGAAACATGTTAGGGTTACTTGGTTGAGACATAGCGACAACCGTTGATGCAACTTAATCGAATGATCATCATAAATCTAAAAACTTCAGCCCCACTTTTACTTTACGAATCCTTTCATCAAATCAACAAATTTCATGCTTACAAAAATTAACAAGTGGGACCCTAACTTCTTCCTCAGTGTTTAAACATATTGACAGCTGACAAGTCACCTCCTACTTTCGGCCAATCAAAAACAAACATGTTAGTGTGACCTAGCGACTGAGGACCCACCTTTCAGTCCACATCCTATAAACAAGATCAAATGGTCATCGCTATACCACGGGCCTTAAAAATCATGCATCTTATCTCAGTAGTATACCAAGAACCATAGGATCTTCTCGAGCTTTAACTCTTTGAGAAGGCCGACCCCACTTTAACTTCACTTAATTCTTCATCGGGTGAGAAACTGCCACATTTACAAAAACAAGCGAGCGGGCCCCCCTCCTTTTCTTTCTCAATAACAAACACCATGTCGACTGCCACATCACAACTCATTTCAACCAATAGAAAAAAACCATATCAGCGTGACATGGCAATTTAGGGCCCACTTCATATTTCATCCTTCATACAGAATCAGACAATCGTCACTATACCCCAAAGCTTAAACACTTCACAACTTTCTTCAACATTATAACGACAACCATAAGATTAACTTGAGCTTTATCTTTTGAAAAAGTCTGACCCCATAGCTACTACATCACTTAAGAAAAGTGTCAACCTAAGAGAATTGCCATGGAGACTGACAAGCCAGAACCTACCTCTGTCATCAAAAATTTCATCAGACACCTATCGCTAAACCGCAAAGCTTAAAAATAAGTCAACCCAACCCAATGGTATAACGATAGTTTTTGATGCATTCAATTGTTTAATCATCAGTGCAACATCGAAGATGGGCCCACTGAGATAGATGTCAACCCATCGCTAAATCGCATGTTAGAAATTATGACAATAGGGAGTTCAAGATTTAACAACAACCACTCATTTTAAAAGGTTAGTCACTTGGAAACATTAACGGGAAAATTAGGCTTTGAAAGAAATATTAAAAAGGGACCCCATTTGACAACTTAGCGGTATAACATATAAAGTGGTCATCTTAAAAGGGGTCAATATTGCACATGTCTATTTGGAAATTTTAATGAGCAAAAAGGTAACGCTCAAGCATAACAATGCTAAGACCAGCTAGGGTTTTCCGTCATAATACCTACTACTAGGTTTTAAAACCAATTTTCAAATTTTTTTGCATGAGGATGAAAATTTTAGAATACTGCTAACACCATCCTCACATCTTTTTGCTACCATCAATAGATTGTTACCTTTTTCATTTCTAAAAATTACACCAACACCACTCTTTCCCAAAATATGTCTAGTTGCACCATCAAAGTTTACCTTAGTCCATCCTATCTCTAGTGGTTGTCATTTAACTTGCACTTTATCCACCTTCATTTTCCTGGTCACTAAAGATCTTGCAAGTGAGCTCAATCTGATACCAAGCCATTTTGACTAAATAAACCTATCATCCTTTGTGAAAGGATTTTTTAAAAATTGTTTTCTTGTAGGTGAAGTGCTCACCACTTCCTCAATTTCATGTTGCAAACCGTTTAGAAATCTATTAATTGATTCCTTCTCTCAAACAAAAAACTCTTCTATTTCTTTCTTTCCGTAATTCCCAAGCAACCATAGAGGGGTTAATAGTCCATATACTTGATAAGGTAGAGTTTTTATAGATTCTTGCCCATGCATCCATTACCTCTTTCACTGAATTAGCTCTCGGCCCTTGCCAAGCTAATTTTTTCTGAACAAAATTATAGCATTGATTTGCAAAATCACATTGAATCAATAAATGGTCCATGGTTTCTTCATTTCTTTCACACAAAGAACATCTTGTAGGTCCTTTCAAACCTAACCTCTTCCTTCTTTCTGCAGTTAAGATTCTTCCTTTACATGCTAACCATGCAAACACTCCTACCTTTGGTAAAACTCCTTTGCTCCAACATAAATCATGTGAGGATAACTAGGGTGCTTCTAGATTCTCCAACAATTTATAACCTAGCTTCACTGAGTATTCTCCTGATAAGGACCCACCCCATCTAATCCTATCAGTTTGATCAATTAACGACACTTTCCTATTCTTAAGAATATCTTTCATTTTCTCCTTTTGCTCTGGAGATAGGTTCTCATTATCCACCCTTTTCCACACCCATATCCTCCCTTCATCACTATCAACAAGTTCCAAGTAATACTTTATTTTGTTCCCCCACACATATTGGAAGTACTCCTTTAGGATCAAAACTTCCCTATTATCAATTAAAGTTGCATGATCATCCCATGAATCTTCCCAAAAGAGGGCAAAATCACCATTTTTTATTTTCCATGTAACATGATCATTGATGATTGGGCAACATGACATCATAAAATTCTAGATGGTCGATCCTCGGGGAGGATTTATAATAGTTAGAACTCTAGTACTATCTTGTGAGTCTAAATATTTTTCTTGTAAGATTCTAGCCCATTATAAATCATTGTTTCTATACATGTTCCATATCAGCTTTGCCCCCAAGGCTTTATTCATAATTTTCCAATTTATGATTCTCAAACCACCATGAGCCTTTGGTTTGCAATTTTTTTTCCATGCAACTAGTGGTATTGTTTCCTCCTCATTTTCCCCACTCCAAAAAAAAATTAATCATTTTTGTTGCTAAAATTTTCACTACTTTCTTTGGGATTTCAAGGCACATCATAGAGTACACCAGCATAGCAGAAATCATAGTTTGTAACATGAGAATTTTTCCTACACAGGATAACCATCTTTCTTTCCAACCTTCCATCTTTTTTAGACATTTATCAATCAAATCCTTCCATAACTCAGCCTTGTTGCCTCCTTTAAAAAGAGGAATGCCTAGATATCTACCAAGTAAAGAGTTTATTTTCATTCCTAAATTCTATTGGTCTTGGCTTGAATATGTTGTGGTGTGTTAAAGAAATATATCTCAGATTTCTTCCAATTGATCAATTGTCCTAAGACTTTCCCATAAACCTCTAAAGTTCCTTTCATAACTCTAGATTCTTGTTTCGAGGCATCCCCTCCTAAAAAATGTCATCAACAAATTTCATATGGGAAAGAGCATCCACTCCTTCCATGATAATAATCCCCTTCCATTCACCACCCTCTCTTTTTTTTTGATCAATCTCCCTAAAACCTCTGCCATTATAATGTAAAGAAAAGAGGAGAGAGGGTCACCTTGTCTTATACCCTTGTCTTGTTCAAAAAAACCTTGAGGGCTTCCATTCACCAACACTGAGAATCTTGGTGTTTCAATGCAACTCTAATCCCAATTAATCCAATCTTTTCCAAAGCCAAATTCTGTGAGAATCTCCAACAAAAAAGATCTATCAACCTCATCATAAGCCTTTTAATATCTAACTTGATCATCATTTTTTTACTCTTAGAAGATCTGATTGAGTGGATTGCTTCATGGGCAATCACCACACCTTCAAAAATAGACCGTCCAGTGGAGAAACCACTTTGTTCCTCAGAGATAATCATATTCATAACCTTTTTAAGTCTATATGCAATTACGTTGGCAATTACTTTATAGAATGTATTACATTAAGATATTGGTCGAAAATCCTCGAAATTGATCTGTGTTGTTCACTTTTGGATTAGAGAAATAAAGGTTGTATTTAGATCCTTTAAAACAAAACCCCCTTTTTGTGCTTCCTACACAACCTCCCATAGGTCCTTCCCCGAAATGTGCCACAATTTCTAAAAGAACATAGCTAGAACTCCATCAAGGCCTGGTGCTTTATCCCCGCCTAAATCAAATAGAGCTTTTTTGACTTCTTCCATAGAAACAGGGGAAATAAGGTCTCTATTTTTCTCAATAGTTACTACATTTGGAATCACATCCAAATCCTACTCTATAAGTATCCTATCTTTGTCCTCTACCCTTTTTTTCTTGAAAAGAAAGAAATCACCTCCTCATTTATCTAATCTATGTCTTGAATCTCTATGCCCTGCTCATTCTTAATGTTGAAAATTTGATTTCCTACTCTCCTCTGCTTTATGGAATTATGAAAGAATTTAGTATTTAGATCTCCATCCTTGAGCCATGTCTCGCTTGACTTCTGCTTCCAGAAAGTCTCCTTTAAACATGCTTCCAAATCAATTAGTAACTTATTTTCCTCCTTATAATCAACCTCCTCCATTCCTTTCTCAATAACTCTCTGACTTAAAGCAGTAAGATTTTATTCCACCTTTTGTTTCTCTACAAAGATGTTTTTAAAGTGTGTTATATTCCAGATCTTTAAGAAATTGAAGATTTTTGAAAAAGATGAAAGCTTTATTACCTAATCTCCTGGGTTCTTGTGACCATCATTCCTAAATTAGGTCACAAAAACCATTCATAGTAAACCACATTGATTCAAATTTGAAAGGGCATCTATCTGGTGTAGCTTCATGTTGTATCCTTATGCATATTGGGAAGTGGTTCGAACCTTGAAAAGGGGGCTTTTTAGCATCATGAGTCCAATTTGTATCAGCCCAATTTCCACCTAAGAGGAAGTGATCAAGCTTCTCTGCAATGTTCAAAAAGTCTTCTCTTTTGTTAGTCCATGTGAATTCTCCTTTTTTAAAAGGTATGTCCAATAGACCATAACATGATACAAAGGAACTAAAATCCTTTTGACTTTTGTTGCTCCATCCCTTTCCACCTTTTTTTCCTCAAGGTTAATATTTCATTAAAGTCGCCTCCTAAGGCAACCACCTCATCACCTAAATTCTCCAAAAATCCTATCAAGGAGTCCCATAACATCCTCTTTTGTAATATGTTGTTAGGACCATCGATGTTAAAAAAATAAATATAAAATTGAAGTTGTTTTATATGAACTTTTAGCCATTGCCAATTTTGACTGAAATACTGAATAGTAACCTCCACCGTGCTCTCATTCCATAGAACACCCAAGCCACTAGATGCACCTTGAGCATCAACAAGAGCACATTTCCATCTCTTGAACTTCCTATTAAAAGCCTCACTATCCTCTAATTTAATTTTTGTTTCTTGCAAAAGCACTAAATATGTTTTGTTTGATCAAGACAACACTTTATCAAATGAATCTTGTCATGGGCATTGCAGCCCCTAAAATTCCATGATAGGGTTTTCATGGCTCCTAGGAAAATGCATAGCCTTTTCCCAATCTCAAAATCTTGGTTTGGTCGGCAACATTTTTTCTTCTCCCCAATTCTAGGTGTCTTGAGAGAGGATGATGATTGCATGATTGTTCTATTCTCAAAAGTCCCTGGAGTTTCAAAAAGGCCTAGATCATTTAAATCAACCTCTCTATTTTGACCATAAAATTATGATTCCCATTCTTCAGAAGCATTACCACTCTCCCTTTCCTCTTCTAAGGATTTACTCAGATTCCTTTTAGGGGATATTTTAATATCTTTGAAAACCTCTAGTTTATCTCTGTTCTCAGAACCATTTCCAGAATTCCTTGATTCTTCATCAGGAAAAAAACCATCTCCAGGGTTGATTTGGTCTTTTAAATTTTCCCTCATTGGAACCAACATGCATGGACTCAAATTGGAAAAGGAGTCTTAGATTTCAAAAAATGCAATATTTTCTCCAGAATCATTGTTACAATTCTTAGTGCATAACTTAACATTCTGACCTGAAGAAACCGGGACTTTGGGGGTGAGAGAACAATTCACTATTTCCAAAGCTTCAAAGAGTTGTGTGAAAGTTGTAGCTTTCACTATTTGGGTGGAGGGACTGGTGGTGGTTTCCCCTTCCATCTTTTGTTCCCCTAAAAAATATGTGTCTAAATCCTTTTGGAGCTCCTTTCTCCATAAAGGGGATTCATTCAAAAGCCTTTCTATAAACTATTCTGCTATTTTCGGCCTCTTCATTTCCTGTTCTAAGGATTTTTTCTCAAGTTCATCTAAAAGCTTGTCTTGTTCCAAACCCTTTCCTTTCTCTGAGACCTCTTCAATCTTGTCCAAAGGGCCATTTAATTTTTCTTCATCCTTCTAGATTGTTATCCTTTGTTTCCAGAAACCTTTATCCATTCCCAAAGTGATTGTATCAGGTATTGGGTCATTTTCCTACAAACTTATCATAATGCAAGGATGAATAGAAGCATCTTTATTTTTTATCACTTCCTCCACCTTTATGAAAGTTCTAATGCTTCTTTCAATGTGTCTCAAGGTTTTATCACCCCAGTATTCTACTAGGATATTATGCAAGCTTAACCATACTGAATATTCCTTTATCCTTTCTTTGTGTGGGTCAAAATTTGCTTCCCAGTCTCTTAAATAGACACCTCATCCTTCTATTAGATAAGGTCCATTATTGAGAATCCAATCCTTTTCCTCCTTTGTTGGACAGACCCCCATGTAGAAACCATTTGCTAGGGTTTTGAGTCTACATCCTTCCCCCAAACCGATTTACACCAAGGTCTAATAGAGCTAATCGAAGGCCGTGGGCCTAACCATTTAAAGAAAAAAGCTTTATCCTGCAAAGAGAGAGAGTAGCTTCTTGCCATTGAGAATCAAAAACCTTTATGGTGGAAACTACCTCATACCTGATATTATCCATTGAATCCTTCGCTTTATCATTAGAAGCCTCCTTCTCCTTTGTCTCCTTGATTTTTTTTGGTCTATAAAACTTACTTTCAATCTTTTTGAAATCAAAACATTCCCCAAAATGCACATAATCAAGTCTCTTTATCCGTCTACTATCCATATTATCCCTTCTCTATCCATTCCAAACTAGGTTTTGTGTCCACCTTCAATTTGGGTATTCCTTATTTGGCCTAAAGGATGGAGTGTATGTTTGGAAATTTGTCTGAAACCTTCTGTTGAAAGGCCATGAGCCACTATACTGTGCTCGATAAGAATGGCTTGCATGCTGCCTAAAATGAAAACCCCCATTTTGGTTTGTTGTTTTAGCTCAAAAAGTTGCAGGTGACCATTGCCTCCAATGTTCTTCACGCCCATTTTGCTCCATTCTTCCCCTTGTTTCATTTATGGTTATTAGGATTGTTTGTATTCTATTATTCCTATTCTTGATCATAGTCACTAATCCTTTTTTATGTTTCTATATCAAAATTATGATATATGAGTTTATCTTTATTATACATTTTTACCTTTTTGTCAGAGGAATCAACTGGAATACTCAAATCCCCTATCATAATTTCATCAATAACATCTAGGTTGAATTTTGAAGAGTCCATAATAGTAAACCCTCCTACATTTTTAAGAAAATGGGCCTTAACCTTCATAAATTGATTAAGAACTTGTTTATTTGAGATATCTTTCTTTTTTTTATTGAATACTTTGTTATTTGAGTTACTTTTCCATTCCTCCTATTCTGCATCTACAGTTTCAAAAATAATAACAGGGGAGATTACAAATTCATTATCTTCACTTTTTATTATAATTTTTTCTAGGGATTTTAAATTGATGTCCATCATAACAATGATAGTAGAATTCGATTGTTTAAAAGGCGTATCCACAAATCCTATGAATTTACCAATCAATTACCTATCTACCTAAAGTATGTCTCATTGATAAGTTCTATGTGGAGATTCGGGAGAACGACAACCCTTTCAACTAGAAAATCCTTTAGATTTCTAGGGTTAAATAGTGGACACCAATCCATTATGGAAAAATTAATATTTCTAAAATTAGGGAAACCTTGCTTCAGTAATCTATCCTTCAACTCTATCTTATTACATCCTAAAAAAATAAAATCTTCTGATAATAGAATTGTTCTTACCTGATTAGAGAATTGAGTGGTTAACCATGTTGCAATTTTAGAGGAAGAAACCCTGAAGCCATTCCATCTAACCAAAATCTCTATGATTCTTACACATCTCCTAAAACTACTCCAACCTACCATCTATAAGGTCTAGGGTTAAAGTCCTTGTATTAAAAGATTTAGGTGAATGGGGAGAGATCAGGATGTGCCGATGAGGAGGGTAATAGGTTATAACAGAGAGAGAAGAGAAAAAAACATGACCTACTATTGGTTTATGAACATCTTCTATATTCATGAGAGGGGAAAACCTATTCTTTAAGAAAAACAAAGGAGGAGAATACTTGGGATAATAATGCTCTGCAGAAAATCCCCTAATCCTAGCTTTAGATTTCTTAGAACCAACTTTGACCCAGGGGTTAGGGTTGCCAGAAGGAGACAATGGGATGGACCTAAGAGGCAAATTATCCTATGGCATTGATTGTAAGGAACCTTCTGATGAACTAAAACTGATTTAGAACCTACTTGAAGAATCTATGATTAGAGATCACCAAGCTAATTGATTAGATATGTAAGATGATTAAATCAGTATTATGTTGTCATTGATGTCAACTAGTTTGACAAAACTTATCTTGTAAGTTACTATACCGAAACACCTGTAGAAAAGGAGTGAAAGAGATGAAGAATAGAAATATCTACATGAGGAAGATGGATATGACAAATGAAGATAAGGAATACATTGAGTAACTTGTCGATGAGTCTATGACCTTATGATATTGACTTGATTATGTTGCATTCATCTATGATGAGGAAAAGAATTGAAAGACACAAAGCAGTGTTGTCAATTGATGAAGCATTTCAGTATACACCGACGGAGTGTAGTGTATACTGAGCACAGTGTAAACCAAGCTTGTGGACACTAATGCATTTCTTTGTTAACCGAGCAAAATAGAATGAACTAAAAGACTAGTTTAGTCGATTAGAATTGATGAGCTAGAAAGTGTATGATTTTGAGGTAACAGATAATGTTTGTTACACAGATCGATGGCTAACAAAATTTAGGAAAGATCTAAAGGATGAGAATCAAACATGTTATTGACACAAGTGCTGAGGTATGTTTAAGAGGCAAAATCAATGAAGATGATTAAGTGGCAAAATCTGATGGAGCAGAAGAAAATAGTTTACATGTCTATATAAGAGACTGGAGATTTCATAAGTGAGTGTGATGCCAGAAGAAAAGGAAACTGCAGAATCATCACGTGAATAATTTTTCATGCATCCTGATCATACTGGTTAAGGAGAACCCTACTATAGAGCATTACCAAACAATAGAGAGTAATTACTGACAAATAGTAAGTTGATATATTATTGAATCAGGAATGTTACATTGATCAGAAAGATTTGTATGAGCTGAATATTGATCTGTCTATCCACAAATGAAGTTTTACTAGATCATATCACATACTATTACATATTTAACCATTGTATACTATCAAATCTCTTAACTGAGTGGACTAAGAAAGTCTTATTATGTATCATTCATAAAATGAACATTATTATCCTATCAACCCTAGAGTGACTATTGGTTGGATGATAACAGTTGGTCTTAAATCTTCTAACAAGGTCACACATAATAGTGTGTTTGTAACCTTTAACAAGGTTGGGTCTTCACTGACCTCACTTCAGAAGAGTGAATATTTTTGGGTTGACAGTCCCAGGTGGTTTTTCCCTTCACAGGGTTTCCACGTTAAATCTCTTATGTTATGTGTTTATTGTGATGTTTATCTAATGTCATATTTACATGTTTCATATTTGTTTTGATCAATAACTACTATATGTTTTAGACTGGTAATCGGTAAAAGCTTAGACAGTTCGGTATTTTAAGTTACCGAGCAGCAGAAGTTTTTAAGTATTTGTTTTTTGGATTATACATTTTGTATTGGGACACTGGATAACTGATTCACCCCCCTCTTAGTTATTCTAACAATTGGTATTAGAGCATTGGTTTCTTGGAATAGAGTTTTAAGGACTTCAGTACAAATATCTCAAAATGTATAAGAGGGAAGTGCCAAAACTTAACAAAGGGAACTTCACAGTATGGCAAAGCTGGATGAAGTTGCACATATCTGGAATTGGGAATTCTGCACTAGAATTGATGGAGAATGGCTACATAGAACTGACCCCTGGTCCCCTGACACTTGATCAACTTAAAGATAGGCATGAACTCAATGTTACTATGATGGAGATTGTTGCTACCTATACTGATGCCGAATTTGAAGATATTAAAAGTTGCACTACTACAAAAGCCATGTGGGATAAACTTTCTCAAGTTTATAGTGGAGATGTGAATGTCAAAAGAGCTAGAGCAGAAAGCTTGAGAGGTAGATTCGATGATATGAATATGAAGGAAGGTGAGAATATTGTGGAATACACAAATAAATTGAAAGAGGTAGTACATGCTATTAGAGCATCTGATGGAGCTATTAGTGAAGAGACAGTTGTAAGAAAAGTACTTAGAACCTTATTTCCAGTTTACGCAATCAAAATATCTGCTATTCATGAAACAAGGTTTGCATCTGGTAATGTACTTACACTTGACAATCTGATTGGTAAACTTACAACCTTTGAATTGAATAACTTTGACAATAGTGTTGCACCAACTGTTGAGTCTTCTTTCATGTCTTCTCTGAAGATTGGTAAGTCTAGCAAGAACAATAAGAATGATTATAGTGATAGCAATACCAATGATGAGCTTGATGAACTTGAAGCTCTTATGGCCAGAAGGATACCTAAAGGAAAAGGAAGGTATAGAGGTAAGCTACCTTTAGCATGTTTTAACTATAAAGAGGTTGGCCACATTGCTACTAGATGTCCACATAAGAAAGATGATGAAAGATCCAAAGACTAATCTGAAGGAAGCTATGGTAGGAGAGTCAATAGGAGCTACCAACACAACAGAGATAACTGAGACAGCAATGACAAAGGAAAAAAGGTATGTTACATAGCTGAAGATAATGAATCTAAATCTGATTTTGATGATGATGTAGAAGTTATTTTGTGGCTATGAAAGATGACTCCGAGGAAGAAGAAAAACATGTAGAAATAGCACTGATCTCTAGAATTAACAAACATAATACATGGATCATAGACAGTGGTTGTACACATCACATGATTGGTGATGAGGATAAATTTCATCAACTTGAAGAAAATGATAACTTGAAGAAAATGATGCAGAATCAATTAAGATGGGTAATGACACACCCTGTATGGTAAGAGGTAAAGGATCCTTGATGATAAATGATAGGATAAAATGTGATAATGCTTATTGGGTAGATGGACTGAACTATAACTTGTTAAGTGTGGCACAGCTGAACAATTCAAGTCACCCAATTGCTTTTGAGAGCAAGAAAGTGAAAATCTTTGATGATGGAGGAAGACTAGTTGGAACTAGTGCACAATCAAGAGGTAATCTATTTTATCTTGATATTGATGAGTCTTCTTGCTTGATGATGAAAAATGAATATTCTTGGTTGTGGCATAAAAGGTTATGCCATGTGAATTTTGATAACATGATTAAAATCAGTAAAAGGAAAAGAGTTAGAGGTCTACCTAACTTGTCAAAACCTGATCATGTTATGTGTCATGAATGTCAGAAAAGGAAAATGACTAAATCTAGTTTCAAAAGAAAGGATTATTAAACAAAGAAGATACTTGAGTTGGTTCATACCAACCTGTATGGTCCTATGAGAACTCAGAGTTATTATGGTGATAGATATTTTATTCTTTTTGTTGATGACTATACTAGATTGATGACTGTTATGTTCTTAAAAGAAAATTTTGAAGCATTTAAGATGTTTAAGTGGTATAAAGCTAAGGTAGAAAAAGACACTGGTAAGGAATTGAAATGCTTAAGATCTGATAGAGGAGGTGAAGTTATCTCTAATGAATTTACTAATTTTTTTAATGAGCATGGTATTAAAAGACAGGTCTCTACACCGAGAACACCTCAGCAAAATGGCATTGCTAAAAGAAGGAGTAGGTCCATAGTTGATTATGCTAGGACACTGATGTTGCAAAATAATGTTGCCCGGACATATTGGAGAGAAGTTGTTAGCATTGTAGTTTATGTTCTTAACCAAGTTCAACTAAAGAAGGACACCAACAAGACACCCTATGAGTTGTGGTTTGGACACAAACCAACTGTAAGTTATTTTAGGATTTTTGGAAGAAAATGTTTTATTTTGAAGGATGAGAGAAATGGAAAATTTGACTCAAAAGGTGATGAAGGGATATTTCTAGGATATTCCAGTAAAAGCAAAGCATATAAGTGTCTGAATAAAACTACTAATAAAATGATTGAAAGTACTAATGTCCGAGTTGATGAGTTTGATGAAAAGAACATAGAGGAAAGTAAAAAGGAATTAGAAGACTATGGTAGATTCACTTACATTGAACAACCAAAGTATCTACCAAAGCCACAGCCTGTGATAACTAGTTAGCAGGAAAACAATATCGAACAACAAGAAAGAGAAACCGACGAGAAGGATGGTCCTATCAAGCAAGCAAATGAACCTGCACAAGATAAAAAAGAAAAAAGAGACAGAGTACTAGCAAGATTTGTTAGGAGACATCATCTTGAGACATAAATTATTGGAGATAGACAAGCTGGCATGCAAACAAGGAGCAAAGAAAGACAAGGTACATGTCTAGTTTGTGGTTATGAACAGAAAAATGTAAAAGTTGCATTAGAAAATGATGAATGGGTTAATGCAATGAAAGAGGAAATAGAAAAAATAGAGAGGAACAAAACATGGACCTTAGTACCCTAACTTAAAGATAAGAATGTTATCGGTACTAAGTCGATATTCAGGAACAAGTTGAATGAGAATGGAGAAGTAACAAGAAATAAAGCTAGATTGGTATGTAAAGGATATGCACAGGAGGAAGGAATTGATTATGGTGAAACATTCACACCTATTGCTAGATTGGAAGGAGTTAGAATGCTACTTACATATGCTACACATAATAAATTTAAAGTTTATAAAATGGATGTTAAGTCAGCATTTCTAAATGGAATACTTGAAGAAGAAGTCCACATAGAACAACCTAAAGGGTTTGTTATTCCAGAAAAGAAAGACATGGTATGTAGATTACATAAAGCTTTGTATGGTTTGAAGCAAGCACCGAGATCCTGGTATGAGAGGTTGCATACTTATTTGTTAATTATAGGATTTGTAAGAACAAGTGAGAACAGTAATTTGTATATGAAAGGAGATATTGATGATACTATTCTTATTGCTAAAATATTTGTGGATGACATTATCTTTGGAGGTCAAGATAACATATGTAAATCTTTTTCTGATGAGATGAGAAAAGAGTTTGGAATGTCTATGTTTGAAGAGATTAAGTTATTTCTAGGACTACAAGTGATTCAGCATAATGATGGGATATTCATCTCACAATCTAAATATATCAAGGAAGTATTGAAAACATTTGGCATGGAAGATGCTAAACCTATGGGAACACCAATGGCTACTGGATGTAAACTAACTAAGGAAGATGAAACTACAGAGGTGAACTAGACACTGTACCGATCTATGATTGGTAAGTTAATGTATGTAGTTCATAGTAGACCAAAAATAGCACATGTTGTGGGAATAGTTGCTAGATTTTCTGCTAAAAGAATCTTAAGATACCTAAAGAAAATAGAGGATTATGGATTATGGTATCCTAAGGAAGGAAAGTTTGTACTGAAGGTTTATACCGATGTTGATTGGGCTGGAAATGTGGATGATAGAAAAAGTACCACTGGAGGAGCATTTTTCTTTGGTGAAAGACTTATTAAATGGACAAGTAAGAAGCAGGCTTGCATTTCTCAGTCTACAGCTGAAGCAGAGTATGTTGTTACTACTACAAACTGTTCAAATATTGCATATATTAAGCAAGTTCTAGAAGGTATGAATGAGATAATCATTGATCTGGTGATTATATACTGTGATAACACTAGTGCAATAAAAATTTCAAAGAATCGAGTGATGCACTCTAAAAAAAAGCATATATCAATTAAGTATCACTACTTGAGAGAACAAGTACAGGAGAAGCAAGTGAAGTTAGATTTTGTTACATCAAAAGAACAACTTGCAGATATATTTACAAAAGCTCTATTGAAGGATATATTTGAGTACTTGAGGACTAGACTTGGGGTCCATCCCCTGTCTACTGGTCACTAATGTGATCTGGATGTTGCGTCAACCTAATCTTATTAGAAGATCATTCATGTTGATGCAGCATAGCTCACACTTTGGATCATGTCTAAAGCTGTAAAAAGTACTAGAATAGATTGGCATATCAATATACAGAGATACAGAGAATGCATTGGACAATAGAGAGTTACTTGGCTACTAAAGAGCTATATGTTTATTTGTTTCTTTGGAATTGTTGTCAAAGGGAGAGATAAACAATATGAAACAATATGCATCGATGAGAACTATTTGAGGGAGAGACAAATTGAAGCAAGGAAGAACACTGAAGATCAGTTACTGAGAACAGAAGTAGGAATAGGAAATCTTAAAAGATCATATTTGTAGATTGATGAAGTTGTATTATGTAATGTTTTTGAGTAACGTAGTGATTAAACATATTAAGCTAGGGAGAGCTTGTATAGCATTTTTTCACAGAGTTGTAGAATACATGTTTGGTATGTGTATGGTATATTTCATATTACTTGAGTTTCCATCAATTCCAAAGGGGGAGATTGATGAACTACAACTGATTTAGAACCTATTTGAAGAATCTATGATTAGAGATCACTGAGCTAATTGATTAGATATGTAATATGATTAAATCAGTATTATGTTGTCATTAATGTCAACTTGTAATGCCCACTTTTTACACACTAGAATAGACCTCACACATCCTATTTAATCTACTCAAACATAGGAAAAACATGACAAAAAAAAATTTTATCCAATACAAGACCTGCTACATATAACAGGCAATAAAGAATCCAACATGATAACACATCTAACTAGAATAATAAACTTTATAACAACACTCAAAGAATGATCAAGACTTGTAATTGCATACCTAAGAGCTCTCTTCATGTTCCATATGCTTGTCTCTCATCCTAATTACCTGTTCCTACATACATGACTACCAACTAGGTGCATAAAATAAAATCCGTTAGAGGTTAGATATAAGATCATGAAGATAGTTCTTTCATCGATATGTTACATAGATAAACAAAGAAGTAATTCACATCAAATTAATGACAGATGAAATAAATGAATGAGCTATGAAGAAGAGTAAACCGTTATTAATTTAATCTTTCAGGGACAAGTTACCTGAGTCTTTATGAGGAATCTATTAAATAGATCCCAAATAGATACATTCCCATTTAGTAAGTTTACTAAGTAGTTTCCCAAAAACTTCTTACTCATATTCTAAAGTTCCAGTCTAGCAAATTTCTTAATTCGGAGTATGTTTATCATCAGAGGAGTACCAAAGGAAAATAATAACAACACACATGCTCTCCACCCAACCAAATGACATCATGAGACCCTTGAGGTCCTAGTCAACCCCCGAGCAAGTGAAAGCTTTTTGCACCATTATGATCAATAGTGAGATTGATTTCACTATCACAACTAATAGATAGGTTTTTCCATTAAAGGTCTTGACAACTCTAACTATCTTAATCCTAGTCATCATTTCATTACCAAGTTATCCATGTTACACTTCACCTCCTACACAATCTATACAAACTTAGTGATATTTCCATATCAAGGTAAAAGGATCTATATCACCATCATTTCATTAAAACTATAGGCTAATATACACATTAGTAGAATGAGAGTTAGTTGCTCCACCTCAAACTTCCCATCAACCTTTAAAATTGATAATAAAAGATAATCTAACTTACTTTTAGAAAATGACTATATCCAACTTTATAAATCCTACTTCTAAAAATTACTCTAATAATCTACTCATAAAATAATAAGATTTGTAGTGATTTAAAATAAGAACAAACTTAGTGAAACTATATATATTAAACCACCATCAAAGAAATCCAAATCTTAAGAGAACATATTCCATTTTGGATTTGATAAACCTATATTTAGAAATTTTAACACCAACTAGTACTGATGATTAACTATGATACATTAAGAACAAAGAGACTAAGGAAATAATTCTTGCAATAATTTCAACTACCAATCCCGTATATTATAGATCATGTGAACGATCTCCCTCAATATAAGATCCTATGGTTTTCAATGAAAAAAAATACTAATTATTGTACAAGACTTTAACAATACAAAGATGTAAAGTGTTCTGGATTTGTAGGTAATGCTCATGATAACGGTCATTGCAATTTAGCTAAGTAAAGCCACAAGATTTTTTTATTTTTTTTAAAGATTAGTATATGTAACTCTAAACAACTCCTTACTTGATCATTTTTTTTTTGAACAAATAACTTATTTAAAAGAAAATAATACAACAAAGGATGCTAATATCGGTATGTGTAGAAGGAAAATGAGATACAATATAATTTTCATTTATCTTAAAGAAATATATGAAACGTAACTTAAAAACACGAAATAACTAATACCCCTATCTAGTTTATTTCACAAAATAAAGATTATATTTTTTTTTTTTTCAAGATTATCTTAGATGAAACAATTCTCTCACGAGGCTAAGACACTAAATTCAAGTGTTAGGTAGCTAATATGATGTAATATATAACCAACATTAATGGACTTATCATTTTTTTCTTTGTATTCTGATATTTATAAGCTAAACCTTGTGTTAGACTTAGAAAGGATAATTATTAATCGCTACTCAAAACTTCAACTAAGAGATAAATAGGAGGAAACGGGAACAACGTAATAGCTGATAAGGTTCCCATTTGGATTCAAGCAACAAATGTAAAAGTGAGGAAATTGAAGGCTTGAAATGTACAAGTATAAAGAACCAACAAAAATCTACTGGTGTCCTCTTCAACTATGTCATTATGAAAGATAAAAAAAAAGTATGAACTAGTATGTAGATTTATGTCGAATATTAAAATTGAAAAGCTTAAGTATAACTATAGACAATAGAAAACTACAGACTCCTCGCCTGAATGGCTTACCAATAGCATTAAAGGGGTGTTTAATGGATTGAAATACTTATGATTATGGGCATAATAGGAAGTCTACCTATTGTAATGTGATTACAACTATGCGCTCGGCTTGCAGAATATATCGACGTGAAACTTCATCCAGTCCCAACTTATGGAGCTGCCCATTTATCAACTGAAATGACATCACACTTCCTCTCTCTGGTATTGCATTCTCTAATATCACTAGGCTTGCCAGTGCACCCTTCAAATACCACACTGCTACTTCTCTCTTTGCATAAACATCCAGTTCAATAAAGCAAGTACAACCCAAGAGGATTTCTGGCTTGCTCACCAGAATTAATAGCCTCTCCCTCCAATGTATCCCATGGTCATTCATCATATTATATAATCTTTTGATATCTGTCACCTACCAGTAGCTTCTAGAAGATGACCTACCAATAAACTCCATCAATTTCTAGGGCACCTTGAATGCATTAATTTGAAGTTCTAAATTAGAGATGATGGAGTTCTGGGGACAACAGACGTAGGTAGCTCATCCTAGCTCTGCTACGCTTAGCTGTTCCAGAATGTTCTGCCCTCCTTCCTCCATAACATCCAAACATCTCCAATAACTTGTATCATCTTCCCCCATCTCAATAATGGAGAATCGAGTTTTATTATCAAGGAGAGATTCACTCAGTCCGACACGTTCCTCTCCCATTTAAATGTCCTTCAAAATTTGGATCTGTATCCATACAAGAATTATCATCCCCAAAACCCTCAACTCCTCCCCCTCTTACACACAAACTCCAGTCCTTTTACCAGCCTGGCTCCTCGTGGAATGAAAAATTACCAAGGTCGTGAAATGATTTCGATACTATACTAAAAAAAATATCAAACTGCCTCCAGTGCCCACCTCTTAATGAACTTGATATCTCTTTATACTGACTCTAGTACTTCCTCTATTTTCAGTCTATTCGCTCTTCAGTTCCATAGTGTCCTTTCTCGGTGTTGATTCATTAGAAAGTCTATTCAGTTTTCATGAAGGAGAAGGGACCCGAGAGTGGGTCAAATCATCATAATGGTAAGTTGAAAGTTTCATTTTTTTAAAAGAAGTGTAAGGGCAACGTCTAAATCATAAACTAAAACATATATCTTACCAAGGGGAAAACACTTACTTTTCTTCCCCTGTCCACCTCTCTGAAAACACAACCTCTGATAGTGCAATTTTTATTTTATATTCTCCTACCTCCCTTCAGCCAAGGGCCAGAGTAACTGGTATAATCATGGAAAGGTCCCATCCTATTGCATTCGATGGTGATCCCTTCATAAGTGAATTTGTTTTTCTAGCAATTATGTAACTTACAATCCCAAATAATTAATTATAGTTAGAATTATTATTGTATGATTTGGACTATGATATTATGTTAGTCTCACTATTATGTTAATTCAATAAAGTATATACTTTTATTTTATCAAGATGGTAGGTAAGTAAAATTATAGAACATGTTCACTCTTTCTCGTATATATACATTAATCATTTAAAGACAATTAAATATTAGTGTACACATGCCAAAAATCATAATGAATAATCCCTTAATCTAATATCTATAAGGAAATGATTCAGAGATAAATCTAAAATAAAGTTATTCTCACAATTTCACATTAAATCCTTCTCTCTGATTTGTCATAATGTAGTTATTCATCAATTTCTCTCTTCAAATCTTTCTACTTCGTCTCTTCTTGAAAATCTCAATATTCCCTAGTTTTAAATTAATAGAGCAATGCTTATTATGGTAAAAAAAAAATTAATGAATGATTTTTTTATTTTATTTTTATTAAACATGACACAATCTACTAGAAGGTCAATATCTAAGATAAATTAAGAATTCTCCAAACCGCATGAATTTACATAGTTAATAACTAGTAATAGAATAATGGTAAAGTAGTCAAGTGAAACCATACCTTTAGTTTTGCATCCATCCATTTCTTAGGACTTAGTGTATCTCCTATCTTAGGAAAATCTTCCTCCCTCTTGATTACTCAAATCCTTTCTTGAATCACACTCAATCAAAGTGATTAGTAGATATACTAAGCGTAATTAGAAACACATCAATTATATTCACACTCATCATATCGTAAAATACCCAAATCATTTTGACCATAATTTATAGAGGAACACATTTTTTTTTACATAAAACTTATTTAACTCTTGTTTGAGTTCTATTGCTTGCATGTACCTTTATTTATAATCTCAAAATAAATTTCTCAACTATAAATACTCTTCCTAGCATTAGATTGAATTAGAATATGGAAAGCAAGGGGTATAAACTATGGATAAAGCGGATGACATTGAACTCGTATAATATTCTTTATCGAAACCAAGATGGTGATTCATGTTTGATAGAATTACTACATACAATTATACTTATACTAAAACATGATAACCATCCTTCTAGCATATCTAGAAGCTTATTTGTATTATCTATTTTAAACCATCATGCTAATAAATGTAGTTCTATAGTTGCTAAATCAATTAAAACACATTAAAATATTACAAAGATATTGCATCAACGAAACATCAAGAGTACAAAACTTGTAAAATTTGAAATTGAGATATTTAACCTATGCAATACAACCTTAATCGAGAAGTAATCATAAACCAACATTCATCTCTAGGTTGGGCATCACACAACTAGTTTGACAGAACTTATCTTGTAAGTTACTATACCAAAACATCTGTAGAAAAGGAGTGAAAGAGATGAAGAATAGAAATATCTACATGAAGAAGATGGATATGACAAATGAGGATAAGGAATACATTGAGTAACTTGTTGATGAGTCTACGACCTTATGATATTGACTTGATTATGTTGCATTCATCTATGATGAGGAAAAGAGCTGAAAGACACAAAGCAATTTTGTAGGTTGATGAAGCATTTTAGTATACACTGATGAAGTGTAGTGTATACTGAGCATAGTGTAAACTGAGCTTGTGGACATCGACTCATTTCTTTGTTAACCAAGAAGAATAGAATGAACTAAATGACTAGTTTAGTCGATAAGAATTGATGATCTGGAAAGTGTATGATTTCAAGGTAACAGATAATGTTTGTTACACAGATCAATAGCTAACAAAATTTAGGAAAGATCTAAAGGATGAGAATCAAACATGTTATTAACACAAGTGTCGATGTGTGTTTAAGAGGCAAAATCAATGAAGATGATTAAGCAGCAAAATCTGATGGAGCAAAAGAAAATGGTTTACATGTCTATATAAGAGACTGGAGATTTCATAAGTGAGTGTGATGCCGAAAGAAAAGAAAACTGCAGAATCATCATGGGAACAAGTTTTCATGCATTTTGATCATACTGGTTAAGGAGAACCCTACTACAGAGCATTACCAAGTGACAGAGAGTAATTATCGATAGACAGTAAGTTGATATATTATTGAATCAAGAATGTTACATTGATCAGAAAGATTTGTATGAGCTGAATATTTATTTGTATATCTGCAAATGAAGTTGTACTAGATCATATCACCTATTGTTACATATTTAACCATTGTACACAGTCAAATCTCTTAACTGAGTGGACTAAGAAAGTCTTATTATTTATCATTCATAGAATGAATATTGTTATCTTGTCAACCCCAGAGTGACTGCTGGTTGGATGATAACGGTTGGTCTTAAATCCTCTAACAAGGTCACACCTAACAGTGTGTTTGTAACCTTTAATAGGGTTGGGTCTTCACTGACCTCACTTCAGAAGAGTGAATATTTTTGGGTTGCCGGTCCCAAGTGGTTTTTCCCTTCATAGGGTTTCCACATTAAATCTCTTGTGTTATGTGTTTATTGTGATGTTTATCTGGTGTCATATTTACATGTTGCATATTTTATTTGATCGATAAGTACTATATGTTTTAGACTGGTAATCAGTAAAAGCTTAGACAGTTCAGTATTTTAAGTTACCGAGCAGCAAAATTTTTTAAGTATTTATTTTTTGGATTATACATTTTGTATTGGGACACTAGATAACTGATTCACCCCCCTCTTAGTTATTCTAACACCTTCATCATAGAGGCTTGACAAAAATGAACAGGGGTTCCTAGCATATTTGGTTTTCACAAAAAAGAAGATTTTCTTATCTAAAGATTATACATAACAAAAACTTATAGGCCACTGAGGAGAAAAGCTATACCTAGGACAAATTAAAGGAGAGCGAAAACCCTAATTGAGAGTTCTTGAAGAAGTTCATGGAAGCAAAGCAAGATGCATTCGAGGTAGAAGCCGAGAGAGATAAATTTGCACGTAGAGCCATCTTTTTGTATTGGTTGAAAAGTGTGTTGTTGATCACCATTTATAGAGTATTGGTTAATAAACCTAGCTAAAATAATATTTAAATAAAACATCAGCCTCTACAATCTTTAACCATCGCACGTGACATAATCGATAGTGCCAATTTTGGTTGAATGGGGGTCATGGGGTTGACCCCCACCAACATTTACCTTTATTTAAAATAACCTTCACTTATTTGTTCAACAAAACTAACTGACTCCTATTAATAGCATATTGCTTTGCATTGCTCATCAATGGAGCCACTGGATTGCGAGAAGAAGGTTACAAGATCAAATCTAATAAGCAATTTTTGTTCAAATTTATTCAAACAAACTTGGCACTGAGATGCCACATGGTATCACCTAGTTGTGGAATTGTGGCATCTCATCATTTGATGATTCTACCATGTCACATATAGACTAATTTCCACGTGTCATCCTTTTGTGTTTCCAGATCACCTTGATTTTGACTCATTAAATGGGTACCATGTGTCAAATCCTAATTGGTCCAAGATGTTGATTTGGATGACATATCACCATGTTGATGTCATAATGACATCTTTATAATCACACATTCCCCCACAAACTTCAAACTGCGATAACTTTTATATATAGACTCTATTTCTAATGAAATGATCACCATTGGAAAACTCTTGACGAGCTCTTTGATTTGGGACCAAGTTTGACCAATTTTGAAATAATCAATTTTGTCACCTTTTTTATTGGCCTCTGTACCCAATTTTGAGAAAAACTTTAACTAGCCATAACTTAGATAGATAGACTCCTTTTTCACTCATTCCAGTTATGTTGAGTCCATTTTCTCAAGAAATTTTAAATGGAGTTGATTTTTAGAGCGTTGGAGATACTTTTATTTTCAATGAAAAATATCCCTTGGATCATGCCTCTTAAATGGAGAGCTTTTGGACCTCCAAAAGATTGTTTACTCAAAAAGAAAGTGAGGGTAAAGTTCCCTCAACTTACCAATCTCCATCTATTTTTCCTTACTTGGATGAATCCACTTCAATCCCACTCTGAGGTATTCAACTGTTCATCTTCATGAAGTATTGATATTCTTGTCTAAGATGACATCTTCATGTAACTCTAACATGTGTTTTGGTGAAAGATCATCAAATGAAGGAACTTTAATGTTTGTGTCCTCATCCAATATCATTAGAGGCTCATACAACTTTAGATTCTCGATATTGACCACCGAATAGATATACATGCATGGAGGAACATGAAGGCATAAGGCATTGGTACCAATCTTTTCAAGGATCTCAAAAGGACCATACCTAATTGGCTTGATATTCCTTCCTTCACCTTACATTCTTTCCTTTCTAATATGTAACCAAACTCTATCTCTAACCTAGAAATGGTGTTCACTGTGATGCTTATCATGGTGAGCCTTTTATTTTTCTTATCTCTTCTCCAACTATGCTTCTACTTCCTGGTGGATTTCTTGGACCTTTTGGATGAACTTTAAAGCCTTCTTTGCATCATGGAATCCATCCTCAACATCATCCTTCCCAAAATAAAAATCCATTGGTGTTTTAGGCAAGTAACTGAAGCAAGTATCAAAAGAAAAACTCTTTTTAGAAGAGTGTGTTGCATGGTTGTAAGCATGCTGCACATAATGAAGACTCATATCCCATAGCTTAGGATGCTTACTATAGTAACCTCTAATAAAATTCATAACTATAGATGTCAACACCTCAAACAAAAAAAATTCCAACAATATCCCCCTTTGGAATTTATGGAAATATATATGAAAAATCATCAAACCAAAAGTAACCTTCTTAATACAACTTCCTCAATATCCTCTTCACAGCTCCCCCTAAGGCAGTAGGGTTTTTTACTCGAATCTCTCCCCCTTTTACATTAATGGAAAAGGGTTCAATAACTCTTTTCCTTCCCTGCACATCCCACCTCTACAAGATGTAGCTTTTACAAATCTTCATTCCTACTATAAACCAAGTGCTTGATCACCCAAATATGCTTTGTTATGTTTTGCGATCACTCCCCCTGAGGAGTGAATCCAAGCATCAAGTATAGGGAATTATATAGCTCTAATAACTATTGGAATAATGCATTATTGCATCATTTAGTTCTCACTAGGAGGGGTTCTCACCCCAAGCATACCTCTAAGATATTCAAAGGTATCTTTTGGAAAAGGCTATTAGGAATAGTCCCAAGATATAACTGAGAGGGGGGGTGAATCAGTTATCTACAAGATTAACTTCTTTCTCCAATTAAGTGCAAAATAATATTAAGCACATACACAATAACACATGAACACAACTTTGGTTATGGGGAAACACAAATAGATAAAAACCCTGGTGGGAATCGACACCCACTAAAACTGCACTAGTGTATAATGATCCCTATGAGAAGATCTTACAACCCTATTAGGAATTGATCTTTACAATGCAATAAGTGCAGTGACCTAGTCAAGGGTCGGACCCTATTAAGAGTCTTTTACAATTAACCTTGTTAGGGGTGAGGATGCACTATCTGAGAGCACACTACTCAATGGTGAAGGTTGCAACCTTCTAAATAACAAATACACACTATATCTAAATCTTGGTGAACTATGAGGTAGACCTGCTATCTTGATTAGTTCCAATGATTAGCACAAATACTTATCTTCATCACATAGACCTTTTGCTGATGGCACAACACTTCGCAACTTCTACTTTACTTCTATCTTTCAACTCCATGCCATACTTAGCAATCACAAATGACTGCCTATAAATATCTTTCCTCTAAATGATATAATCAAGTTGTCCTATTAGAACCATCTTGAAATTATATTAGAGAAACAATAAAACTCCCCAATAACTTCTCAGTCGCTCTAGTAAGCACGCAACACAAATTAAGACCGCTCAACTCCATATGAGTAGACGTGTCGCTTCACACTGTTGGCTCCATGAAATCAACTACTAATTTCTTCTCGTGTTGAATTACATCATGCGATCTTAACCAAACATTCTTAACTCTTCTCCAAACACTAATCCAAACATGCATATCCAAATGATAGGTGCAACTACTACAATAATAAAAACAATGTCGACTATATCAGATAAACTCAGGAAACTATAACTAGCAACTGGAGACTTCATAACTTGGACTATACTACATAACAGACTCTACGTCCATGAATATAGCATCATACACATGTCTACAACATAAATGTAAATGCGCAAGGCTCCACCACAACTGTACTATAAATCACATAGAGAACTCTTCATGGGACCTATCAAGAACACTTACTGAACCAGTCAACTCTATGTCTGTCTACACTCAAAATCAGCCTTTGTGCTTATGATATCATGCTGATAACATATCTAGGCAACATATGCTCAAAGATCTCTCCATTAGGCTTCCATAGACATTTCTTTCCATATGTTGTCATCAATGACAAACATACAGTCAGCACTAGCTTGGTGGTAAATCTCCAACAATCTCCCCCTTTGGCATTGATGGAAACATATGGAATGAAAAACACCACCAATCCAAATGAGAAATTATTTTATAACATTCTCCATTTCCTCAACAAAACTCCCCCAAGGATGAATCCTTCATCTCTTACTATTTTGTTTCTTCTTGCTAAATACTCACTCCCCCTTTCTACAATTCTTTTATAATATTCTCCATTTCCTCAACAAAACTTCTTCAAGGATGAATCCTTCATCTCTTGTTGTGTTTTGTTTTTCATTACTATATACTTTCTCCCCCTTTGAAATCAATGGCAAAGGGCACCAATCAATTAAGCATCGGTACTACTCCTGAAGTAGAGTATTCAACCCTTCATCAGTCATTAAGGACTGATGCACTCTTGCAAACTCTAATCAGATTCAGGGAAGGGAATTACTCCCAGCTTCTCCCTAAGATACTCAAATGTATCCTTAGGTAAAGGCTTTGTCAATATGTATGCTAGCTGATCTTTTGTACTCACATAGTCCAACATTACTTCTTTCTCTGCAACTTTCTCTCTTAGGAAATGATACTTTATCTCAATGTGTTTTGTCTTTGCATGCATCATAGGGTTCTTTGACATATTGATAGTGCTAGTGATATCACAATGAATAACAATAGGATAATCAATCTCAATACCAAAATATTTTATCATCTGCTTGATCCACACAATTGTAGAGCAATTCAATGTTGTTGCAACATACTCAGCTTTTGTTGTGGACTAAGAAATACAATTTTTATTTTTACTTGTCCAAGTAATAAGTCTATCTCTAAGAAATACTTCTCCCCCTAAGGTACTCTTTCTATCATCCATGCAACCTACCCAATCTGCATCAGTATATACATGGAGTTCTATATTTTCCAAATTAGGATACCATAAACCATATTCTATAGTTCCTTTCAAATATCTAAAAATCCTCTTTACTGCCATGAGATGACCTTTTTTAGGATCTACTATAAATCTTTCAACTATACCAACTGCATTGGAAATATCATGTCTAGATTGAGTAAGATAGATTAGTTTACCAATCATAGAATTGTACATAGTTATATCTACTACTATTGAATCATCTTCTTGTGAAAGCTTGCATCTTGTTATCATAGGTGTACTTATTTTCTTATAATCATCCATCTTTAATTTCTTCAATATATCCTTCACATACTTAGACTAATTAATGAAAATACATTTTTCTATCTACTGCACATTTGGTCTGAAAAAATACTTGATAGGACCAATCATGCTCATTTCAAATTCACTCTGCATCTCCTTAGCAAATTCGGCACTAATCTTGTCGTTACCACCAAAGATAATGTCATCAAAAAATATAGCAACTAACAACAGTCCATTAGGTGTCTCTCTTATGAATAAGTTATAATTTACTACTCCTTTCTTGAATCCAATCTTAGTCAAGTATCCATCAAGTAATGTAAATCCTTTAGGTTTCTCTATGTATACTTCTTCTTAATGAACTACAACTGATTTAGAATCTAATTGAAGAATCTGTGATTTAAGATCACCGAGCTGGTTGATTAGATGTGACATATGATTAAATTAGTATTATGTTGTCATTGATGTCAACTAGTTTGACAAGCACTTATCTTGTAAGTTACCATACTGAAACATCTATAGTAAGGGAGTCAAAGAGATGAAGTACAGAAATATCTACATGAGGAAGATGGATATAACAAATGAGGATAAAGAATACATTGAGTAACTTGTTGATGATTCTATGACCTTATGATATTGACTTGATTACATTTCATTCATCTATGATGAGGAAAAGAGCTGAAAGACACAAAGCAGTGTTGTTGGTTGATGAAGCATTTCAGTGTACACCAATGAAGTGTAGTGTATATCAAGCATAGTGTAAACTGAGCTTGTGTTCACCGACGCATTTCTTTGTTAACCAAGCATAACAGAGGAACTAAATGACTAGCTTAGCTGACAAGATTGATGAGCTGGAAAGTGTATGATTTCGAGGTAACAGATAATGTTTGTTACACAGATCGACGGCTAACAAAATTTAGGAAAGATCTAAAGGATGAGAATCCATGGAGTTATTGACACAAAGCCGAGGTATGTTTAAGTGGCAAAATCAATGAAGATGATCAAGTGGCAAAATTTGATGGAGCAGAAGAAAATAGTTTACTTGTCTATATAAGAGACTAGAGATTTCATAGTGGAAGGTAACGCCAGAAGGAGGAGATTACAGAATTATCACGTGAACAAGTTTTCATGCATACCTGATCAAACTGGTTAGTGAGAACCAAATTGCAAAATTTTTATCGAGCGACAAGAAGCTATTACCGAGCAATAGTAAGTTACTGAACATTGATTAGAATAAAATTGATTTAATAATCAGAGGATTGAATGAGCTTAACATTGATCTGTACATCTACAATTGAAGTTGTATTAAGGCAGATCACCTACTGTTACATTTTAACCATTGTACATAGTCAAATCTCTTAACCGAGTGGACTAAGAAAGTCTTTATGTATCATTTATAGAATGAACATTGTTATCTTTTCAACCCCAAAGTGATTGTTGGTTGGACGATAATGGTTGGTCTAAAATCCTCTAACAAGGTCACACCTAACAGTGTGTTTGTAACCTTTAACAAGGTTGGGTCTTCACTGACCTCACTTCAGAAGAGTGAATATTTTGGGTTGTCGATCCCAGGTGGTTTTTCCCTTCATAGGGTTTCCACGTTAAATCTCTTGTGTTATGGTTGATTGTGATGTTTGTTTGATGTCTTATTTTCATGTTGCATATTTGATTTGATTGGTAACTACTATATGTTTTACACTGGTAATCGGTAAAAGCATAGATAGTACAGTATTTTAAGTTACCGAGTATCAAAAGTTTTAATTATTTGTGTTGGATTATACATTTTGTATTGGGACACTGGATAACTGATTCACCCCCCTCTCAGTAATTCTAACAATTGGTATCAGAGCATTGGTTTCTTAGAATAGAGTTTTGAGGATTTCAGTACAAAAATCTCAAAATGTATAAGAGCGAAGTGCCAAAGCTGAACAAAGAGAACTTCACATTATGGAAAAGATGGATGAAGTTGCACATATCTGGAATTGGGAATTCTGCACTAGAATTGATGGAGAATGGCTATATAGAACTGACCGATGGTCCCCTGACACTTGATCAACTGAGAGACAGGCATGAACACAATGTTACTATGATGGAGATTGATGTTTCCTATACTGATGTCAAATTTGAAGATATTAAAAGTTGCACTACTGCAAAAGCCATGTGGGATAAACTTTCTCAAGTTTATAGTGGAGATGTGAATGTCAAAAGAGCCAGAGCAGAAAGCTTAAGGGGCAGATTCGATGATATGAAGATGAAGGAAGGTGAGAATATTATGCAATACATAAATAGACTAAAAGAGGTAGTAAATGATATTAGAGCATCTGATGGAGTTATTAGTGAAGATATAGTTGTAAGCAAAGTCCTCATAACCTTATTGCTGGTTTACGTAATCAGAATATCTACTATTCATGAAACAAGGTCTGCAGCTGGTAATTTCCTTACACTTGACAATCTAATTGGTAAACTTACAACCTTTGAATTGAATAACTTTGACAATAGTGTTGTTCCATCTGTGGAATCCACTTTCATGTCTTCTTTGAAGATTGGTAAGTCTAGCAAGAATAATAGGAATGATGATAATGATAGCAATACCGATGATGAGCTTGATGAACTTGAAGCTCTTATGGGTAGAGGATTACCCAAATGTAAAGGAAGGCATAGAGGTAAGCTACCTTTGGCATGCTTTAACTTTAAAGAGGTTGCCCGAAGATAATGAATCTGAATCTGATTCTGATGATGATTTAGAAGTTGTATTTTTTGCTATGAAAGATGACTCGGAGGAAGAAGAAAAACATGTAGAAATAGCACTAATCTCTAAAGTTAACAAAAATAATACATGGATCATAGACAGTAGCTGTACACATCACATGACTGGTGATGAGGAGAAATTTGATCAACTTGAAGAATAAAATGGAGGATCTATTAAGATGGGTAATGACACACCTAGTATGGTAAGAGGTAAAGGATCACTGATGATAAATGATAGGATAAAATGTGATAATGCTTATTGGGTAGATGGACTGAACTATAACTTGTTAAGTGTGGCATAGTTGAACAATTCAGGTCACTGAGTTACTTTTGAGAGCAAGAAACTAAAAATCTTTGATGATGGTGGAAGATTACTTGGAACTGGTGCACAATCAAGAGGTAATCTATTTTATCTTGATACTGATGAATATTCTTGCTTGATGATGAAAACTAAAGATGCTTGGTTGTGGCATAAAAGGTTATGCCATGTGAATTTTGATAACATGATTAAGATCAGTAAAAGAAAAAGAGTTAGAGGTCTTCCTAACTTGTCAAAACTGGATCATGTTATGTGTCATGAATGTCAGAAAGGTAAGATGACTAAATCTAGTTTCAAAAGAAAGGATTATTCAACAAAGAAGATACTTGAGTTGGTTCATACCAACCTATGTGGTCCTATGAAAACTCAGAGTTATTATGGTGATAGATACTTTATTCTTTTTGTTGATGACTATACTAGATTGATGACTGTTATGTTCCTGAAAGAAAAATTTAAAGCATTTAAGATGTTTAAGTGGTATAAAGCAAAGGTAGAAAAAGATACTAGTAAAGAATTGAAATGCCTAAGATCTGATAAAGGAGGTGAATTTATCTGTGATGAATTTACTAATTTATATAATGAGCATGGTATTAAAAGACAAGTCTCTGCACCGAGGACACCTCAGTAGAATGGGATTGCTAAAAGAAGGAATAGGTCAATAGTTGACTATGAAAGAACACTGATGTTGCAAAATAATGTTGCTCAGACATACTGGAAGGAAGCTGTCAGTACAACTATTTATGTTTTAAATCAAGTACAACTGAAGGACACTAACAAGACACCCTATGAGTTGTAGTTTGGACACAAACCTACTGTAAGTTATTTTAGGATTTTTGGAAGCAAATGTTTTATTTTAAAAGAAGAGAGAAATGGGAAGTTTGACTCAAAAGGTGATGAAGGGATATTTCTAGGATATTCCAGTAAAAGAAAAGCATATGTGTCTGAATAAAACTACTAATAAAATGATTGAAAATACTAATGTATGAGTTGATGAGTTTGATGAAAAGAATGCAAAGGAAAGTACAAAGGAACTAGGAGACTATGGTAGTATCACTTATATTAAACACCCAAAGTATCTACCAAAGCCATAGCCTGTGATAACTAGTCAGCAAGAAAACAATACAGAAGAACAGGAAAGAGAAATCGACGAGCAGGATGGACCTATCGAGCCAGCAAATGAGCCTGCACAAGATGAACGAGGAAGAAGAGACAGAGTACTAGAAAGATTTTTTAGGAGACATCATCTTGAGACACAAATTATTGGAGACAAACAAGCTGGCATGCAAACAAGGAGTAAGACAAGGCAAGATACATGTCTAGTTTGTGATTATGAACCGAAGAATGTAAAATTTGCATTAGAAAATGATGAATGGGTTAATGCAATGAAAGAGGAAATAGAATAGATAGAGAAGAAAAAAACCTAGACCTTAGTACCCAGACCTAAAGATAAGAATGTTATTAGTACTAAGTGGATATTCAGGAACAAGCTGAATGAAAATGGTGAGGTAACAAGGAACAAAGCTAAATTGGTATGCAAGGGACATGCATAGGAGGAAGGAATTGATTATGGTGAAAAATTTGCACCTATTGCTAGATTAGAAGGAGTTAGAATCCTACTTGCACCTGTTGCTACACACAAGAAATTCAAAGTTTATCAAATGGATGTTAAGTCAGCATTTCTGAATGGAATACTTGAAGAAGAATTCTACATCGAACAACCTGAAGGGTTTGTTGATCCAAACAACAAAGACATGGTATGTATATTACATAAAGCTTTGTATGGTTTGAAGCAAGCACTGAGAGCCTGGTATGAGAGGTTGCATACTTATTTGTTAGGTATTGGATTTGTTAGAACTAGTGAGAACAACAATTTGTATATGAAAGGAGATACTGATGATACTATTCTTATTGCTGAGATGTTTGTGGATGATATTATTTTTGGAGGTCAAGATAACATATGTAAATCTTTTGCTGATGAGATGAGAAAATATTTTGAGATGTCTATGTTTGGAGAGATTAAGTTCTTTCTAGGAGTACAAGTGATTCAGCAGAATGATGGGATATTCATCACACAATCCAAATATATCAAGGAAGTATTGAAGACATTTGGCATGGAAGATGCTAAACCTGTGGGAACACCGATGGCTACTAGATGCAAACTAACTAAGGAAGATGAAACTACAAGGGTAAACCAGACACTGTACCGATCTATGATTGGTAAGTTAATGTATGCAGTTCATATTAGACCAGATATAGCACATGTTGTGGGAATTGTTGCTAGGTTTTCTACAAACCCTAGAGAATCACACACGATTGCTACAAAGAGAATCTTAAGATACCTAAAGAAAATAGAAAATTATGGATTATGGTATCCTAAGGAAGGCAAGTTTGAACTGAAGGTTTATACCGATGCTGATTGGGCTAGAAATTTGGATGACAGAAAAAAGTACCATTGGAGGAGCATTTTTCTTTGGTGAAAGACTTGTTACATGGACAAGTAAGAAGTAAGCTTGCATTTCTCAGTCTACAGTCGAAGCAGAGTATGTTGTTGCTACTACAAACTATTCAAATATTGCATATATTAAGCAAGTTTTGGAAGGTATGAATGAGGTAATCACTGAGCCGGTGATTATATACTGTGATAACATAAGTGCAATTAATATTTTAAAGAATCCATTGATGCACTCTAAGACAAAGCATATATTTATTAAGTATCACTACTTAAGAGAACAAGTATAGGAGAAGCAAGTTAAGTTAGAGTTTGTTACATCAAAAGAACAACTTGCAGACATAATTACAAAAGCTCTACCGAAGGATACATTTGAGTACTTAAGGACTGGACTAGGAGTCCTTCCCCTATCTATCGGTCACTAATGTGATCTGGATGTTGCATCAGCCTAATCTTATCAGAAGATCATTCGTGTTGATGCAACATAGTTCACACTTTGGATCATGTTCAAGGTTGTGATAAGTTTGAAGAACTGAAATGGATTGGGATATCAGTATATAGATATATAGAGAATGCATTGGACAATAGAGAGTTACTTGGCTAATAAAGAGTAGTGTGTTTATTTGTTTCTTTGGCATTATTGTCAAAGGGAGAGATAAACAATATGAAACAATATACACCGAAGAGAACTATATGAGGGAGAGATAATTTGGAAGAAAGAAAGAACACTGAAGATCAATTACTGAGAACAGAAGTAGGAACCTAAGAGCTTAAAAGATCATATTTGCATAATGACAAAGCTGTATTGTTAATGTTGTTGAGTAATTTAGTGATTAAACATATTAAGCTAGGGAGAGCTTGTACATCATTTGTTCACGGAGTTGTAGAATACATGTTTGGTATGTGTATGGTATATTTCATATTACTTGAGTTGCCATCAATGCCAAAGGGAGAGATTGATGAACTACAACTGATTTAGAACCTGATTGAAGAATATGTGATTTAAGATCATCGAGCTAATTGATTAGATATGACATATGATTAAATCAGTATTATGTTTTCATTGATGTCAACTAGTTTGACAAGCACTTATCTTGTAAGTTACTATACTGAAACATCTGTAGTAAGGGAGTGAAAGAGATGAAGTATAGAAATATCTACATGAGGAAGATGGATATGATAGATAAGGATAAAGAATACATTGAGTAACTTTTTGATGAGTCTATGACCTTATGATATTGACTTGATTATGTTTCATTCCTCTACAATGAGGAAAAGAGCTAAAAGACACAAAGCAGTGTTGTTGGTTGATGAAGCATTTCACTGTACACCGACAAAGTGTAGTGTATACCGAGCACAGTGTAAACCAAGCTTGTGTTCACTAATGCATTTCTTTGTTAACCGAGTAGAACAAAGGAACTAAATGACTAGCTTAGCCGACAAGATTGATGAGTTGGAAAGTGTATGATTTCGAGGTAATAGATAATGTTTGTTACACAGATCGACGAGTAACAAAATTCAAGAAAGATCTAAAGGATGAGAATCCAATGAGTTATTAACACATAAGCTGAGGTATGTTTAACTAGAAAAATCAACAAAGATGATTAAGCAGCAAAATATGATGGAGCAGAAGAAAATGGTTTACTTGTCTATATAAGAGATTGAAGATTTCATAGTGGAAGGTAATGCCATAAGGAGGAGACTACAAAATTATCATGTGGACAAGTTTTCATGCATACCTGATCAAACTGGTTAGTGAGAACCAAATTGTAGAGTTTTTACCGAGTGACAGGAAGCTATTACTGAGCAACAGTAAGTTACTGAACATTGATTGGAACAAAATTAATTTAATGATCAGAGGATTGAATGAGCTTAACATTGATCTATACATCTGCAATTGAATTTTTATTAAGGTAGATCACCTACTGTTACATTTTAACCATTGTACATAGTCAAATCTCTTAACCGAGTGGACTAAGAAAGTCTTTATTTATCATTCATAGAATGAACATTGTTATCCTGTCAACCCCAAAGTGATTGTTGTTTGGACGATAACGGTTGGTCTAAAATCCTCTAACAAGGTCACACCTAACAGTGTGTTTGTAACCTTTAACAGGGTTGGGTCTTCACCGACCTCACTTCAGAAGAGTGAATATTTTGGGTTGTCGGTCCCAGGTGGTTTTTCCCTTCACAGGGTTTTCATGTTAAATCTCTTGTGTTATATGTTGATTGTGATGTTTTTTTGATGTCATATTTTCATGTTGCATATTTGATTTGATCGGTAACTACTATATGTTTTAGACTTGTAATTGGTAAAAGCATAGACAGTATAGTATTTTAAGTTATCAAGTATCAAAAGTTTTAAGTATTTGTTTTGGATTATACATTTTGTATTAGGACATTGGATAACTGATTCACCCCCCTCTCAGTTATTCTAACACTTCTTTCATCTCTCCATTTAGGAATGCTATCTTGGCATCCATCTGGTATACCTTAAAGTCTTTGAATGTAGCATAGGCTAAAAACAACTTTATGGCTTCTAATCTTCTTATAGGTGAAAATGTGTCTGAATAATCAATACCTTCTCTTTGTGTATACCCTTTACATACTAGTCTTTCTTTGTTTCTTATCACTTTTCCATCTTCATTCATTTTATTTCTAAATATCCACTTGGTTTCAATCACATTCTTATCACTAGGCCTAGGGACCAATTCCCATGTGTCATTCTTAATTATCTGATCTAGCTCTTCTTTCATTGCTTCATGCCAATCTAAATCATTACATGCATCTTCAACACTTAAGGGTTCAATCTGTGAAAGTAAATATACTTCTTCATTAGCTATGGAACTCTTTGCTTTTTATCTTGGCATAACTTTGTTGTTTTGATCTCCAACGATATCTTCCTTTGAATGGTAATGAGAAGTGAATTTAGGAACATTAGGTGTGACTCTCTCATCTACCTTTTGTGTTTCTTCTTCACTTGTTTTAGGGTCATTGAACAAAACATCAATGTTGTCAAACATTTCTTCAACAACTATATCAGTACTGGTAGGTCTAGGTTCTTCTTCAATCATAGGTGCATAATCATGATATCTCTCTTGAATCATAAAATTTTCATCAATCTTCACATGAGAACTTTCAATGATCTTCTTTAATCTTAAATTAAAACATGTATAGGATTTGCTTTTAGTGGAGTAACCAAGAAAAATACCTTCATCACTTCTTGCATCAAACTTACCTATGGCTTCATCACTCTTGATGTAGCACTTTCTTCCAAATATTCTAAAGTATTTGACTGTAGGTACATTCCCAAACCATAGCTCATAAGGTTTCTTGTATGTTCCTAGCCTTAATTGAATTCTATTGATAGTATAGACTGCAATATTGACCACATCTCTCCAATAAGTGTGTGTGACCTTTCCTTCAATCATGATAGTGCACATTGTATCAAGTATGATACTATTCCTTCTTTCTGCAATTCCATTCTACTCAGGGGTTCTAGGAGCACTTAGTTGTCTCTTTATCCCATGTTCTTTACAATACTCATAAAATTTGTCAGAGGTGATTTCTCCTCCTCTATCTGATCTTAGACACTTAATCTTTAATCTAGACTCATTTTCAACCTTAGCTTTGAATATTTTAAACTTCTCAAATGCTTCTGATTTGTCTTTTAAGAATGCAACCCACATCATTCTTGAATAATCATCAACAAACAAAATAAAGTACCATTCACCATAGTATGTTCTTGTTTGAGTTGGTCCACATAAGTTTGTATGTATTAGATCCAACTTGTTCTTTGTTGAATTGTTCTTGCTTCTGAATGAATTCCTTACATTCTTTCCCATTACACATTCCCTGCATATTGTATCAACTGGTTTTGCAATGCTAGGAAGGTCTCTTACTACCTTTACATTGCTTATCTTCACTATGTTGTCAAAAGTGATGTGACATAGTCTTTTATGCCGTAACCAACTATCATCTACTTTAGCAACAAAACAACTTGCTTCAAGATTAAGCTAAAAAACATTACCTTTAGTCTTTGAACCAGATGCAATCATCTCTCCTTCTTTGTTACTAATGATGCACTTGTTGTCTTTGAATTCCAACTGATATCCTTTGTCAAGCAACTGTCCAACACTTGTAAGTTATGTCACAGGCCATCAACATAAGAACATCATCAGTGTTGTTCTTTCCATCCAAGGTGATAGCTCCTTTACCTATAATAGGTTTAGGAGTGTTGTCTCCAAATCTAACCATGTTGCCTTTGTATCTATCCAAATGTACAAATCTATCCTTGTCTCCTATCATATGATGTGAGCAACCGTTGTCAATGATCCAATCTGTCCTGATATCAGCTTGTGAAATCAGTGCCAACTTTGATGTCTTCTTTTCATCTTCAAGGTCCATTTCATCAAACATTTTCTCCATGTCTTCAAGAGAAATGAATCTAATTTCATCTTCAACTGAATCTTCATCTAACACTCCATCACCAGCATAGTAACATTCTTTTGTATACTTAGGTTTGTAATTAGTTTTGAACTTTTTGACTCTTGTAGGACACTTAGATGCAAAGTGACCAATCTTGTTACATGAAAAGCATTTAAATGGTAACTAACCTTCATATTTCCATTTTCCTTTCCTTTCTTTCTTAGAAATCAAAGAAATGAAATCATCTAGTTCTTTCTCTTCATCATCATCATCAAAATTACCAGAAGTGTTCAAGGATTTCTTACCATGGACTGAGGCTTTGAAGGTTGTTTCACTTTTAGGCTCTGTTTTCAATCTTGAGATCTCAAAGTCTGAAAGCTTGCTGATTAAGGTCTCTCTTTTGAAGTCTTTTATGGATTGCATAGTTTCATCAAGGATGCATATCTTGTTATCATATTCTGGTTTCAAGGTAGTCATCAGTTTATCCATTGTGTCTTCTTCTGAAATTTCTCCACCATTTTTTTTTATTCCTGCAACAGCTTCATTAATCCTTTGATTACAGGCTCTGACATTCTCATCAAGTAGCATCTCCAATGTATTTTATCTTTTCTTCCATGTCTTTCTATGCACATTCTTGGCTTGAATATCTCCTTCAAACATGTCTTCTAGATACTTCCATATCATATAGGCCTTGTCCATTTTCTTGATCTCTGAAAGCTCACTGTCAGATAAGGCACTAATAAGGGCTTCTTTTACAATAGCATTAGAAGTGAACATCTCCTTTTATTTTAAGGTTGCATCATCCTTTGTAAGATCTTCTAGAGAGGGAATCTAAACTTCTTTGGTAGCTACTTCAAAATTCTCAAAGGCAATGCATGGAAAATGTGTCATCATTTTGTTCTTCATGTCTAGATAGTTCTCTCCATCAATATTAGGAATTTCTTTTCTAAAGAATGCCATCTGATCAACCTCAAGTTGTTAAACTTTCTCTCTGAGGCACTTAGCTCTGATACCAATTGTTAGGAATAGTCCCAAGAGATAACTGAGAGAGGGGGTGAATCAGTCATCTACAAGATTCAATTATTTCTCTAGTTAAGTACAGAAGAACATTAAGCACATACACATGAACACATGAACACAATTTTGGTTACAGGGAAAACCAAATAGGTAAAAACCCCAGTGGGAATTGACACCCACTAAAATTGCACTAGTGTATAATAATCCCTATGAGAAGATCTTACAACCCTGTTAGGAGTTGATCTTTACAATATAATAAGTACAGTGACCTAGTCAAGGGTCGAACCCTATTAAGAGTCTTTTACAATTAACCCTATTAGGGGTGAGGATGCACTATCTAAGAACACACTGCTCAAATGGTGAAGGCTGCAACCTTTTGAATAATAGATACATACTATATCTGGATCTTGGTGAATTGCGAGGTAGACATGTTGTCTTGATCAATTCTAATGATTAGCACAAACACTTATCTTTGTCACATATACCTTCTACTGATGGCAAGGTAAAAGCACAATCAAGTGTCACCTTTTAGGCTAACTTATCAGCACAACTGAATTTTAGTATTTTAACTAAAAATTAATTTTGGTCAAACATATGGTCTAGCTAGATTCATTCTATCTAAGTTAGATAAGTGCTTTAACTTTTCCAATTGGAAATATCTATTAAATGCATGTTTTATACCAATTTGGGTCCAATTACTAGAAAAATAAAATTATTTCAGGAAAGTGGCATTTCAATAACTCCTAATATTTTTAGTGATATTTTTTTTAAAGTAAAAAAATACCCTTTTGCAAAGATCACAGTCAAGAATATCCTCATATAGATTTTATAGTGTTTTAATTAGACATAGTTTATTGTAATTAAAAAATATTGCAAGTGGGTATTTTAACAATCAAGGAGATGTTGATTCGAAGAAAGAAAAAAATAGTAAATTATATTAAATAAATTTTTAAAACATATGGTGCACTAAAGGAGAGAGTCCTCTTCAAGAATATATATTTCTTTTTTTGATTGGGATAGATTTGTTATGAAAAATATGGTGCGAGATGAAAACTGTCGATTTCAAAGAGTTGGAATTTGGATTGTTATAAAAGAGAAAATATAGGTCACAAACCAATTTTTATTTCTTCATGCACTAGCTATATATGTAATCTATGACATATTTTGAAATTGGAGGAAAAAATGTTTATTTACATATAATTTTTTGTTGGGAACTAGACCCCTAATTTGCAACAACTAAAAAATCATCTTTAAAAATTAAAAAAACATATCAATTCTGATTCAAAAAAATATTAAAAATATTAATCATAAACTTCATCCATTTTATCACATTTAATTAGTTTACATCATCTTCAAATTCCAAACATAAATGTCATTTTAATACTATTGAAGTTCAACAACTTTGATTTTGTTAGCCTTTTCCTTTGTAAAAGGGTGACAGCTTATTGTGCTTTTACCTGGCACAACAATTCACAACTTCTACTTTGCTTCTATCTTTCAACTCCCTGCCATACTTAGCAATCACAAATGACTGCCTATAAATATATTTCTTCTAAATGATATAATCAAGTCGGCCTATTAGAACAATCTTGAAATTATATTATAGAAACAATACAACTCCCTAATAACTTCTTAGTTAGCTCTACTAAGCACGCAACACAAATTAAGACCGCTCAACTCCATATGAGTAGACGCGTTGCTTCACATTGTCGGCTCCACCAAATCAACTGCTACTTTCTTCTCATGTTGAATTATGTCATGCACTCTTAACCAAACATTCTTAACTCTTCTCCAAACACTAATCTAAGCATGCATATCTAAATGATAGGTGCAACTACTACAACAATGAAAACAATGTCAGCTATGTCAGATAAACTCTGGAAACTGTAACTAGAAACTGGAGACTTCATAACTCAGACTGTGCTGCATAATAGACTCTACGTCCATGAATATAGCATCATAAACATTTCTACAACATAAATGTAAATGCACAAGGCTCCACCACAACCATATTGTAAATCACATATAGAACTCTTCCTAGGACCTATCAGGAACACTTACTGAACCAGTCAACTATATGATTGTCTACACTCAGAATCAACCTATGCACTTATGATATCATGTTGATAACATATATAGGAAACATATGCTCAAAGATCTCTCCATCAGGCTTCCACACATGTTTCTTTCCATATGTTGTTATCAATGACAAACATACAGTCAGCGTTGGCTTGTTGGAAAATCTCCAACAAAGGCTTGGTGAATATATCTGCTATTTGCTCCTTTGTAATGATTGTAGGATATAAAAATATATCTTTTTGGGATATATTTTTAATGTGTGTGGGGTGTTTGTGATGGAAAATTTTTTGTACATGCAAAACTTAATCAAACATAAATACTTATCTTGAAAAGGAGTAGATTCAAAAATCACTATTTTCTAGTGTCTGTGTTCAGTTTTGGGAAATTTTGCAACTGGATCTAGCCTGGAAATGCAGAAACAAAGAAAACCCAGAAACCTTTTCTCTTTCTGAGAGAGGTTAGCCTTGACCCAAAACATGGGTAAGATCTTAGCCCGCGGCACAATCTTAACCCAAAAAGTTGACCTTGACCTATATTGTTCCGACAGAAATTCTGTTCGTAGACCCAGAAGTTCACCAAAAAAGGTACTGATATCTGAACTGCAATTCGTTGTCCCACACCTATACCTACAATAAAAAGGGTTTTTTTTGTTTGGATGAGGGGTTTTCCTTGGTCAAACCCCATTTTGGAATCAATCTTTAAAATAGAATTAAAATAGAGAATGCTAGCAAGTAGTAGAAATAGATCTAACAACGAAGCTATGATATTCAATAGATATGCAATTGTATTTGGAATGTAAACAAGTATGTTGATATGAAAGCTTGGACTCAACACTAACAAATTTAAATCAAAACCTCCATGATTGTATGCTTGGAATCCACCTTGAAAGAGGAATGAATTAATCTTGAAGATGAGAAAAAGGATCTTGAAGGAAGATCACACCACTATGAGGAATAGATCTAGAGTTTGAATGATGAATCTTGAATGTTGAATCCAAAGGCTTGAATGTTTGAATACTTGATCTTAAATGGAGAACTTGAAGGCTTGAATGTAGATGATAGCTTGAATGCTTGTTTGATGATGGAAATATTACTTGATTGATTATTGAAAGATTGCAAAAGATGCTCTATAGTGGATGTGAAAATGAGAGAGGAAGGCTTCCTTTTATACAAGTCTAGGGCACAAAATTCTAGAGAGGCCGACATAGGAGAATTAAATTCCCATTTAAACCTTAATCCCTAGAAATAGACCTAGATTAAATATAATTTAACAATTTACTATTCTGAAATCTGAAATAGTTGACCTGGAAGCGGGAAAATAAAATTTTTGAAGCTCGACATCTGGAAACTTTTGGAATCTAAAATCTAGACCCAGGGTCAGGGTCAAGGTCGACTCTAACCTAGGTCAAGGTCAAGGTCAACCTTGACCCATAAGGTCAACCTTGATCCTAAGGTTAAGGATCTTAGGGTTTTAGGCCAGGGTGCGAGAAATAAGTTGGAAAGAGGTGGAGAGAAGGGCAGAATAGGGGAAAAACCATGATCCAAGCCAGAGATCCCATGAAGGCGTCTAACATGACCCCAAATCACCTACTCAGAGGGATAAACCAATATTAAATGGAAGTGCTTCCATTTTTTGATGATACATTTAGCCCCCACTTTAGCAAGAGTATAGACTCAATACAAACTCTTGGTAAAGGAGAAGAAAGATCCAAGTGGATTCACAACGAGATAGAATAACACTTACTTAAGGATACAAGCCCCTAAGCTAAGGATTGTAACTCAACATACACACACGAGGGTACGAAGACAAAGAGAAAACTAAAAGACACAAAAAGAGAGGGGTGTTAGGAATGAATGTTGAATATATCCTATCAGGGAGTATTCACAGCCATTCTCTAGCAGTTTTTGTTGCATTCATGACTGTGATTGTCATTGATGTCAACATAGTGATCTACTAGAGATTAGAAAAGAAGCATATAGTGTTTGTAGTAGCACACATGGGATATTGAAGATCAAGCTATGTGGAGTTGAGGACTTACTTTATTTTGTGTCATGTGTTTGTGGTTAGGAGTACATACAAAAATTCAATTATTCATGACAGTTATGTGTAATTCAGTGGAAGCAGTATTCAGACAGTATTCCTCAAAAGCGGATTGTGGAAATTGGATGATATCTCTTAATAGGGATAGAATCTAGGCATGTGAGGTTGTACAGATGATAAAGATATGATGATAGTGATGTGGATGTGACAACAAGGTCAAAGGTTGCACGAGTGAAGAATTATCTTGTTTGGAAGCTGACAGTTTTATGTAATTATAAGATATTGTGTAACGTGTGGAAGTTATATTTTGTAATTGGTTAAGCCTCGTTGGCCGAATCATTTGTAATTATTTGAGTGTGGTATAAAGAAAGGTTTTTTTTTCCTTTATTGAAAGAAGATATGAGGGATAGTATGAAAGTGAATTACGAAATTGAGAAATATTTGTTGTAAGAGGATATGTGAATTGCAGATATCTGGTATTGAGATCTAATGAAGCAGTTGGTGCGGTTTGGCATAGTCAGAGGAGAAGTGATAAGTTATTGAGATCAGTAATCTTTTGGTATTATTCTATTGAGTAATACATAGATCAATTGGACAGTGTGTTCAATGATCTTGCCCTTGAAGCTGTTTGGACAATGGGTCCTTCTGTCTTCCATAAACTCCTAATAGGGTTAGAATCTTCTAACAAGGGTTCAAAGTCTCTTAACAGAGATTCACATGTACTAAATGTATTTCATAAGGCTCTTAATAGATTCCATCCTCTCACAAGGAATTTTCATATTAGTGCATCTTTTGTGGGCATCATTCCCACTGGGGTTTACTCTTTGATCAAGAGGTTCCCTAATCAACATATCTTGTGTTACTATGTTATTGTGTATGTATATCTATCTATGGTTGTTGCTTACATTTCTTAAATGGTTAAAAAATTTCAATGGTGATAAAAGTTGTATTTATATGATAACTGATTCACCCCCCCCTCTCACTTATCTTGGTGGACTTTACTTTCTAACAAGGGGTTAGTACAAACACAAACCCAAATCAACTAGTAAAGGAAACCTTGCTAAGAAATGCTTCCTATACTAATATCATATTTGGAAAGCTATCATAAAAGCATAAATGATTACATAAGAAAGACAAGAGGAACACTATAAATAACATAGCTTCATGATCTAATCCTACTAGCATGAAAGATAAAAGAGAGAAAAGAGAAAGTGATTACCTCGCCTAATAAGATGCCCACCTTACCATGAATCACCAAGGAGGGAGAGCCCAATAGGTAACAAAACCTGATAGTTCACCAAAGAAATGTGCCTTGAAATTGTAATGTGTCTTCTAACACCTCTTGAAATACCCATAGATCCACCTTATTGTATCACTATGAATATAAAATGCATGTCTCCTCAGGATTTAGCAACTTATGTGTGTTACCTTTGGAAGATTTGGCATACTGAAAATTGAAAAATGTGTATCTCTTTAGGATTTAACAACTTATGTGTGTTACCTTATGAGGATTTAGCATATTGAAAAATTAAAATTGTGTGTCTCTTAAGGATTTAGAAACTTATGTGTGTTACCTTCAGAGGATTTAGCATATTGAAAATTGAAAAAAGTGTGTCTCTTCAGGATTTAGCAACTTATGTGTGTTACCTTCAGAGGATTTAGCATATTGAAAATTGAAAAATGTGGCATAAGAGAGACCCTATATATGCCCCCCTCCTTATCATGGTTGTCTACTAGACATGATAAGGAAGAGAAGGAGGATACCTACTTCACAAGGTAAGGAGATATCCTATTAACAACAATGTACACTATATTCTTAGCGAAGGGTATTGACCTTTACATCCAAGAGCACAGAATTGTGAAAAGGATATGTCACTTATGGAAAAAAGGATCCTCAAATAAAGAGATTTTATCAACAAGACCCCCACCATAGAGGAGTGCTTTAGATAAAATATCATCTTTTAAAGAGAAAAAAAGACTTAATCATCTAGCCCCCTGTAATCAAGAGGAAGAGGAATCTTTGAACAAAGGAATCAAACTCTAGACCTATAACAAGGGAAAGAATTTATAAAGAACATAATTTATAAAATAAAGAAGAGGTGATGACCTAGGACAACAAACTCTCACATAAAAGGATATCCATAGCCAAAATCTCAGTCAGTATAATGAAATAATGTTGCAAGATAAACAAATTCCACTAAGCTAAGGAAAGCATATCCCTAGACAAAGAGAAAGAAGGAAGAACCTTTCCCCCCAGGGATGAAAGCAAGGGATACCTTTGCAAAACAAATGTCTTTAGAAAAGATATCTTGAATATAAAATAGAATCTATGGATGATTATAACATAATAAAAAACCATAGGGAGGAAAGAAAGAAAGAATACCAACTAAGCTCAAGAAAAAATATATGCTAAGAGCCTAATGGATCCTAGAAGATTGGATTAAATGCCTCTTTCCCCCCAGTCATGAGACGAGAGGATAAAATATCTATATTATGGAAAAATCAAGGGGATGCTCCCTATCAAAGTTATGAAGGAATTGTAAAACCTCATGAGAGTGGGATATAATTTCTAAATTAACTCTTTCTCTAACATATAAATTGAAATGCACACAATCAAAAAGTAAATGTGTATTACTATAATGAAAAGGACATTTGTACTTGGATAGAGCATCTTTTGGCATAGGTATAAAAATTTCTTTCTTATATTTCTTTAACTGAACATACACCTTCTTAGCTACATCTTGAGGAGTATCAAGGTAATCTAAGGTAGGTGTAGGGAGAAGAACATGAAGAGGAGGACGATGATCAAAATCAACCTCCTTAAATTGAAATTGTGAACAACCAACACCACGCATATCTTGTTTAGGGGATATATGAACTAGATACTTAATAGCATAATCATTAACACCAAGCCCTAAACCTCTATAACCTTATTTAGTCATCATATTATATCCTATAGTGTACATATCATGTAAAGCTTCTCCAGGAGGTGATTGTTTATCATGTTCATGAGTAAATGTTATATAAGGTGGAATAATAGGTTTAAAAGAAGTTTATTTTCTCTTCCCTTTAATATCATCTTGGATCAGATATGAAGGGGAAGTTAAATTAAATAATTATTGCACATCTACATCATGAACCATAGTTTGCACCTTCTCACAAGTATGGGAAGAACTAGGAATAGTAGATGGAGAATTAGGCATATTAGGAATCGGTTTAGGATTAGGAAGATTAGGAACTATATTAGGAATGATAGGATTAGGATTAGGAAGATTAGGAGATGGTGTATCATCTACCAAATTCTTCACATAATCCAAAAGAGTAATAAGTCTACCACATAAATCTTTAATGAAAGTTTTGAAAGTAGGAAGACTAGTATCTGTCAATATCACAAAAGCATAGGCAAGTGAAAGATGAAGGGTGAAAAACATAACAAAATGGATGATACTCTCATAAACATCATAAGTATGATAAAGAGATGCTAAGAGGAGGATAATAAAGAAAATAACCATACACCAAGGCATCTTAAAGATCTTCATAGAAAATGAAATGCATGAAATGTTTTTGTATTTTATAGAATATATAGATTTTTTTGTTTGTTTAAATTTTAAAATGCAAGAGCATAAAATAAATCTAATCTTAAGGAAAGAAAGAAAAGGATCTAAGACCAAAAAGAAAGAGTTGTCTATCGTGGGCTCACCAAAATGTAGGATATAAAAATATATCTTTTTGGGATATATTTTTATATGTGTGTGGGGTGTGTGTGATGGAAAATGTTGCGGACATGAAAAACTTAATCAAACATAAATACTTATATTGAAAAGGAGTAGATTCATAAATCACTTTTTTCTAGTGTCTGTGTTCAGTTTCAAGAAATTCTGCAACCGGGTCTAGCCTAGAAATGCAGAAACAAAGAAAACCCAGAATCCTTCTATCTCTTTGAGAGAGATTGACCTTGACCCAAAACAAGGGTAAGATCTTACATCGGGGCACAATCTTACCCCAAAAATTCAACCTTGACCTGTACTATTTTGACAGAAATTATATTCGTGAATCTTGAAAGTTCATCGAAAAGGGTACTCATATCTAAACTGTAATTCATTGTCCCACACCTGTACTTGCAAGAAAAAGAGTTTTTGTTGTTTGGATGAGGGGTTTGCCTTGGTCAAACCCCGATTTAGAATCAACCTTTAAAATATAATTAAAATAAAGAATGCTAGCAAGTAGTAGAAGTAGATCTAACAACAAAGCTATGATATTCAATAGATATGCAATTGTATTTGGAATGTAAACAAGTATGTTGATATGAAAGCTTGGACTCAACACTAAAAAATTTAAATCAAAACCTCCATGATTGTATGCTTGGAATCCACCTTGAAAGAGGAATGAATTGATCTTGAAGATGAGCAAAAGGATCTTGAAGGAAGATCACACCACCATGAGGGATAGATCTAGGGTTTGAATGATGAATCTTGAATGTTGAATCCAAAGGCTTGAATGTTTAAATCCTTGATCTTCAATGGAGAAATTTAAGGCTTGAATGTAGATGATGGCTTGAATTCTTTCTTGATGATGGAAAGCTTACTTGATTGATTATTGAAAGATTGCAAAAGATGCTTGATAATGGATGTGAAAATGAGAGAGGAAGGCTTCCTTTTATACAAGTCTAGGGCACAAACTTCTTGAGAGGCCGACATAGGAGAATTAAATTACCATTTAAACCTTAACCCCTATAAATGGACCTATATTAAATATAATTTAACATTTTACCATTCTGAAATTCAAAACAGCTAACTCGGAAGTGGGAAAATAAACTTTCCAAAGCCCGACATCTAGAAACTTTTAGAATCTAAAATCTAGACCCAAGGTTAGGGTCAAGGTCAACTTTGACCTAGGTCAAGGTTGAGGTTGAACTTGACCCAGAAAGTCGACCTTGACCCTGAGGTCAAGGATCTCAAGGTTTCAGACCAAGGTGCTAGAAACAAGCTAGAAAGAGGTGGAGAGAAGGGCAGAACTGGAGGAAACCATGATCCAAGATGGAGATCCCATGAAAGAATATAACATGACCCAAAACCACCTACTCAAAGGGATAAACCAATCCTAAATCGAAGTGCTTCCATTTTCCAATGATACACTGATGTACTCCAATATGACTTCCTTTTCTATAATATTGTCTCTCAAAAAGTGACACTTGATTGAGATATGCATAACATGATTCTTTTACATGTTCATTGTACTTGTATTATCACAATGTATAACCACTAGCTCTTCAAAGGTTATCCCAATTTCCTTTAACATCCGTTTCATCCAAACAATCTATGTAGAATTTATAGCAGCAACTATATATTTTGATTCAATAGTAGAATGAGCTATGCAATCCTACTTCTTAATTAACAATAAAACTAACCTATTACCAAGGAAAAATTCACCACCACTCATGCTCTTTCTATCAACACTTCCTTCACAATCGACATTAGTATAAGCATGTAATGTAAATTCATATGACTTCAAGCATTTTATCTTCAGACCTGATTCATTCTCAACTTTTGCTTTGTAAATTTTGAACTTATCAAATGCTTCATATTTCTCTCTAAGAAATGCAACCTATATCATCATCAAAAAATAAATAAAGTACCTTACACCATAGTAAGATCTATTCCAAGGTTCATCTTTACATGCATCATTAGTAGTCTTAGGTTCTACATGTGAAATCAAACAAAGTTCATTCTTAACCTTAGATCTTGTCATTTTCACCTTATCTGTATCACCAATAATCTAATTTTTCAGGATAATTTCTCTGAACATACCTTGGTTTCTTAGTAGGTTCATTCAAGCATACCTCAATTCCATTGTTAATTTGAAGAATTTTTTATGCCTTTTAATTTTCAATTTTCTTCTTATTCTTTGGGATCTGATCATAGTCATACATTGTTTCTTTAATCTGAAACCTCTCCAAAACTTTCACAATGTTATCAAAATTTATATGACATAACCTTCTATTCCATAGCCAACTGTCATCTATCTTTACAACAAAGAAACATGTCTCTGTAGTATTTAAGTGAAACACATTACCTCTTGACTTTGTACCTAATGTGTTCAAGTTTCCAGACTGACCTCTTATAGTGCACTTTCTATCCTTGTACTACAAGTGATATCCCTTGTCAACAAGTTGTGCAACACTCAACAACTTGTGCTTAGGTCCATCAACAAGCAAGACATTATTAGTGTTAGTTTTTCCATAAATAAAAATTGAGCCTACTCCAATGATCAATTTAGGAGTGTTATCACCAAATCTAACTACACCACCATCATATCTAGTTAGATGAACAAACTTATCTTTATCACCAGTCATATGATGTGAACAACCACTATCAATGATCCATTCTAATTTATTGTCAACATGTGAAACTAAGGATCTTTCTAAATAAACAGGATCATCATCTTTAATAGAAACAAATCCAATTTCATCATCATCCACAACATCATCATCAAACACACCTTCACTACCATAGTAACATCCTTATCCTTGGAATAATCAAGCCTAAAAAACTTAGGATTATGCTTAGGAACCCTTGTAAGACATCTAGATAAAAAATGACTAATCTTGTTACATGAAAAATAATTTAGGGGTAACTTACCTTCAAATTTTCCTTTTCCTCTCTTTTCTCTTCTTGCAATTAGGGCCACAAGTTCATCTAGTTTCCTTTCTTCTTCCTACTTTTTTTCCCAATTAGTATCATAATATCCAAGCTCTATATGTCTATTACTTTTACTAGTGTTTCCAGGACTTTATAAAGTCATTTTGTCATTATGAACAGTCGCCTTAAATGCATATTCCACCTTAGGTAAAGTATCCTCCAGTTATGTAGCCTCAAAGGTGGTCAATTTAGCAATCAACATCTCTCTACTAAAGTTATTTTTCAATGGAATGATTTCTTCAATTTCTTTTACTTTAGTCTTATATGCAAGTGTCAAAGAATCTAAGAATCTTATTGATCACTTCTTGTTCAGTATATGTTCAGTATATGTTCATCCTAAGTTTTTGATTCCTATAACAACCTCTATAAGCCTCTATATATATGCTCTAACATTTTCATCATCTCACATTTTTAGAAACTTCATTTTAGTCTTCCAATTATGTAACTTTTCCTGCTTAGTGTACTGATCTCCTTCATATAGTGCCTCTAGCCTTGTCCAAATCTTATGTGCGAAATCAAGGTCCTTGACTTCTGTGAATTCAACCTTAAATGAAGCATTGATCAATGCTTCTCTTGCAATCATATTGTAGGAGAACAATTTATTTTCATCCTCATAAGCACCTCCCAATTTATCTTCACTATTGATCTGCTCATCCCTCTTTGTAATCATCCAATAATCAATTCCAAAACATAGCAAATGAGTTCTCATTTTTTTCTTCCAATTTTTAAAGTTCTCAACATCAAACTTTGGACTCTCCTTCCTATAGTAAGCCATCTTCAGGATCATCTCAAGCTATTAAAATTTCTCTTAGAAGACCACAATCTCTGATACCAATTGTTAGGAATAATAAAATTGAGATGGGGGGTGAATTAGTTGTGTGCCAAATATTTAAACTTTAAACTTATAAAAAAATTACTTAATACAAATTTGAACTCTTTAAAAAAAACACCATAACAAAAGCATTTTTTGTCAAGGAAAATCATGTTAAGGGAAAAACCCTAATGGGAATGATGCCCATGAATAACCCACTAGAAATATAGTATCCTTGTTAGGAGATCTAGCTCTATTAGGAACTGATTATTACATCGAGTACAAAGTCCCTGTTAAAGGAAAGACCCTGTTAGGAGTCCCTTCAACCCTATTAGGAGTTTAATGAAATGAAGAGATCAATACCCCAATACACTACCTCAACATGAAGGTTAACCCCGCCTTATGGACCCATTGTCCAAAGAGAAGTATGAAAGCATACTTTATAACAATGAACTAATTGATAGCAACTTGTTTTTCTTATACAATTCCAATGAAGTGCATTACAAACATAATAACTTATTTACATCCAAAAAAATTTGCATCCACATTCTCGTAGTCTCCATACATGCATACATAGTATAACAAGGAATGACTTTCTTTTATTCAAGTTTTAATAACCAATTAGGTCGGCCTGTTAAGACTTCCCCAATGCATAAACAATTACATAGACCCTTGATAAGATACATGTGGTACCTTAAACAAGTAAATAACAAATACAAATCAACATTTATGTGCCAAGATCCATAATCCATGATTGCCATCCAATGAACATGTTATCTCCTCTGGTCGGCCTTGAATAGGTTTTCGCAAGTCCACACACCACAACTGACATCACCATGATCCTAGTGACCCAAGAATATCACAAAATGTTATCCCATGTGTTTTCATTCCTTAATCTCGCATACCATAAATCATGCTTGCATCCAAGTTATCCCAAAAATTCATAGACCATCTCTAACATAATCCTCTATCACTATTCTATAACCAGTTTTCACCAAAAAAACTATAACTCATGCAAGAAATAATATGAAATTTTGCGACCTTAGATATAAGGTGTACATACTTCCCTCTACACAACTTCATTCCCACATATAATAAAACATTGTACACAGTCCGTACACAATAATCAATCTTGCCTATACTTGCGATAACCAGTCTTTCTGAAACTTATAATGCATCCAACTGAAACATATGTTGACATCAATGACTAAATATGAATGTCAACACCTCAAACAACAACAAATCTAACAAGTTATAGTTTATTTCATACAAGGCCAATAATAATAGTTCTACAACTGAGCCAATGTTTTGCTTACCCAAAAGTGTCCTACAATTAATGAGGTGTATGTTTCTCTGATAACATGTTCTTGTTCATCTTTTGGAATACATAATTTGCCCAAGTGATAGAAAATTTATCCTGCACATAATAGTCTTTCTCTTCTACATGTTTGCCTTGGATTAAAGTTGAATAGATATCCTTAAATTTTTCATCATTAGCATATTATTCCTAAAAACATTCATGAACCATAGAACTATTTTGAAGGATCAAATCAAAGCATTCATAATAGGAGGCCTTGATAGAATATCTACTACTTTGTTATGGGAACCTTTCTTATACTTAATGACTAAGTGAAACTATTGCAGAAAACCCATCCACCTAAAGTTCCTACTTTGCTACAACTTTGATTATGAGTCCAAATACTATAGTGGTTGGTGATCAGTGTGTATTACAATTTCTTTGCATATTATGTAGTGTTTCCATTTTTTAACACTCTCAACTAATACATAAAGTCCCTTATCATAAGTGGAATAGTTACTTATTACTCTTGAAAAGGTTTTAGAGTGGTAGCAGAATGGTTTACCTCCTTCCATGAGTACAACTCCCATGGAAAACCTACTCGCATCTGTCTCAATATCAAATGGTTGGTGTAAATATGGTAAATCTAGAACTAGTACATTGCTCAAATTTTCCTTCAAAGTGTCAAAAGCCTTTTGTTGTGGACCTCCCGCTGAAAATTTACCTTTATACTGGTTAATGCGTGTAATGGTGATTCAATATAAGAGAAGTTTGCAATCAACTTCCTCCAATACTGGACTGCACCTAAGAAAATTTTGACTTCAGTGATTGTTCTTGGCTTAGGTCATTTTACAATACAATCAACCTTCACAAGGTCTACTTTCAATTGGCCACCCCCTATGACATAGCCTAAGTACACTAAGGATGTCTACATAAATATTTGAGATAACCAATTTTGTCACCTTTCTGATTGATCTTTATACCCAATTTGATAAAAACTCTAATTAGCCACAAATTAGGCATATGGACTCCTTTTTTTCCCATTCAAGTTGTGTTGAGTCTAGTTTCCCAAGAACTATGACATGGAGTTGATTTTTAGAGCATTAGAGATACTTCATTTTTCGGTGAAAATATCCCCTAGATCAAAATATGGGACCCTCATCTCTAGATGCTCGAGGATGAAATATTTGTTCCTAAATCCCAAGCTAGTCTTTTCTTTAGTGTTGTGAAACTCCATATGCATAGGTTCAATGAGTCCAACTTTATTCTTTCCTATAGGGTTTGTTAGTACCTAAAACTGTAGATGATCAAAACTAATCAGATTATTTGTGATGCTTAACTCTTATAGTCCCAATAGATGCATCTGTCAATAATAAACACTAAGGTATTAATGATCTAGATCCTTCTTCACTTTGACCTCTTAGCTATAGGTGGGTATACCTATCAAATTTAATTCTCTAAAAATCACAATAGTTATTTGTAGGCTTGATATAGACATAAATATATAACTTTGTTTAGACAACTTTAAAATAGATTGTTATTCATTTGATTGATGGTGATGTAAGATATAAAATATGTGGTGGGGTCTAGAACAATGGTTTGCACATAAAAGAGACCCCAAAACTGATATTTTATACATACATGAAATTTTAATGATATGGAAAGTAAATGTAGAAGACTAATATTGAAATGAAGAAATGAAAGGTACTTACCTCCGAAAAATAATTGGCTGAAAACCCTGTCAGACAGTCTCAGAAACTATTGATTTTGGTAATCTTGAACCGAAACTATGAGATCTACAAAACCCAAAAATATTTTTCTTTTCTAAGGAAGGTCATCCTTGACCCAAATGTGGGGTAAGATCTTACCTTGAAAATTTGACCTTGACCTACATTGCTCCGACGAAAATTCTATTCGTAGATCTTGAAAGTTTGGCAAAAAGGGTATCCAAATCTGCACTGATATTCATCGTCCCACACCTGTACCTACAAGAAAAATGGTTTTGTTTGTTTGGGGGAGGGGGTTTCCTTATTCAAACCCCAATTTAAGAATTAACCTTGAAATTGAATTGAAATTGCAGAAATAAACAAAGTAAATGGAACAATTCACCTTGCTTATGTTGAAACCCTTGTGGAGGATTCGAATCCTTGAATCCAAAAGTATGGATGCTCCAAATGAATGTAGATTTGAATGTAGGATGTCTCAAATCAATTGTCTTTATATCTTTAATACCAATCTTGAATGGATCTTGGATTAGGAAGAGGCTTGGATGGAAATGGATGGAGGAATCTTCAACAAGAGAGCTCCATAGAGCTTGAATCCTTCAATGGATACTAATGGATCTCCTTGACGAATTGAATGCTTGAATGCTTGAAGGCTTGAATTCTTGAATTCTTGATCTTCTTGCTTGAGAGTGCTTGAGAGATTATGAAAAGATGATGGAAAGATGAGAGAGGAAGGCTCCCTTTTATAGTGATCTAGGGCACAAACTTCTAGAGAGGCCACATAGAAAATAATAATTAAGGGTCCATGGCACAAAACTCTACAAAGGTGCACATGGAGAGGAAATTAAATTAAAGTCTTGACACAAAACTCTAGAATGGGCCCACCCTTAAGATAGAGATAAAAATAATTATTTAAGAGCCTTGTCACAAAATTCAAGGTAAGGCCAACCCCAAAGTTAATTTGAGCATTACGCACAAAACTCAAGAAAGGATAATCTCCAATAATAAATTATGAATCCTATAAAAATATCGACAAAGGTCCACCTCAAATATTAATTTGAGAATTTGACACTGAACCCGAGAAATAGTGGCCCCGAAGAGGGAAAAGATAAGATTTTGATGAAACCTCAAAACTGGGACTTAACCCCAAGGACCCTGGACCCTAGGGTCAATGTTGAGGTTGACATTGACCTAGGTCAAGTTTGAGGTCATCCTTGACTTAGGTCGAGGTTGAGGTCATCCTTGACCCAAAGGGTCAGGACCTCGAGAAATGTGCCCAAGTCTCAGAAGTAGAGAGAAAAGGCAGATAAGAGGGGTAGAAAAGGTAGATAAACATAGAAGCATGAAAATGTCTAAATGAGGATAAAAACGGCCTACTAAGGTGGCTAAAAGGTCTCAACATGGAGTGCGTCCATTTTGAGATGATACAGGTGAAAACTATGTGACTTAAGCAATGACCAGTGCCAAATCCTAGGGCATCAGAGTCAACTGAAACACAAATCTACAGAAAAACTTCAAATCAAATAACCCAAAAACCCAGATAAAATGCCTTACAAATTACCCTCTCATGTATACATATTGTCATCAAATTCTTGTATAGATTATGAATTCTCTGAGACCTCACTTAAGATTTACCCTTCCCTTGAAAGAAACTTAATTTTTAATCCCACTATCTACTTTGCATATGATGTATCAAAAATGCCTTACAGATTTGACACATAAAGAAATCCAAATTCACACATGAAGACAACAAAACATATACAAGGAATTTTAGTATATTTTCATTGATAAATCTTCTGTATAAGTACATTCAAAAACTAAGATTTCTTAGAATCAAAACACTTGATGCAAAAATTCCTATTACAATAAGTATTCCACCACCCTTTACAAAACAAGAGACTTCCTAGATATACTAGCCATCTTGGAATCCTTAAAAGAAGCATGCAAAAAGCTTCAAATGGCTAGTGAGACTTGCACTAGAATACAAAATATATTTAAATTGAATAGAAAAAGGGGGAAATGGCACCAGAAAATTATTTCTTCTCATAGTGAATCCCCTTGAGTGTCACCTTTGTCTGTTGGTATTCAAAGCAAATGCAAAAATTTATTGTGTGAATGATGACCACCATCCAACTAACCTACATCATCCTCTTCATCACACCCCTCATGCTCCTTGTTTGTACCAATGTTGGGGATTAGTATCATTCTAGCAATCCTAATAAAATTCTCAAAGTCCACATACCTGCAAATACCAGAAATTATCTTGAAATGATTCAGCCATGTGTTAAGCTGAGGTAATGCCCTTTTACCAATTAGGAAGTTACCTATCATTAACTTCCATGGAGAAAACATCCCTTTTCTGTGGGGTGTCAGGTGCTCTTTGTCTGTCCATATCAACTGCCAAATAAATTATAATTGGGTAATTCTTGGAGGCACATACTTTGGGAGTATGTGTGGGGGCTGTGGGCATCTATATACTTTGATTGGTGTGAAATTCTTGCCCAAGTAAAAGTCACCCCAATTATGGCCTGCATGCCATTTATCAACATACTATTGGGGCCTAAGAAGCCTTAACAACCTAATTGGTAGCCTTGTTATATTGGTTCCCAACAAATTCAAAATTGGCAAAACTATCCAATTTTGGAAAGCACAAAAGTCATTTTCATTTGAAGTATAATTCCATAACCTCAACCAATACTGCACTGGATTGGGTTGTCCCTCAAACATTATCCTAGGCCCTAGCATATGCATATACAAACTGTTAACATTGAAGTATAGAATCAAATGCATTAAGAGGGAATAATGCATGAACCTTGCTAGCTTCTTGTCCTATTTAATCATCATCAAGCCTTCATGAATTATGTCGATTACATACTACATGTAATCATAATCTGTATTTTCATGTGAGTTCTGAATGTCCAGGATAATCATCAGGATATCTACTGGCATCATCTCTCTATCTCTATCCATCCCTAAAACTCTACATAAACCATAGGCTAGATACTTCATATAGAAATTGAGGGCTTTTTACTCATAGGGAGCATTCAAATGTGCTAGGAGAGGGGCAATATATTTTCCAGTCCTAGGGATATGTCTGACCATCTGGGATTTCACAAGTCCTACTTGACTTGCATACTTCTCTTTCTCTTTCCTTAGGTCTATCTCTATGGAGGATGAAGAATATAAATCAAAAGCTTTCATGAAAGATCCTCTATCCAAAGTCACTAAGGTTGATTGGTCACTTTTTCTGATGGTTTTTTATATAGGGTCATAAAGCCTAGCTAACTCAATTATGAGGTCAACATCTAAGAAGACATTAGGAATAATTAACTTAGCCATGCCTAAAACCCATCATTGCAAATGGGGATAGCTTTGGAATGGTTATTATAGAAGTAGCTGAATAACATGTAGCCAGAACATGAAGGAGTAACATGATCCCTACAATCTACCATATAGTCAAGAAAGACTTCATCACTAACCTTTTTGTTTTGTTTTGATCCAGGGAGAAATTTGACAAACTCTTCTGAGAAATTGGGCTTCCCCTTATCCTTGCCACCTTGTTCCATAGTCTCCCTACTAGATGAAGCTCAGCTTGATTCTGGTTGACTCATTTTGCAATTTTGGACACCTCTGAATTCTACAAATTCATTATGCTCAAACACACACTGCTATAGCTTTGAAATTCTCAATTGCTTTCTAAAAATTGTTAAGTGTTAACGCAAGAATATCATGTCTATATATCATTGATCATTTAATGCATAGGAATTATTAAGATCACTGCAAATCTTCCCTGAGTCATCTCGGCATTCAACTCTACATAACGCCAAATTTGAAATGAAACTAGCTGTAATGTGAGATGTTGATAGTTTGCATTTAAAATTCACAGAGAAGAAAAATGAATGATTACTGTGTATTCTTTTAAAACCCTCAAGTACTGAAAAAAACCCTCAATTATGATCTGATTGGCTGGCTTTCTCACTTTTTCCATCTTGGTAGAGTACCTTTCCACGTAATAACAACTCTTTTCTCTTTTCATTAATGATAACCTAACTAGGGCCTTTTTAGAGATCAAGCGACTGAAGGCTTCTCTTGATGTCGAAATGATTTTCTTAACTATGATTCAATTCGAAGATCAAGAAACTAAAGGCATTCTCGCAATCTCTAAATGTTTTCTTGACCCATGGTTTTATCATGAGATCAAGCGACCACTGTTTGAACTCATTTGCATCCAATCTTCAAATCCTTAACTTTAACTTAACCTTAGTCCTTTCTGAGATTCGGCGACTGAAAGTGTTCTCGCAATCTCTAGATCATTTCCATAACTTTAGTTACATCATGAGATCAAGCAACTGAAGGCATTCTTGTGATCTCTAAATGATTATCTTAACTCAAGTTTTAATCACAAGGTCTAGCAACAACTGCAACTCCTAATCTCCAAACAACTTACTTAACTCCAACTAAATCACGAGATTCAGTGATCATTTTGTTATCATGTTCTCTGAAAACTTTTACTAACCCTACTTATGTCACAAGATTCAGCGAACACCTTTAATCTCTTATTCACTAGATATATTCCTTAACTTTGATTTAATCTTGAGATTAAAAGTTGATCATTTATCTTTATTACTATCCACGGCTCTCACTGAATCACTGAATCTTTTAAGACTTAACCATTTAGTCATGAGATCTAGCAACTATCTTCAGTGACTTGATCACTAGATACAAAGTCTCTAACTTTTTACCAATATCTGGAGATCACACGACTAAAGAAAATGACACCCTTTAATAACTTGTTGCTGAATCACCAAATGTTTTACACTTAACTGATAGGTCTTGGAGATCAAGTGAACACTTCATTCACTTGATCGCTGAATTTTTTTCTTGCTAGCCATTTAGACTTAGAGATCGCAAGATAACTACCCCACTAAATCTCCAGATCAATCACTAACTTCAAAGTCATGTTTGAGATATAATGACAACTGTTGATCAAGAATTCGATTGATGGCTTACGCTTAATCGTTGAATATTTTCTTACTTCATCATCATATTAAGAGAATGGAAGAAAACTGTTGCACTGGGTCACTAGATGTTTAGAGGAAACTGCCAAGAATCATGAGAATTGGAGATAGCATTATCTCCAGGTCGCCAGATGGATTCACTAACTGCCAACTTAACTAGAGATCACTCAACTGAAGAAAATGAAATGAAATCCAAGGCTTGTCACTTGTTCGCTGAATGAAAAAAGACTTAACAAATCTATCATGAGATTCAATGAGCACTAGGGAAGATGAATGACCATGTGCACATATGAAAGCTTTAAGTGCCTCAAAAAGTAACATGAGAACATAAAAACTAGGGCATACTCATGATATTTTCAAAGATAAAAAAACCCTATCGAGGATTAAAAGACCTAGGGCAAGGATATGTAGACATTTTTGCACCTAGTGGACTTGACATTTTTATTAAATGGAAAATTTATTGCAGAGTCTTAAGATAACTGATATACAATCAAGATTCAGATGTTAGAAGGATTTAAAAGTGAAACTTCTCAGAAAAACCTAAAAATTACTCCAACAGTGGCTCTATCTAAGGATGCTTGAATGCAAATTCATAGCAAAGAATCTAAAATATCTGGGTGGCAGACCAAACAAAACCATTAACCTATTGCACAAAAACAAACTCACAACCAAAATAAACACACAAATAAAAAGTAAACACACCTATATACATTTTAGAACTACTGTGCATGGAAAAGATTAGGATTTAATTGAAGAAAATTTTTAGAAATTGTCCATGCACTGGCAATCCCTATTCTTCACCATCCAGATTTTTCAGATAATATGAATCCTTTCCATGAATTTCATGGATAACATAAGGACCCAACCATAAGAATTCAATTTTTTTTTGCTTTCCCTTATCTTCATCCCTAGCATTCCATTGTAGGACTAGATCTTCAGGATGGAATTTTTTGATAGTAGCTCTCTTGTCAAAGAGATATTTCATATTTTGTTGTAGTCTTATATTTTATCTCTGACATTCTCTTCTTACTACATCAAATTCAACTAACTAGATTATTCTATTTTGCAATGGATCACATATATCCAATCCCTCATCTTGTATGAATTGGTAAATAGGAAGCAAATTGTTCATAGGTAGCCTAGACTTTATACTATAGACTAGCTCAAAAGGAGACTTACCTGTAGCTCTTTTTTCTATAATTATATCTGCCCATAATGCTAACTTCAACTTTGCATGCCAAGTCCTTTTGTTCTTTTCTAATGTTTTCTTCAAAATTTGCAAAATGCTCTTATTACTTGATTCTGCTTGTTCATTAGCATGTGGATGATACGGGGATGAATATGAAAGAATAATGCCCATTTCTGAATAGAAATCAGTGAATTCTTCTGACCTAAAACACATAGCATTATCCATTACTAGTTTAATGGGAACACCAAACTTTATCACTACATTGTTCATCAAGAATTCAATCACCACTATGCTTGTAGCTTTCTTTGTGGGGATTGCTTCAATCCATTTAGTGAAATAATCAGTTGAAATAAGTATCCAACTATGTCCTCCACTAGATTTCTTAGCAAATTCCCCAATAAAATCAACACCCCACATGGAAAAAGGAGCCTCTGCAACTACAAGGTTTAGCATCGATGCTCCTAAAAACTTTAGCTTATTGGAGAACCTCTGGCATGGTTCACACTTCCTCACAAATAGATGAGTATCTTTAAACAAGATAGGTCAATAGTAACTAGCCCTTAGAATTTTGTGAGCTGTTGCTCTAGCCAAATGTCCTCCACAGTCCAAAATGCATTTCTTGTAAGAATTTCTCAAATTTCCCTTTATCGAGACATAAGAGAAAAATCCCATCATTATCCTTCCAATATAAGTCACCTTGTAATAATACATATCTTTGAGCCTGAAGTTTAAGGCTTCTTTGTTTATTTTTATTTAAAACCTTTGGGAAACTAGCATGTTTGAGAAAATATACAATGTTAGTATACCAAGGTTGCATCTCAATACTAGTGATTGTTCCTTCACTTATGTCAACATTATTTATTTGAATTAGGTCCATATTTTCTTTTGTCATTAATTTGGCCAGCCTGAAACCTCTAACCAACTTGGTTATATGAAGCTCTAAGTCAAATTCTTGGATTCTATTAATCAATTGACACCTTTTCCCTATTACCTCACTCTGTACCAGAATATCTTTTACTGCAGCATGAGGAACATAGGCATTTACCTTAGCACAAACCAAATAGGGTCTGAAAGCCTTGACTGCCTTTACCAATGCATAGGCCTGATTTTCCATCAGCTCATAATTTAGCTCAGCTAACTACAATGATTTTCTAAAGAAAGAAATGGGATGTTCAAATCCTTCCCCATCCTTTTGTAGCAACACTTCTGCAATGGTTTGAAAAGATGCAAAATAAAATAATGAAAAAGGTTTGGAGTAGTCAAGGGATGCCAAAACTGGTGCTTCTTGGATTGTTTGCTTGATTTCTCAAAAGCCTCATGTGCTTCCTGATTCCAATCAAATGTCACATCCTTTTTCAAAAGCTTGACTATAGGCTTGACTAACTCTACAAAGTTAGCAATGAATCTTCTAAAAAAATTAATCTATCCAAGGAAAGACTACACACCTTTGAGGTTTTTGGGAGAAGGAACCATTTTAATAGCTTCAACTCTCTCAGGATCAATCCTTACTCCTTCTTTGGACACTATATGCCCTAATAGATTCCCCTAGTGATAACAAAATGATATTTCTTAGGATTTAAAGATATGCCAAACTCTAAGGCTTTGACTAGGACCTTTTCTAGGTGGTTGCAATGATCATCAACCCTTTTAGAATAAGCTATCAAAGCATCCTATTATACCACCATGAGAACATCAATAAGATCTTTAAAGGCTACATACATTGCCCTTTGAAAATTTTCTCCAACATTTTTTAAATTGAAAGGCATTCAAACATATACATAGGTTCCCCAAGGAGTAGTAAATGTTGTCTTGAATTGTTCTGATTCTTTAACCAGCACCTAGTTATACCTTGAGAAACCATCCATCATGGATAATAACTCACAACCAGTCACCTTATGAAGTATAGCCTCCATATTAGGCAATCCATAGTTGTCCTTTAATGAAGCAACATTCAAATTCCTAAAATATACACATAACCTTATGTCACCACTCTTCTTCCTGACTGGTACTAGGTTAGAAATCCAAGATGAATGCCTTATGGGCTCAATAATACCTGCATCCCTTAACTTGGTCAGCTCTGTCTGTATTTTAGTAGCTAGCATGGGATTGATAGGCCTTTGTTTCTACCTAAAAGGTTTGGCATCTTCTTTTAGAGGGATTTCATGCTAAAATAAGTCTTCCCTATAAGATTTGAGGTCATCATAAGACCAAGAAAATATATGTTTATACCTTTTCAACAATCTTATTAAATTAATTCTCACCTCTCTACTCAGCCCTTTTCCAATATATACTAACTGAGGGGATGTTTCTGATCCTAGGTTTACTTCTTCTAGATCATCAACCTTAACATTGGATTTCTGTGACATGTAATTATCATTTATTTTGAACATGCCTTCTAGTTCAACTAACCCCTTAGGAATATGGTTGGAAGCTAGCTGAAAAATTTCATTTCCCATGATACACTTCTTTCCATCAACAACTTCTTGATGGTCATTAAAATCAATCTTCTTCCCATCATATTGATCCAAACCTTAAATGAACCTAAGGATATCATTATCATCCTCAAAAACTTGCCAATTATGAACATTATCAAGAACAAAAAGTCTTTTTATCTCTAACTTTGACACACTAGTTAGGGTAACACCATTATTTTTTAGTGCAACATTTGCAAGGAAATCTGCCATGATATTTTTTGACCTTTCTACCTGGAGAATATTGAAAGCATCAAAAAATTCAATTATATTCTAGACAACATATCTATACATTTTAAGTTTGTCATATTTGGCAGCATATTTGGATATGATCTGAGCTATGATTAATTAGGAATCTCCCTGAACTTTCAAAAAAATTATACCATGCTTTATAGCAATATCTAGCCCCAAAATCAACACCTCATACTAAACAGTATTATTAGTGTAGTGGAAGGTCAATAGGAAGGAATATTTGAAAGTAATACTTGATGGGGATATTAGCAAAACACCAACTCTTAAGCCTTCTGTAGAGCATCCTCCATCAAAGTATAGTTTCCATAATCCATCTTGTTGTAATACCAGCTCATCAACAATTGGATCAATATTTTTCAGTTGTGGCATAATTTCCTCAACCATGAAATTTTCCATGTCAATGTCAACACAACAATTTAGATCTTTAGGTGCTACCATTTCAATTGTGACTAAGGAATGAGGCTCTTTGTATAACTTTACTTCAGTACCATTTATAGGTATGGTAGCATATGACATGTCTAATTGCAACTTTCCTCCCACTATCGTTGCCCATTGTCTTGACAGTAGCATACCATAATGAGACTTGGTGTCAACTACAACTACATCCATCCTATAAGCAACTTCAAGAAATGCAAATTTTTTTTACCTCTATCCCAACCAATGTTCCTACCACAGGAACTTCTATGTTATCCATGGCATAACATCTGTCATTGGATATATCAACTTGCAATCCCAGCTCTTTCATGACATGGTATGGCATCACAGTAGTTGCAGGACCAGAATCTATCATGCAATTTTTAAGTAGTAAATTATTTACAATCAAATTAACATAGAATGGGTCAATGGAAGATGGCTCCCGAGTCACAATATTTCCAACACAGAAGTTAGAAATCTTCTTATTTATCTCAAGTCCTTCCACTAACTTTCCCTTTTTTAATATAATAGGGATGTCTCCCTGTTCATTTATTAATGCCAGGGCAACTGCCTTATGCTCTTTTATTGTTAACATCTCCAACAAAGGGATTGAAACCTTCATTTGAGACAAAGCATGTCTCATGTCAAAATTTGGGGGCTCGACACAAAGATCAAATAAGTCTTTTCCCCTACCAACCCTTTTGTTTGCCTTCTTTGTGGTAACTTCCTGATTCCCTTTTGTATTTTGAATAAGAATGGGCTCTTCTTTATTGTTGTTACTATTATTTCCTTTGATAGCACTTGGTTTAGGAGAAACCTTATTCTAAGGATCATATTTGACAAATACTGACCTTGGAACTCCCTGATCAGCTTCTACTCTTCTATTTCTCAAGTTATATGAGGATCTAGCTTAAGAAATTGCAGCCATAGTTAGAGTCTTGATTTCTTCTTTACTAGGCTTTCTCCAGTGAGCATTTTCCAATTCTAGCCTGACAATATTTATTTTGCAAGTATCATCATCAAACTCCTCTTGATCAGAATGGGAAAAAACTTGTTGTTCATACATGGGAAGACTTCTCCTCTTATGATCAACATCAACCAAAATCTCTTCATCTTCTGAAGATGAAAGTTCTTCCACCTTTTCATTGGTAAACATGTTTACTATAGGCTTTTCAGATCCAGAATGATCTCCTACATGTAAATACTTTGGTTCTTCTCCTAAGGCTTGTACTACAACACATTGATAAGGTGAGTGAGGCATATTACAAGCCACACACCACTGAACACTTTCTACATTATGGGCTGCATTCTTCTTTAAAGGGTTTGGGGTATCCCTTCCCTTCTGTGTCTCATGGGTATCAAAGACATGCTTCCCATCCTTCCAATTCATTTTTTAGGGCTGATCATGTAGCCTAGGGAATCTTTCCTACCTCTAATAGGGTGGTCTATTATCCTAAAAACCTCTTCCACCCTTTTCAGTCCTGGTAGAGAGATCCTTGACAACACTTGCCAACTTGTCAACTTTGCCATCCTCTTTGGTAGGTTTTACAATATGAGTTTTAGTCTCTTTCCACAATCTCCCTTCATCCATTTTGTACATCTGACTACATGCTTTCCTATTACTCTCAATATTTATTTCTAATTTGGAAGCATCTCATAGAGTACGTGGGCATTTGTCTCTTAAGAGGTAAGACATTTTTCCCTCCAAAGCATTGAAGTATGTGGTAAGGAAAACTTCATCATCTAATCTTAGGACTTGAAACAATTTGTACATGGCCTTCTAAAACCTACCATTGAATTCATACATGCTCTCATTTGGATTTTTTTTGGTATTATTGAATTCATTAAGCATGTAACTAGAATTGACATGTTCAACATATTGTTCCTTAAAGTTTCTCACAAATTCATCCCATGAAGCAATGCTATTTTTAGGCAGACCCCTATACCAATCCCTAGCATCTTTTGTTAGTGACTAAACAAAAAATTTCATAACAACATCTTCATTCTCAATTTCATAGTCATTTACTTTATCTGTAAAAGGCTTAAGATGCTCTTCACATGTAATGACATTATTACCTATGAACTTAGGAATTTTGTCTCTTACCTCATTGGGGATTGTATTTGGTTGACCAGGAATACTATCAAATAATATTGGTCAATATCTATCCAGATGAACTGGCCTTCTTTGCAAATTTTGTGAAGCTTGGACTCCACTACCTCTAATATTTTGATGCAACATATTTCCAACAGGGCCACCAACAAATGGGATTATTGGATTTGTATTTTGAACTGATCCTTAGGCCACTTGCTTGGAGTTTGAGGCTTGGGGATTCGGCATAGGACCACATGATTAAGCTTGTGGTATTGTCCCAATAATGATAGGGACTGAGCTGCTAGCAATTGTATTTATATTAGCATGTAGGAAGGAAATCTTCCTTTTCATCTCATCTGCAGCAACCTCTAACTCCAATTTTTCCAGTTGGACAGCCAAATCTTCTTTGAATTTTCTAGCCTTTTCCAACTCTAAGTTGGCTTGAGACATAGCACTAGGAATAGTAATACTCTTTTTGGATTCATTTATACTAATCCCAACCATTTTTTTCTTTCCCTTGTCAGATGCATCCTTTATATTATTTTTGAGATCTTCATTTCTCTTGACTTCTGATGGATGCAACAATCTCAAGACAATGCCTTCACCCTCAATCTCATCCTTCTTGGGATTAGGCTCATTTCTATTGACTTGTTGTCTCAAAGCCTCTATATCACCAAACAACTCACTGTCTAAACCCTTGAATCCCTTATTCAGACATTTAGCTTAAAGTTCATTTTTCTTTGTCCTTCTTATGAGCTCTTATCTTTCCATGAGTAGCTCTTGCTCTTTTCTTTTCTTGAAAATTTCTAATAATTGTTCCCGCTCCTTTTTCCTCAAAGCTATAAATTCTTCCCATAATTTCTTAGAATCATGAGAAGTAGTCTCAGAAGCAGAGGTTTCTCCTGTTTGGTCTAAAATTTCACGTGCAGGAAAGAATCCTATATCTATGAATTAATCTTCCTGAGGAGGACTAACTGAGTCAGGGTTCATTCTTTTAAGAAACTTTGGGTTTCCAAAAAAAGAGGGAACCTCTTTTGGGATAGGTGTCGAAGCATGCTCATTAGATGGTCTAGGGGAACTACGATTAAACATACCTCATTTAGACCATTATTTTGTACTAGGTGTATGGAGCTCATCACCCATATTACTTTCTAGTTGATCCTTATAATACAACCTAGTGTATCTTTGTCGACTCATGATAACTTTGACAAGATACTTTCACAAACTTTTTTATGCTTAATCCAACAACTGGTAACAACAGATTTTAGAGTCACCACCCAAAAAACTTGTGGGAGTAAATTTTGGTAAAATGGTCTTCTAAGTAAATCAATAAATGGTTAATAGGAACTGTAACAAGCTTATTGAAAAAAATATTTAATTCCCCATCAGAGTCGCCAATTTTGTTAGTACCTAAAACTGCAGATGATCAAAACTAATCAAAAAATTTCTGATACTTAACTCTTGTAGTCCCAATAGATACATATGTCAATAATAAACACTAAGGTATTAAGGATTTAGATCCTTCTTCACTTTGAGCTCTCAACTACAGGTGGGTATACCTATCATATTTAATTCTCTAAAAATCACAATAGTTATTTGTATGCTTGATACAGACATAAACATATAACTTTGTCTAGACAAAACTTTAAAATAGAATGTTATTCATTTGATTGATGGTGCAAAATATGTGACTTAAGCAATGACCAATGCCAAATCCTAGGGCATTAGAGTCAACTGAAACACATGTCTATAGAAAACCTTCAAATCAAATAACCCCAAAACCCAGATAAAATGTCTTACAAATTACCCTCTCATGTATACATATTGCCATCAAATTCTTGCATAGATTATGAATTCTCTGAGACCTCACTTAAGATTTACCCTTCCCTTGAAAGAAACTTAAGTTTTAACCCCACTATCTACCTTGCAGATGATGTGTCAAAAATGCCTTAGAGATTTGACACATAAAGAAATCCAAATTCACACATGAAGACAAAAAAACATATACAAGGAATTTCAGTATATTTTCATTGACAAATCTTTTGTATAAGTACATTCAGAGACTAAGATTTATTAGAATCAAAAAACTTGATGCAAAAACTCCTATTACAATAAGTATTTCACTACCTTTTACAAAATAGGATACTTCCTATATATACTAGCCATCTTGGAATCCTTAAAATAAGGATGTAACAAGCTTCAGATGGCTAGTGATAGTGACTTGCACTAGAATATAAAATATAGTTAAATTGAACAGAAAAAGGGGGAAATGGTGCCAGAAAACTATTTCTTCTCATAGTAGTGCAAGATAAAGGATGGGAAGATGACCCTGCTAGTAAAAGGGGTAATTACTCTAGAGGTAGCTATACTGGTTACTCTAGGAATAACAACACCTCAAGTTCTCAAGTTCTCACCAAGTTCAAGTTCATTAGACATTTTCTCAACTTCTTCACCATGTTTAGGCTCATTAGACATGTTTAGCTTCATTAGACATGTTCAGGTTCATTAGACATAGCATCAAGTTCTCACCATGTTCAAGTTCATTAGACATTTCCTCAACTTCTTCACAAGCCAAATTATTTCTGCCATTACTTCCAGTCTTCTTTCCAGAGTTAGTACATTCAAAAGCTCTATGTCCTTCTTCACCATATTTGTAACAAGTACCTTTAAACCAAGATTTCTCTTCTCTCTTACCATTATTGTTATTCCTAGAGTAACTAGTATAGCTACCTCTAGAGTAATTACCTCTTTTACCTACAGGGTCATCTTCCCCTTGAGTGGCACCTTTGTCTGTTGGTATTTAGAGTAACTAAAAAGGTTGTTGTGTGAATGATGACCATCATCCAACTAACCTACATCATCCTCTTCATCACACCCCTCATGCTTCCTAATTGTACCAATGTTGGGGATTAGTGTCATTCTAATAGTCCTAATAAAATTCTCAGAGTCCACATACCTGCAAATACCATAAATCATCTTGAAATGATTCAGCCATGTGCTGAGTTGAGGTAATGCCCTTTTAACAATTAGGAAGTTACCTATCCTGAACTGCTATGGAGTAAAGGTCCCTTTTTTGTGGGGTGCTAGGTGCTCTTTGTCTGTCCATATCAACTGCCAAATGAATTATAATTGGGCAATTCTTGGAGGCACATACTTTGGGAGTATGTGTGGGGGTTGTGGGCATCCATATACTCTGATTAGTGTGAAATTCTTGCCCAAGTAAAAGTCACCCCAATTATGGCCTTCTTGACATTTATCAACATATTGTTGGGGCCTAAGAGGCCTTAACAACCTAATTAGTAGCCTTGTTATATTGGTTCCCAACAAATTTAAAATTGGCAAAACTATCCAATTTTGGAAAGCACAAAAGTCATTTTTATTTAAAGTATAATTCCATAACCTCAACCAATACTGCACTGGATTGGGTTGTCCCCCAAACATTATCCTAGGCCTTAGCATATGCATATCCAAACTGTTAACATTGAAGTATAGAATCAAATACATTAAGAGGGAATAATGCTCAACCTTGCTAGCTTCTTATCCTGTATAGTCATCATCAAGCCATCATGAATTATGTCGATTACATATTGAATGTAATCATAATCTATATTTTCATGTGAGTTCTGAATGTCCGGGATAATCATTAGGATATCTGCTGGCATCATGTTTTCATATCCATCCATCCCTAAAACTCTACATAATCCATAGACTAAATGCTTCATATAGAAATTGAGGGCTTTATACTCATAGGGAGCATTCATATGTGCTGGGAGAGGGGCAATATATTTTCCAGTCCTAGGCATATGTCTAACCATCTAGGATTTCAAAAGTCCTACTTGACTTGCATACTTCTCTTTCTCTTTCCTTAGGTCTATCTCTATGGAGGATGAAGAATATAAATCAAAAGCTTTCATGAAATATCCTCTATCTAGAGTCACTAAGGCTGATTGGTCACTTTTTTTGATGGTTTTTTATATGGGATCATAAAGCCTAGCTAACTCAATTATGAGGTTGACATCTAAGAAGACATTAGGAACAATTAACTTAGCCATACCTAAAACTCATGCATTGCAAATGGGGATAGCTTTGGAATGATTATTATAGAAGTAGTTGAATAACATGTAGCCAGAACATGAAGGAGTAACAAGATCCCTACAATCTACCATATACTCAAGAAAGACTTCATCACTAACCTTTTTGTTTTGATTTGATCCAAGGAGGAATTTAAAAAACTCTTCTGATAAATTAGGCTTCCCCTTATCCTCACCACCTTGTTCCATAGTCTCCCCACTAGATGAAGCTTAGCTTGATTCTGGTTGACTCATTTTGCAATTCTAGACACCTCTGAATTCTACAAATTCATTCTGCTCAAACACACATTGCTATAGCTTCAAAATTCTCAATTGCTTTCTGAAAACTATTAAGTGTTAATGCAAGAATGTCATGTCTATATATCATTAATCATTTAATGCATATGAATTATTAAGATCACTACAAATCTTCCCTGATTCATCATAGCATTCAACTCTACGTAATGCCACATTTGAAACAGAGCTCATCTTACAAGGCACATTTGCAATCACCTCCTTTATAGGACCATTATTTATCCTACTAGGGGATATCAATACATCTATACCAATGGTTTTATCAATTGAAATCTCTTTTAACATACGAGCTTGGTAAAGAATGTCCTCCATAGTGTGTACCCCTATATTGAACGCATGTTCCTCATTATGCTTACCAGAGTTGACTAGAGTATTATTGTCTAGACTGACATACATAGTTTGAAGACCATCACCATCATCAACCAGACCTTTAGGGCCCTCTGGCATGTTGTGAGCCCTAGGATCATCCTTTTATTTAGCCATACATTGAATTTTCTCAACCAAAAGATTTCCCTTTTCACTCTTACCTTTCTTATTCTTGATGCATTTATACTCTTCATTCCGATAAATTAAGTAAATTTTGCATTGCGATAATTTCTCCTCTCCATAAACTGCCTCTAGATAGATGCACTAGTACAAATATCTACCTCACTAGGAAGAGGAGGGACAAGTTTCCATAAGAAGCATATTCTGGCATACATACTATAGTCTTTCCTTTCAACACCTTCATCTACTTTAATAAAGCGCCCAAGTCAATTTCTCAAGATTTCCAAAGTCTACAGGTCCCAATACTCAAAGGGAAAGTTATACAATCAAACCACACCAACACTTCTTGAATCTCCTCCTTGAGGTGGTTGAAGTTGGGTATCTAGTCTTTTATATAAAATTGTAAACCCCCCAACAAATAAGGGTTATAATTGAAAATCCATTTTTTACCCACCACCGAGTCACAAACCACTAGAACAAAAAACCATTTGGTAAATTCTTCAAGTCAAATTTGTATGCTTAGTTTGCTTCACACCACTACTTTACCCTAGAGAGGTTTGACCATTCCCTAGCCCATTTGATGAAGAAACCTTTTTCTTGCAACCATTTGACCAATAGATCCTACACACAATGTTCAACATAAACTTAAACTAGGTATGTTAAATCAGTTTGGATATAAATCTATAAAGAGATGACTCTCCCTATGTAGTTGACTAGTTTCCACATCTTATTATCCTTCTTCCACCGACCCTCAAGAATGTGAACCCTATGAAAACCCCTTTGACATGGAGAACATTGTTGTCTCTCCATTACACACCTCATATCTGGAAGGGGTTTATGAGTTCTCGCTAGAGGGTACCATGACAACATTCTCTCAAAGCTCCTAAACCCTTGCCTGTTCAATTACCTCCATATCCAAACCTTAGAGTGCCACAAAGGCTGAAGGCCATACTTCCTTCTGAAACTCTCATTTTCACCATCGCCCTTTGCTCTTCCCTCCACCATTTTTCCCAATGTTCACTAATTTTGTATATTGTTGTCTCTAGTTATGTATACATGTCTATATGATTACTATTTTTACTAGATTTTATTATAATATATTCACATACATATACCAAGATGTGGATAACGTTGTTTCAAAGAAAAGACTAGTATATTCACCAGTCTAAAAATGTTGTCCTAAACATTAAAATTTTAGCCAAACATACTCATATAAAATATTTTCAAGAAGCTTATAAATTATTTGTTAAAAAATAATTAAAATAAAATTTCTCATTTCTCTTTTTTTTGTCACTCTGTCAATTTTAGGAAGGTTTACAACATGGTTCTTGGGCATAATTCACTGTGTAGAATGAAATATCTTGGTATTCCAAAGCATATTAGAGTGGTTGTCCATATGCTTTATGAAGAGATTTGTATAAAATTTAGAACACATGTAGGTACTTCAAAAAACTTTAGAAGTGACATTGGGGCAAAACAAGACCACCCTTTATCTCTAACTCCCTTTGGACTCGAACAACCAAGGTTCAACAATTTTTAGGTGATGAAGTGGCGAAGGAATGTAGGGTTTGGTACCCGAGGTAGAAATGATGGCTTATTGGGAAGAGGTTTTGACAGTCCTGGTCCTAGGCAACTGTAGTTCCCATCGTCCAGACGTGCAGAATCCAGTTGTAGAGCACCAGACAAATCAAATGGTTTATGGTCTTGATATGAACAACAAAAGAATACATGGGGATCTTTGAGAATCTTTTATGGTAAAAAAGAAGGGTTTAAAAAAGTGGTGGATAAAATTTGGAAACCAAAGATGGGTTCGAGCACCCCATTTCTTACCAAGGAGATCCCATAAATAATAGGTAATAGAACAATTAATGTACGCATCAATTCTGATGCATGGAAGAACTCGGTCCAAATACTAAAAGAAAGGGATTTTTTTTATGAAGTGGGGTGGGGGTGAGCCGGTGTACCCTAAGATTAGGAACTGGTTTAATGAGAAAAGGGGATCACACTTTGAAGTAAAAACCCTCTTGAATGGTTTCTTTTTTATCATTGCGGGCACGAAGAGAGAAAAATCCAAAATCATGTTCAATGGGCCCTTTTTGATGGGAGGAATCGATTTCTATACTAAGGATTGGATCCCTAACTTTAACCCGAGGTAAGCTTCAATCGAGGAGGTCCCAATCTAGATACGGCTTTACAATCTTCCTCACAAATATTGGCATGCATAATTTTTCAAGATGGTCGGTAATTGTTTGGGTAAGTTCATCAAGGCCGATGAAGCGGTGGATAAAAAAGACTATTGAATGTATGCTAGGATATGTATTTTAGGGAAGCCCCACCCTCTGCTTCCACATGTAGTGGAAGTGTGCATGGAAGAAGGGTATTGGTGGTAGGAAATAGAAGTTGAGGAGGTTCTGGAAAAATGTAAAAAGTGTCGGGAATGGGGACATAATGTAGAAGAATACCTAATAGGTCAAAAAGGGAAAGGCAAAGAAGTCAATGGCCTGGAGAACATTTTGGCTCGTCTAGTCCCTGGTTCAGTGACCCCCACGGTTTCAATGCCATTAGGTCATTAGGATGAGAATCTTCATGTGGTTATCCTTGAAGAGATAGAGGCGTTTGAAGAGAATGAAGGACTGCATGCGAAGGATTTTAGGCCGGGACCAAGTGTCATAAATTTCTCACCTAAGAAGGGACTGAATGAGGAGATGGAGGTTCTTGGCCCTGTTGAAGAAACAAATAAGGCACTGGACAATATCATAATTCCTCTGGGGTCCTCACTTCTTTCGAGATGTCAGAAGGTGGAACCATTGCTGGAGGTTGAAGGCTCAAGGGTAGCTATGGAGCAATGTTGCATCCTCAGAGAGAATAATGGAGAATTTAAAGATATCCACATGTCCCCTGTTAAATAGTATTCAGGTAGTTCTGGTACAGTTAATGAGACAATAGAAGAGGATGGTCAGGATGGGGATCCCTTTGGGATGAATGAAGAAGTGGTATAGAGGAGCAGCGAACTATCAAGCAATCTAAATCCCAAATGACTAAAGCCAATATTGTAGGCCATAAATCAAGAGGGAGAAAATCTACCCAACAACTATTGGAAGATGCAGGTAACACGAAGGGGCAGACTAAGCTTCAATCTGGGAGGGATTTTTTCCCTTTTAGGAAGCCATGAAGGTCTTAACATGGAATGTTACGGGCTGCAATGCCCCTGACAAGCAGTTCCTGATCAAGAGAGGCCTTGACCAAGCGAATCCTGATATTGTTTGCATTCAAGAGACAGAGTTGGATAGTGTTAGTGCAACAAAGATTTTTGAGGTTAGACAGAGATGGTCAATTTTTTTTGTAGATGTGGTTCATGCTTCAGGAGGTTTGGGTATAATCTGGAACCCTCTTTTGGTAAAGGTGGAAGTGATATCTAAGTCAAAGTTTTGGCAAATGGCTAAGGTGAGTTCTTTTACTGTTAACTACTCGATGTTTTTGGTTAATGTGTATGGCCCTGTTAAAACAAAGGATAAGTGGTTGGTTTGGGATGAGATTGCTTTGGCTTTGAGAGGGCTTGGGTAGCATGCAACTATTGTTGTAGGGGATTTCAATGCTACCCTTTCACACTCTGACAAATGTGGTGGTAGGGGGAGATTGAATAGGGTTCAAATATACTTTCAAAATTTTGTAGCAAATAATGGCTTGTGGGAAGTAGTAGCTAAAGGCAAGAACTACACTTGGACTAATAGGAGATCAGGCTTCTCTAATATTTTTGAGAAGCTGGACAGATTCTTTTTAGCCAATATTTGGAACACTCTCCCTATCGTGTTTGAGGCTCAGATTCTTGGGCTATTGGGATATGATCATTTTCTGATGGCACTTGTGGTTCACAAAGATGGTGTGCCACCCTGCTGTCCCTTTAAATTAGAGAAAATATGGTTGTGTGAGCCTAGCTTCAGGGAAATGGTAAGTTGGTGGTGGAACTCAGCCCCCAGGGAAAAAGGGAACCTAGCCTTTCAGTTCTTCAGGAAATTACTCTTCATTAAGAAAAAGTTGAAGACTTGGAATAAGACCCACTTTGGTGACATTTTCTCTGAAAAATGGAAGTTGGAAGGACATTTGGAGGATTTAAATTGTAAGGTACTTAAGGATGGAATGGATGAAGTGGACTTCCTGACAAAAATAGATCTCTTGAGTAGCTACAAAAAAATTCTTTAGCGGGAGGAAGTTTATTGGCGACAGAAATTGAGGGAAAGATGCCTTAGCACAAGGGATAGAAACACAAAGTTTTTTCACAGCTCCATAAAAGTAAAGAGGAGTGTGAATAGGATCTTGTCCATCAAGCTTGCTGATGGGAACCTTTTAGAGGAAGCAGAGGTGATCAATCATGAGGTAGTTGAATTTTTCTCCAACCTTTGGAGTCAGGAGGGAATCAATGAAGGTAATGTACAAAGGGAGCTACTTCAACTTATTCTAGTTTTGGTAAATCGGGAGGATAACAATATGTTAATGGCCCCGGTATCCTTATCTGAACTGAAGGTGACTATTTTTGGTATGGGCGGAGAAAAGGAACCTGGCCCGAATGGTTTCCAAGCTTTTTTCTACCAAAATTTTTGGGAAGTCTTAGGGGTGGTGGAAGAATCTTGATCCAAAGGTTTCATTTTTAAGGACTTTAACAATACTATGATGGCACTAATACCAAAAAAAGAGAAACCCGCTAGCTTTGAAGAGTTTAGACCGATATCCCTTTGCAACACGGTCTACAAAATTATCTCAAAGGTGGCTACCAACCGGTTAAAGATCATTCTGGAAATACTCATTTCTTGGGAGTAGAGTGGCTTTACCCCCAATAGGAACATAGTTAATGGCATAATCATAGCACATGAAGCTATCCACTCGGCTAGATCTAGTAAGCAGAGGTGCATGATTCTTAAACTAGACATTAGGAAGGCGTATGATTGAGTTGACATAGGCTTTCTCCTTGAGATTATTAGGAGGTTTGGTTTTGATGAGAAGTGGGTTCAGTGGATCAGAGGCATGATTTTCTCATATAGAGTGTCAATTTTGGTCAATGGAAGTCCCCAGGGTTTCTTTGAAACTACTCGAGGTATCCGACAAGGGGATCCTATCTTGCCTTTTTTATTCATACTCCTAGCTGAAGTGCTCGGAAGGGCTATTTCTAGGAAGAAATCTCAAGGAAGTTGGAAAGGTATTGAGATTGCCCGAGGCTTTGATGCTATCTCCCATTCCCAGTTCGCAGATGATACCTATCTTTTTGGGGTGACTTCGATGCAGGAAGCCATGGTAATGAAACAAGTTTTAGATAGATATAGTGTGGCCTCGGACAGAGTGTCAATTGGCAAAAATCTAAAATCTTCTTTTTTAGCACGAAGGTTGGAACCCAGCGGACCATTGCCAGATTTTTTGGAGTACGCATTGGTCTACTTCCAGGTAAATTTCTTGGGACCCCACTCTTTGTTGGTGCAAACAAAGCTGAATCATGGAAAGAGTTGGTCGATGGGTGTGCTGCTAAGATGGAAGGATGGAAGAGTAGATGGCTTACTCTGGCTGGACGCATTTTGTTACTAAAGACAGTTGTTTCGGTAATGCCTATCTATTCAATAGCATGTTTTAAAATTCTAGTCAAAATTATTAAAAGTATTCAACAAAAGATGTGTAAATTCCTGTGGAATGGGGCACAGGAACATGACAAAATTCCTCTGGTGGCATGGAATAGAGTTTGTCAACAAAAAGGTGGCAGTGGGGTTGGTTTGTGTAACTGGAAGCTGATTAATGAGGAAATGGGGGCTAAACTGATTTGGTAGATGTATAGTAAACCTTAGCAAAGGTGGGTGAAAGTCCTTAGAGCCAAATATATGAATAATGCAGACTGTGAAAGAATTTTTACCATTGAGAATCCACCTAGGGGATCAGCCATGTTGAATTTTCTTATTAGTTACAGACTAGTGATTACTAACCATGTGTCCTGGCAGATTGGAAATGGTAGGAAAGCACTCTTAATCCTTGTAGCCCTACAGAAAGACATTGGGGAGTACAGGTATGTGATTTTCTTGATTTAACCACTTTTAAAATTGGGCAAGAAGTTAAATGGAAGGAAGTGTCGGGCTTGGGACTGTCTAATGAAAATCAAGAAATTCTAGAGAAAACTTTGAACAACAGATCTGTTATTGGGTCTTTGGAACAAGATGAAATTATTTGGTGTGGAGCTAAGAGCGGCCAGTATTCAGTCAAGATTAGCTACTCCCTCCTGGAAAGTGAGTTCAGGAAGGTTGAATGGGAAGGAAATATTTGTTGGAGGAAAGCATGTTTGCCTAAAGCCACAACCTTTGCTTGGTTGGCTGAGAATGGCTGAGCACTCACAGGAGATAGACTCATGAGACTGGGGTTTGCAGGCTCGTTTAGATGTGAACTATGTAACAAAGTAGAAGAGATTATGGATCACCTCTTCCTAAACTGTGAATTTTCAAAGGAGGCTTGGAGATTTGAATTACAAAAATTGAAATGGCAAGGACCTTTGCCATGTAACCTAAGTGACTAGCTTGACTCTTGGCCGTCCTCGAAAGGATTGTCAACTTTTATAGCTGTCTAGTACGTGCTTCCATCAACCACAATTTGGCACCTTTGGAACGAGAAGAATAGAAGAATTTTCAACAGAGAGGCTACCCCTCTTCCCAGATTCTTGACAAAACTTGAAAATGTGTTGTCAGAATTGGTGTCCAATGCGGCTTCCCAAACTGTTGCACTGAAGACTCCCTTTAGTTGGTTTGGTATGGAGATCCAAAGGAAGTGGTCGATGGTGAAATATAGGCTTGGTAATGGGTTTGGGAGGGTGTAACCTCTTGTGGATGAAGTTAGGCCTAGGCCTAGTGTTTGGCAAACCCCCTCCCCTGAGTGGGTCAAAATTAATTTTGACGGTGCTTCGCGTGGTAATCCAGGAGTTTCAGGTATCATATTTGTAGCACGTGATGAGGAGGGAGAAGTTCTGGCTCTAGGAGCTAAACAATTGAGAGATAAAACTAACAATGAGGCTGAGTGTCTGGTAGTAGTTGAGGCAATCCTGATGGCAAGAAGACTAGGCATAAGGAAGCTTCACCTGGAATGTGATTCACTCCTAGTTGTAAATGGTATAGCCAAAGGAAAAATGGACACTTGGTATTTGAATAAACATATTAGAAGGATTCAAGACCTGATTGGTGAATTTGAAGATTTTAAAGTCTCACATGTTCTAAGGGCGGCAAACTGTATGGTGGATAAATTATCAAATGTTGGTGCTGATGGATCCCTAGAAAATAAATTTAAGCTTTTTGATGATCGTAGGATTTGTCCTTGAAGGTGTATATTGATATAAAAAGGTGATGTAAAGTATTGGAGAGCAAGTGACCATCGAGAAGACCCAAGGCACAGAGCCCACGTGTGGGAATTGCATATCTTTACATATGCATAAGCCTATGGGTTGGCAGCTTATGAAAATAAAGGCAGTTTGACATGGCCTCACCTTCCCAAGGATTTCATCATAGGCGAGTGAATGGTGGTACAGAATGACTTTAATGAGAAGGTAATGCACTTGATAAAGTGATGATGGCATTGGTAGAAGCGTTTGTAGAGGTTTCGAACGACTTTTAAACTAGGAGAGGCAGGGATAGCCGTATTGTCTTTGAATTTGTGAAGTAGTAGGGCAGAAAGAAATGGAGGCTAATTTCTCACTGAGCACACAGGGACAAATTCAAGCTTTCGAAGGTCCCATTACACCAAAAAGATTAGGTAATGTTTTCAAAGTAGATGGGGAGGAATTTTGAGTGGAGATCCACAATATCTTTGGGGAACACTATCTACAACAGTGGTGGACACCTTGAATGAACCTTGACATTTCGTCTTTGTTCCTGGCCTTGGGGCTCATGGTGGTGGCTTCAAAGGATGAAGTGAGAGTGGTGGTGAAGCAATGCATGATCATCAAGTGGATCAAAGGGATAGAGGAGGTCATTCAAAGGGCAGAGGTGGGAGTGGGTTTACATATGGGAACTGATCCCATCCGCATGATTGGGCACAAGCGTCGGGAGTTACAACCCTTGGTCATTTGGTCATCTGCCAGCCTAGAAGATGTCCATTTGGCTCGAGCTCACGGTGGTTGGGTTGCATTGGTGGAATTGTTGGAACATTAGAAAAAGATGGTACATGAAGATGGTGGGGGGTTTTGGGAGGAAGCGCAAATGCACACCCATTAAATCAAGCGCTAAGTTGGGGGAGGATGGGCGACTGCAAGTTTGAAGGCAGGTTAAAGCCGCACGACGAGGAAATTCTGGCTCGGTTGGGCGTAGAGGTGGTGGGATGGACGACGGTATGAGCGACATATCCTCACGAGCAGAGAGGGCAGGGTTGGCTGCGGGGAAGGCTGGTGATGAAGTTGGAGGTACTGGCAGTGCTGGAGTGGGTGGAGGCTGTGCTGGTCGGCTGGTGGATGACAAAGGTGCCTTCGAGAATCTCTCAAAGGTAGTTGCTGTAGCTTGGTCTAAATGAATGGTGAAGTTTTTTGGATCTGTCGAGTTTTTTTTGAGTATATGTGTTTTCTAAATATGCATAGGGTTTGTGTCCAATTGTATAGTTAAGCACATATTGAAGCTTAATGAAGAGTTTTTGTATGAATGTAATCTCTCACAGCCAAAGTTGGCAAACATGTATTTCCTTCTAATATTAATAAAATACTATATTATCGATAAAAATAAAAACTCCCTTTGGACTTTATATTTAACAATCTTAAGGAGTGGTTGAAACTAAAGAGTAGGGAAGGGGCTCACTGATGGGAGTATGTTTTTGAGCTTCTTTTGTACACGAATAATCTTATTTTGATTGCTAGATCAACTCAAGGGTTACAAATGTATTTGGATGAATTTTTAAGCTTTTACAAAGATGTAGGTATGTAAAATAATATTAGCAAGACCAAGGTATGACCTTCTGCAATAGAAGGAAAAGAACTTTGGGAGGTTGGAGAGTACTTTTTGCTCTTAAAAACAAATGTAGAGAAGTAGAGCTATGTGATCGAAAAATTATTCAAATTATTTTTGGACTTTTAGTAATTTTGATGGTGCTTTAGTAGTACTTTTGACATCAAATGTATGCAAATAGAGAGAATTCAAAAGTGCTTGGTTACAAGCATATTCAAACTAAATGTGTTCATTTCCTCCGAGATTCTTTTGGTTGAAATAGGTGCAATTCCTTTTGAGGCCATCACTATGGTACACCTTTGAGATGTCTTAAAGGAGTTGGGCAAATAGAAACAACGTGTTAGCCCACATTGTGTTTAAAGGTGTCCTAGTGAAAGAAGAAGACACACATGAAACAAAATTGTAAGTGGATGAGCAAGTGACACATTTACTTGAACATGTGTCCTAATATTGGTAGAGAGATGAAGACTTATATGGTTGAGAAGTTTCAAAAGATTATGTGAACTAAGACGGTTGAAAGAAAGAAGAAATATTACTTTGGAAAATTTAACGTCAACATGAATTATCAATAAAAAACCTTTCTAGAGGTCAATGACTCTGTAAGTCAATGATTCTAATTCTCTAATTGAAAACTAATTCACGTAGAAAATAAGACATACTACTAAATATTTTAGAAAGTGAGGGTTTGATCTTCTTACTACAAAAATTGTAAAAATTGAAAAGTTTTTTTTCTTAAAAGTGCGAAGGTGATAATTGCTTTAGGGACAGCTACATATATGTTTTAACAACCACCTCTTTAAAAAATTATTTAGCAAAAAATGAGTAGAGAGAATAAAAAAGATCATTATCGAACTAAGCTAGAGAAGATCAGCTCTTCACAATATAAATATAATAATAATAATAATAATAACAACTTGACCATGTTTGATGAACTTTCTTTTGCCTCGTTAAGTCTTCTATTCTGTTCTATTCGGGACTGGCGGATAGTTTTTATATCAGGCGCGTGTATTCAGCTGTAGAATACATAGCGCGGCTGTTTGATTGCGGGTCGAGGAATTTAGATATGGCTGCCATTATGGCACGGAATTTGGCAGCAGTTTTATCCTCTTCGGCGTTAAGTAAGCATTTGTTTAAATATAACCGTTTATCCCTAATTATTTGATTTTATGTTAACTATACATATTACTGGTTTCGGGAATGCCGTCTTAGCAACTGAACCTGATGCCCTACTAAGTACTTTATGCTCAAGAGTTCGAACAACAAAGGCATTTTGTTCCTTCACCTATAGTTGTGTTTTTGGAGAATCCTAGAATGCAATAGGAATGAGCTTAAAAAAATGTAGGCGGTTGTGATTAAGATAGAAAATGATAATAGTAAGCTAGGTCAAATTTCCTTAGCAATAAGGTGGCTTATAGGTCCAGTTGACACGTTTTCTTGAAATCGAGTACGCATGGGGCGAATGCCTGCTTATAGAGAGTCATGCGGCTTGCAAATCTTAAGACGACAATCCCATCATGTTATCGGTTGCATTAAAATGTGAAGAGTCTTTACAAGTCTTAGGGATATTGCACACGTATGATTATGGGTTTTACTAGAGTATCGCGAATGCTTACAAGTCCAAAGTCTTAGGATATGAAAAGCGCAGCATACTAGGGGGTAAACTGAAGTTTGATGATTTTTTACAAGTCTTAAGGATGGTGCACAGACAGAATCATCGGTTTTACTAAGAATGGCATGAATATTTACAAGTCTTAGAAATAATGTACAAGCAAAAATATGGGGTGCATTTGAGTGTGATGGATGTCTAAATATTCTCGATACCGTGTTGAATTCAGGTCATCACCTTTCTCAATATGTTTTTGAAGTATTATTTTATGCATGAAAAACCAACTGTCATGTATACCAGGTTCTGGTAAGCGTCGTGTTTATGGTGATAGAAATGGAAGTGATGAATTTCAAGCTGCGTGAAGATAAAGTACCTCATGGATTTAAAAGGAGCTCATTAGAAACTCAAGGGATGTTCCATGTGGATTACCAGCAAGTAGAACTAGGAATAAAGCCAATTTTCTAGACTAATTCAAGGGATGTTCCATGTGGGTTACCATTTAGTAGAACTAGGATATTAAGCCAATTTAATAGACTAATTAAAGCTTTGATAATTCGATTGGGAATCCTTTGAGATATATGTTTGGAATATAGTGTTTTTATATATTTTTATAAGTAAGTGAGAGAATTGGGTTCCTGTCCCTTTATTTTATCTTTGAAAACATTTTTTACATACAAAATAATTATTTCCAATTGAACACAGGACTTAAGAAGATCATGTGATCTTAGCCTAACTAAAGAAGAGGATAAACCTTCCTATCCAAAATTAAATGTTTACTAACAGAAAAGTTTTCAACTACATTTACCACCTCTTTCAGCCATTCCTACAATTCTCAACAAAGCAGAAATTTCCTTTAAGTCCTTAATGCACCTATGAATTCTTCCTCATATTCTTAAAGATTAATCTGCTTTTGAGCTAGATTCTTCTAGCTCAGAGAGAAGACAGGAGGTAGTTGCGCACATGCTTCTCATAATAATGTCACTCCTACAGTGTCTGGTCATTCTCAAATGCCCCACCCCTCAAGAATTCTTAAATTTCTTAAAAACTACAGGCTCATATTAAAAAAATTGTCCAGACACAGAAAACATCCTGCCAGCAAGATGGCCATGACATTTTGCTTTGTTGAGCAGCAGTGAATCTGAAAATTTGTGACTAAGTTTGCCGCAGCAGTCTAAAATTTAATTCTTGTAACATTTAAAATAAAAGAGCTTCAAATGCAATCAATTCAGGGTACATATTTTAAATAGCTACTGCCAAACACTGCACCATAAACAAACAAGATGGACTATAATATGGACAAGGGTGATCATATTCCATCAATATAAGATGCTCCACTAACTTTTTAGAAAACAGATTTGCTTGAGAACATGAATCAGTTAGTTCATCCATATTGTCCTTTTCATCGGATTTTGATATGGAAGAGCTTGGTTAATTCATCTTTAGTTTAAGCACAGGTACTCAAACTGGTGCAGGAGCACCCTAGGAGCACATGTTGGGTCAACATGGCCAAATTTGAGTTTTATTTGTGTTCTTTTATGTAAACAAGGCCATTTGAGGCCATTATGATGTATTTGGACCTGATTATGCAAGTCTGAGGTCCATGGGGTAAAACAGGTAAAAGTTGCTAAAAACTTGTCATTATTGTCAAACAACTTTTCTTGCAAAGTTGTCATAAAGTAAAAAATTGTTGTTTTGTTAGTTGTAATTCAAGATATGGTTACCAACAGTTGGAAATGGTTGGGAAACATATAAAAGGTCATGTAATGTCGACCCAAGGGGGTTGGTATGATGAAAGCAATAAAAACAAACACTTTTTCCTGTGTTCCACATGGTTTTTGGATGTCTCAGAGAATTATTCGGAATTGTACGTAGCCCTGTGATCTAAGAGTGATTGGAATGGATGGAGATTTGAATAAGCTTTCATTTAGCGTTGGTCTCATCCATTTTTATTAAGGTTTGCACATTTTATAAGCATTTTACTGAAACAGGGTTGAAACCCTAGGTGTGAGGGTTTGGTCCACAACATATTGTTTTGGGGCCCATTCCACTGTTGAAAAATCCTATAAATCAGTGGAATGGAGGGTCTTTGGATGTATTTTTATGTTTCGTAAGTTTGCAGGGGCAGGGGAGCGAATTTGATGCAATTTTGGTGATGCGCTAGGCTGGAAACCACTTGTTTTTGGCATGGGAAGATAGCCAAGAGTTGGCTTTTGATTAAAATCCATTGGAAAAGTGTGGGAGTTGGTTTGGGAAGCATAGGCAGACCATTTGGGACATGTCTGAGCCATTTGTATGAAGGTTTGGGGCTTGGAGTTTGAAAACCTTGTTGTGACCTAGTGAAACAAGCCTAATTTGGCCTTGCAGCAGAGTAGCAGTCCACTTTTGAGGGATTCCTTACAAAATAACCCCCTCTAATTTTGAGATATGTTGTATAAAGCCCAAATGGGTAACCAAAAGTGGTCTTATATCTTCTAGGTCGGTTCTACAACACAAGTTATGGCCAAAATACATGATTTGCTGCTCCCTTTTGGTCTAGTTGCTGATTGCCAGTCAATTAATGGAGGACATGTTTCAAAGAAACTCTATCCAAGTTTTTCAAAAGTTGAAGACGGGCCAAAAGGGTATTCCAAAAGGTGATCACATTGTCAAGGTTGTGCAATCCATGGGAGTTATGCTTGAAAACCTTGTTTTGAAGGGCTACTAGGAAGACTAGGCCTAGTAAGTGAAAATTCACCATCAAGGAGTTTGAAACTTGCACTAGATGTTTGAAAACCTTCAAAGTTGTGAATTATGGTATCAATGAGGTCATAGCCAACCTGCTCTGCATCACAAACATGCTTACTTCATTGTGTTAATATTTCAGACTTTGAAAAGAAAATAACAATCTATAGATGATCTTTTAGAACTACGACTTAGGCCCTTCCGAAAATATAGAAAAATATAGATGAATAGAAGATACATATTACCTGGTTTAGATGTTTGAAATCTGCTGAGTGATTGTAAGAAGAAGCCTTCAATCCAATGCTATTATTCTGCTCCAATTGGCTCTTTAAGTCTGCTACAATTTGCTCTTTAATTTCTGCTGTAATGCCTCTCCAATTCTGCTACAATATATGAACTTAGGTCTGCTCCAAGTATGTATTTAGGTCTGCTACAAGTGTGAATTTAGGTCTGTTATTCTTCTTTCCAAATTGCCAAGAAGCTGCTATAATGTTGGAACAATTATGCAATGATGATCTGAATTATAAGTCTGCTGAAAGTGCGAAATAAGGCAGTCATGTTATGTTTTCGATGATGCCTAATTCGCACTCCTCGATCCCATATAAGTATGCCTCAAGAGAGGTGTCTCTTCAATATGATAAGGCAGCCGATCGGCTTTTATAATTATTGTTATTTAGTCGCTAACCTCAATAGATAGCTGACTATAATGCAGGTCGACTCTCATAGAAATTTCAACAATTCAATATGCAAGTCGTCCCTCTTCTCAATCATAATGTGATATGTCATATAATAAGTAGCATACTTATTATTTATTTTAATCTTTGCCAAGTCCATAATATTAATAATCATTTGCAATGTAATTTATCTTTGTCTCAAGGCCACAAATATTAACATATTGAATTGCAGGAAATATTGTTGATTCCACTTTTCAACGGCTTCCAATCTCTCTACTCTTTACCATGGTTTTCAAGTCTTCTTTGATCAAACCTTTTATTGGAGTGCATTTATAGATGTGATTTTGAACATTGTAGATTGTAATATGTATCTATAATCTTCCCTCTCTCAAATAGAATTTAATAGTAAATAATTATAATAAAATTGAAATATAAAAATAAATAAATAGATTAATAATAATAAAATAAAATAAAATATAATTACAAGTTAATTAAGGTATTGAAAGGTCAAGAGATACATAATGAAGATTGTGAGTCCCTCAACATAAGATATAAAAGGGAGGAGAGCTAATTTGAAAGGGGACATGGAGGAAGAAAGAAAGAGGAGAGCATAGGAATTAAAGAATGATTAATGGAAGAAGAAAGGAAGGTGAAGAAAACAAGGAAACAACTCTTTCAAAGGGGTGTAATAATGAAGGGTTGTGACTCTTCAAAAGATTGTAACCATGAAGGGTTGCGACTCTTTCAAAGAGGGACAATTATGAAGGGTTAGGACTCTTTCAAAGGGCAAAAATGCTGAAGGGTTGTGACTAGTGTAACCCGGAGACACGTCTCCCCCCTAAAACCCAGACGCACCTGGGATGGGGAGATGGCGTCTCGGCAGTTTGGGCGGAGCAGCCGTTTTGCCGTTGGCTTGGTGGGAGACGTGGGGACGTCTCGACATCTTGGACAGAGACAGGGAGATGTCTGGACGTCCCTCGACCTTGAAGGAGACGCCCAGACATCTCCCGTTATGGCAAGCCAAAAAATACAAGTTTTTAAATTTTTTTTTTGTTCATGGGCGGGAGGATTTATACAAATATAACATTTAAGTATAAGTTTGATTTATTTAATTTCTTATACTTTAAGTTATATTTGTATAAATTATAAAATATATATACTTCAGGATGTTTGAGATAGGTTTTAGCTTCATAGGAGTTAAGATGCAAATTCTAGATTTTGGGGGTTTTCGAAAAATTCTTGACTTAGCCAAATTTCAGGATTCAGCAAGCCTTCAGTAGGGTTACCTCCCACAATCCATCATGGCTTTCTAAGGTCAAACTGAAGCTGGCAAAATGATTCTCAAAGGGTTTTAAGTTTAATTCGTTTTTATCACAAATCACTTGGTTTCGACCCCATCTCTATGAAAGACTTAGCTTAGCTCTTGCCCAAATCCCAGACAGACATAACTTCCCAACAAGCCAAAATCACTCAAACCTCATTTGCCGGACCTAGGGACTTGAAAACAGCCACCAACAAAGATATAAATGTTAGATATTGGTCTTTTTGTGTTGGATATACATGTTAGATATAACTTATATGAATATCTAACATTTATATCCAACACAAAAGGACACATACTTCAACACAATACTTTTACATCTTTATGTCTTATATTGTTATACATCTTTTCATAACTAGCATTTTAAGTACCACATGTATAGTATATACTATATACACCCCCCTCATCCCCTGCTGCGTCCCCCCGCCGTCCCCAAATTGAGGCCCCTCTGTCCACCCGTCCCGAAAACTTGTCCCCTCGTCCCGCCGTCTCCCCGTCCCCCAGGGCGGTGTAACTATGGTTGTGACTCTTTATGCATTCAGCAGTCCCTTGCATCAACAAATATAATCATCAAAGGTTATCTAAGTAATCAGCACAAAGAGCACACAAAAGGACTAGGATCATTTCATAGAGATTGATATAACCCCGTTGCCCATTTGAGATGGATGGCAATTCGAGGTTGATATAACCTCGTTGCCAATCTATAATTGATGACAATTCGAGATTGGTATAATCTTATTGTCAATTTGAGATTGATATAATCTTTGAGGGTTGATATAATCCTCAATAACCAGTATATATTGATGACCAATATATGCATATGTAAAAAGCCTTGGATAGAGGATATCTCTTCCGAGAAGAGGAAAGGACCAGATATTGGCCTTCCTAAGAACCTTAGAGGATGCGCTCTAGAGAAGACGGTGGAATAATCCCAAGATTGCTTAGAATTGATCTTATATCATTCAAGCAAAAGGATCCTTTTCAAGGATTAAGAAATCTGATCTGAGAAACTTACTTTGAGGAATTGTTAGAACTTAGGAATATGAAGGTAAACGTGTTTAATTTCATGTCTATTGTATTTATTTTATCTCCACTAACTTTTGTTATTGCAAGACTATCCAATTAAGATCTAACCAGAGTAGTGGGGACATTATAGGCATCTTCTACATTCTTGTCTCTGGCCTCTTCCCCTTTCTTCCTTCGGTATTCCCTTGCCTCTATATGTGGTGTGAGGGTTAAGTTCCCAAACCGATTCCTGGTCTCTTCTATCAAGTCTTCCCCACCGTACTCCTGGTGGTATTCCTCCCTACCGTACTCCTAGCAGTATTCTTCCCCGTTGTATCGTTCTGCTTTGGCTTCCTCGCCTACCGCGACACCAGCTTGGTTTACTTCCACCAACCCTTCCTCTAGTAACCCTTTGGCAAGTCTCCTCAGCTGTTGCCTTCTTTCTGCTTGTTGTTGTAGCTTTAAGGCCCTCTGAATAGCCTTAGTATTGTTTATATATTATTTTCTATTTTTATCTTTGTTTAGCAAGTTGGGCATGAATTCCTCATCTTGTGCCTAAAACGTAACAAAACACGATATATAAAAGAACGCCCAATGCTTTGTATTAATTCATCAATTGTGTACAATATATGTCAACAATATAACAAAACTGTAACAACGGCTCTACTGCTCTCTTTAATTTCTATTTCTGTTTGGAAGGTTTAATTATTGTGTTGCCTCTGTCGAATTTCGTTCTGTTCCTCCTCTTCCCTTTTCCTATTCCTTTGGCTTCCGTTTTCTTCGTAGTCTTGAAGGATTTGTTGCCTTCTATTTTCCCGGCTGACCTCACGACAATTCTGGAGAGCAAGGAAGGTTTGTGCCAACAGTCGAGGGAGATGGCACATTAATCGGTCCACTGCAGGTTTCACTCCGAGGGCACTGCACACGACACTTTCTAACACCTCTTCATGTGCAGCTTCCCTCTTGACGTGAGTTTCAATTAACGCCTATAGCAACGCGACAAAGTCCACTGTTAATGTCCGTTCACCTTCAAAAAGGTCTAAGTTTTCCTCCTTGTGCTCTTTGCTGCTACTTGCACTGTAGTCTATTGGCTGGCCTATGATTTTCCCTTCGCCATCAACACTTCGTCACTTCCCGAGATTGTATCGGCAATGGTGCCAAATGTTTACCCCTTCAAGTAAAGTGAGTTAATACATCATATAGATAGCACGTAATGTAATACAATAAAAGACAATGCAATATTAGAGAACTGCCAGCTTCTTGATTAATGCTAGATAAGCTTACATACAGTGTTCTGGTTTCATAAGACACCTATTCTCCTACATCATGATGCTTATTCCATCTGAGAGTGTACTGATATAGACCCGAGGGGGTGTGAGGCCAATTGTCGCAACCCTTAACTGCCTACCCCTCGGTTACACTAACAAACATAACGACACTTAACAACAATTATATTATTTCCCAACAACAACAATCACCAAATAAAGAATAAGTATATGCAATTTTACTACAATGTTAGTGTAAAATAATCTGCCTATATAGTTATGGATTCTCACATTAATTCTTCCATATGGACTATCCTTCACAAATAGTGCATTTGTATGATGTAACTCCTGCCCATTCCACTGTAGGAGTCTTGCCTTTGTATGATGTAGCATAGCCCATTTCACCACAAGCCTTGTTCCCTTGCCTTTGTATGATGTAGCTCATGCCCATTCCACTGCAGGATTCTGTTGTGAGTTTTTCACACCATCACCCCATTGCAAATGGGGACCCCCTCTTTTGCTCGTAGTTGTTAGGCTCGACAAATTTTGGCATTATATTGGGCAATTTTGAGCTTTAAAAGATTGAGAGGTAATGGGGAAATCAACTAGCCAGGTTGTGATTTTAAAGTGGGAACATTAAAAATAAAGTTTGTCGGGTCCATTTTATAATGGGTTCAACATAAAATTCTAAGTGTTTAAATTTTGGCTAGTCAGTTAGTCCAAAATTCCATATAAAGGCATATTCCATGCATAAGGGCCTTAAAACCCTTATAAAATTGATTTTTTATGTACAAAACGACCAAAATCCTAACAAAAAAATTAATTTTCTTTATAAAAATACACAAAATCCGGATTATACATGAATTTCCCTTCATATTTTGATAAAAAACCGGACTATATATGAATTTCCCTTCATATTTTGATCAAAATCCGACTATACATGAATTTCCCTTTATATTTTGATCAAAATCCAGACTATACATGAATTTCCCTTCATATTTTGATCAAAATCCGGACTATACATGAATTTCCCTTCATTAATTGGTTTTTTCCTGAAAAATTCTAAGTGTTGGGGTTAAAATCCAAGCATACTATGAATTTCCACCACTTTGGATGAATTCTGCTTGAAAATTTTCTAAGTGTTTGAAGAATCCAGACTAAGGTCGATTTTCCCCCAAGGGTGAGCTTGAAAATTTTCTAAGTCTGGAAAGTGTCTAGACAGGTGTCGTTTTTCCCCAGGACTGAGTGCATAAGCTAAAATTTTTCTAAGTCTAGAAAGTTGTCCAGACTAGGGTCGATTTTCCCTTGGGCTGGATGGGGAAAGTGTAAATTTGTCTAAGTGTTAAATTTGTCCAAGCAAGGGTCGAATTTCCCTTTGAGGGCCAAATTGCAACATTTTTCAAAGTGTCAAATTTGTCCATACTAGGGTCGATTTTCTCCCCTTTTGATAGCAAAGCAAGATCAAAGTTTCTTTTTCTAAGTATAAAGCGGATTTTTATCCAAACTTTGACCGATTTTCCCTACCTTGCATGGATGGAGTTGGAGTTTGGACATGGTTGCAAGTCCATACAAGTTGTGGACTTAGGCAAATTTTGGGAGTCCAAGCTTGGGTCGATTTTCCCATTTTCCAATTGGCGAGTCTAGAGGATTTAAAACCGAGATCAGTGGCTTTAAAACAAAGCGTTATCTCCTATGAAGGAAAGTTGCTTGACACGCAACTATTGCTTTCTTCATTAGACAGATAAAGCAAGGACATGCATCAGATGTTTCCTCAGTAAATTGGTACTCCACTAAGCAATGAATCTGATGAAGATTTGGAGTTAGGTCATGCTTAATGAGCACAATTAGGGCCAGGACCCTATATATTCTTCTGTCCAAGGCAAATAGAAGTTGCCTTCATTCTGCCGAGCAAAAGAGTGAACCTGTACGCTAAAGAAGCCAAGGGTGAAAAGAAGAAAGAAGATTGTGCAGAGTAGCACAATAGTAGAGGAGAAGACACTTGCAGTGACCGATGATGCTTCTCAGTTGAGCACAAACAGAGATCTTATCAGGCTATGCTTAGCCATCTGTAAAAGGTCAAACCTTCTATTGTTCTCTAGCAATTACAATAGTTAAATCCCAGTATTTAGGTGGACTCTAACAGGTCCCTTGTATCAAATCCCTTAACCGGGTGGCATCTTGTAAGGTGTTCAAAGTCCTTTAATCAGGCAAGCACTAAACAGCCTTATTGTAACAAATCTCTTAACCGGGTCGCACCTAGCAGTGTGTTAATATCCTTGAACCGGGAAAGCTCCTTATAGGGCATACTCGAGAAGAGTACAAAATTTGTGAGGTATCCTCACACCGTGGTTTTTACCCTAACTGGGTTTCCACGTGATAAATTTGGTGTCACTGTGTGATTGTTTGCTTAATGTTATCATATGCCTATAACTGATTGCCTTTCAGCTATAAGTTTACTTCACCAGATTTAAAGTGAAAAAAGTTTTAGAGGTGTTGATTCACCCCTCCCCTCTTAGCACCGGTTGGGACTGTCAATTGGTATCAGAGCCAAGTCTTGTTTTCTTTGCTGCTTAACCACACAAGGAAAAAGTCAAGATGATGAGAAAGGAAGGACCAAAGTTTTCAAAGGAAAACTTCACCTTGTGGTGCAGTAGAATGAAGCTGTATATGAAGACCACCGAAGATCAATACTGGAATCATGTTACCACCGATTACAGTGAGCCCACTGGCACTTTGACACCCGATCAACTGAAGATCAAAAGTGAGCACACGACTGCCATGGATATGATAGTAAGCACCCTTCCTGATCATGTCTACGCTGAGATCGAACATCTTGAATCTGCCTTCAAGATGTGGAGCAAGTTGCAAACGGTTTATGGACGAGACCCCAATGTTCAAACAGCCAAAGTTGAAAGCCTCAGAGGAAAATATGATGATATGAGGATGAATGAAGGAGAAGACATCGAACAATATAGCAACAGGATCAAAGAGGTGATCAACTCCATCAGAAGCGCTGGAGGAAAGCTCAGTGAAGAGGAGGTGGTCAGTAAAATATTGAGAACTCTCAGACCTCAGTATGCCATCAAGATCTCTGCCATCCAAGAGCTCAGATCAGTGACCACAGATCAAGTCACCCTAGACTCCCTAATCGGTAAGCTGATTGCTTTTGAATTAAGTAACTTTGATAATAGCTTGTTCGTTTAGGAAGCAACGTTTAAATCTTTTGTCAACGTTTCTTCCACCAAAAAGGGAAGAGCAACCAGTAATTGCTATGCCGGTAAGATTGGCAACCTTGTTGAGAATCTGCTCTCAGAGGAGATGGAGCAAGATGAGTTTGAAGCACTCATTGCTAGGCGATTCCCCAGAGGAAAAGGAAAGTACAAGGGAAAGCTCCCTTTGAAATGCTTCTCTTGCAACAAGATAGGACATATGCTGCAAGGTGTCTTGATAATGAACATAAAGATAAAAGAGACCGGTTCAAGAGCAAAGCAAAGAAGAAATGCTACCTTGCAGAGGAAGGAGTCACGAACAATGAGTCTGAAGACTCAGATGATCTAGAAATTGCATTTGTGGCAATAAAGGAGGAGAGCCCTGTGATAAGTGAAATTGCGCTTATCTCACGATCACATCAGTATGATGATTGGATCATCGATAGCGGATGCACTCACCACATGACCGGTGACAAGAACAAATTCATTAGCTTGGAGCTCAATAACAGTGGATCAGTTACCTTCGGAAATGATGCTCCCTATGCCATTAAAGGTAAAGGCTCTATTGCACTCTGCAACGATGCTGTCTGTGAAGATGTGTACTGGGTTGAAGGACTCAAGTACAACTTGATGAGTGTTGCACAATTGAATAACAAAGGATTCCTGCTGGAATTTGGACAAGGGTCCTGTATAGTAAAGAATCAATCCGAAACTCATGTTGCAACCGATAGACAGAGCAAAGGTAATCTCTTCTACCTCGACTCAATGGAAGGAGCTTGTCTCATAGCCTCGGTCAAAGGAGAATCAAGCAAAATCTGTCTTATGACCAAAGAAGACAACAACTGGTTATGGCACAAAAGGCTCTGCCACAAACTTTGACAGTATTGTCAAAGTGAGCAAAAAGAAAACGGTAATAGGACTTCCTGAGATTACAAAGCCCATCAAGGGTGTTTGTAAAGATTTTCAGTTAGGAAAGATGACCGGAACATCTTTCAACAGTAAGTCCTCTGCTGAGAATGTTCTAGACCTGGTGCACACTGACGTGTGTGGACCAATGAGAACAAAGAGCTACCATGGAGACCGATACTTTATGCTCTTTGTAGACGACTTCTCTAGTATGATGTGGACACTCTTTCTTAAGGAGAAATCAAAAGCTTTCCACATGTTCAAAATCTACAAAGCTAGAGTGGAAAATGAGACCTGTAAAAGCTTGAAGTGTTTGAGATCAGACAGAGGAGGTGAATATACCTCTCAAGAGTTCACGCATGGAATAAAAAGACAGCTATCTGCACCAAGGACTCCTCAGCAAAATGGAGTAGTAGAAAGAAGAAACAGGACGTTGATTGATTGCGCTAGAACCTTGCTAATTCAGAAGGATCTGCCTCATCACTTCTGGAGAGAAGCTGTTAGTACTGCCGTCTACATACTCAACCGAGTTCAAGTAAAAAAGGAACCGGTAAGACTCCTTATGAACTATGGTTTAAGCATACCCCCAGTGTAGGTTACTTCAAAATCTTTGGTAGTAAATGTTACATCAAAAGAGATATGTATTCTGGGAAGTTTGATCCCAAGAGTGATGAAGGAAATTTTTTGGGTTACTCTACCAAAAGTAAGGCCTATCGGTGTCTGAACAAGAGATCAGTCAAGATAATTGAAAGCATCAATGTAAAAGTTGATGAACCTTCAGAATCGGTGATTAAAGAGATGAAAGGTCATAACAATCATGACAATCTTGAAGAGAAAAGCGAAGAAAATGTCTTTGAGTTTAATGAAATAGCTACTGAAGACAAAGAAGAACACCATGAGAACAGACACCCGGTTCAGGAAACTGCTCTTGAAGCACAAGGTAGTGAACAAGGAGATGTTCAAAATCATGGTGAAGAAATTGGTCAACAGGAAGAGCCTGACCGGGAACAGTGCCCGGTTCTCCCAAGGTATGTCACATATCACTCTGCTGAGAACATTATTGGTGACAAACATGCCAATGTTTTGACCAGGAAAAAGATCAAAGAGAATATCTGCTTACTTTCCTGCATAGAGCCCAAAACAACAAGGGAAGCCCTAAAAGATGAAAACTGGGTCAAGGCCATGGAGGAAGAAATTGAGCAAATTGAGAAGAATGACACATGGGATCTTGTGTCAAGACCTAAGGACAAGAATGCCATAGGGACCAAGTGGGTCTACAGAAATAAGCTGAATGAGGAAGGGAAAGTAGTAAGAAATAAGGCAAGATTGGTCTGCAAAGGATATGCCCAAGAAGCTGGATTGGACTAGGGAGAAACCTTTGCACCGGTAGCAAGACTAGAAGGAGTGAGAATTCTTCTTGCTTATGCTGCACACAAGAAGTTTAAAGTGTATTAGATGGATGTCAAGTCTGCATTCCTGAATGGTATTCTGTAAGAAGTCTACATTGAACAACTGAAAGGCTTCACATCTGCACATAAGGATGGAATGGTCTGTAAATTGAAGAAAGCTCTTTATGGGCTTAAGCAAGCTCCAAGGGCTTGGTATGAGAGGTTGCATTCATACCTTCTAACCATAGGATTCACAAGAACCAGGGACAACAACAATATGTATCTCAAGACTAGAAAAGATGGAAATTTGATTGCTGAGATCTTCGTGGATGATATCATCTTTGGAGGAGATGACAGGATGAGCAAAGCCTTCGCTAAAGAAAGAATTTGAGATGTCTATGATAGGCGCAATAAAATTCTTCATTGGACTACAGGTCCATCAGCTGAAAGAAGGAATTTTTATTTCTAAGTCCAAGTATATCAAAGAAATTCTTAAGACCTTTGGACTTGATGATTCTAAATCGGTTGGAACCCCAATGATAACTAACCTCAAGTTATCAAACAAGGATGATGCTAAAGAAGTGAATGAAACAATGTATCGGTCCATGATAGGTAAACTGGAGTATACTGTTCACAGTAGACCGGACAGTGCACATGCAGTTGGCATAGTGGCAAGATTCTTTGCAAATCCCAAAGAGACACATCTAATAGCAGTAAAGAGAATCTTTAGATATCTAAGGGGAACTGAGGATTATGGATTATGGTTTCCTCACAAGGGAGGATTCAAAGTAAAAGTATACACTGATGCAAATTGGGCTGGAAACATTGATGACAGAAAGAGCACAAGTGGTGGTGCATTCTTTCTCGGTGGAAGAATTGTTTCTTGGACAAGCAAGAAACAGAATTGTATATCCCAATCTACTGCAGAGGCCAAATATGTTGCTGCCACAATCAATTTTACACAGGTGATCTGGGTAAAACAATTGCTGGAATGAATTAAAGAACAGATACCTAAACCGATAGCTATCTATTGTGATAGCACCAGTGCAATTAACATATCCAAGAACCCTGTTATGCACTCCAAGACAAAACACATTGCTATCAAGTATCATTACTTGAGAGAGCTGGTACAAGACAAGGAGGTGAGACTAGAGTATGTTCCCACCAAGGAACAAATTGCTGATATCTTCACAAAGCCATTACCAAAGAGTACTTTTGAGTATCTCAGAGGTAAACTAGGGGTGATACCCCTTCATGATCTTTAGTAAACTTGGAAAGGAGGTCATCAGTTCATTGTGATTCAACAGAGGGTTACACCTCATCTTTTCTGGACTAATGAAAAGGAATGCTGCTCATAGGGGGAGCAGATTAGAAAAAGGTAGTTTTTTTGACTAACCTTTGGCAGCATTGCCAAAAAGGGGGAGAGTTTGGCAATAACCGGAGGACTGTAACAGTTGTAGTGGTACAGAGATACAAGCACAGTAAGGTGATTTATTGAAAGTTTTGTCATCAATGCCAAAGGGGGAGATTGTTGGCATTAAGTGATGATAACTAGTAAGCCTGTTACTGGTACTAATGTTGTCATTGATTGGCAAAAAAGAGTATTGAGACTTGTCATCTCTATAAAGTCTATAGATCCAAGGAGATTTGTATGAAAGGAAGATAGTTTAGCAGAAGTAGTGGCTGTTAAACGAATACCACCGGTCACTATACAAAGCATCAGCAACCGAGCAATGTATACAGTATAGCAAAGGAGGATTCAACCGTGGCCCTAGCTACAACCAGTGTAGTAAAAAATAGGGACAACAACACCAAACCGGTGTCAACAATACAATCGAGGACGGTGCAACCGATGAGCTAAGGAAAGGGGCAGTAACAGGTCAACAACCCTTACCTATTCACAGCATGAGGATCTTAACCGATCTATTAATGACTCCGGTATGAACCAAGGAAGTCATAGTTAGACTAACTATTCCAACTAACTCTTTGACAAAGATTTTCTGCTCTAAATCCGGAAGTCTTTGAGTTAAATTGGCGATTGGTTTGGAGCGAGTCTGGAGGTTTTAAAGCCGAGATTAGTGGCTTTAAAATTGATGATCGGATTGAGGCGAGTCTGGAGGATTTAAAACCGAGATCAGTGGCTTTAAAACAAAGCGTCATCTCCTATGAAGGAAAGTTGCTTGACACGCAACTACTGCTTTCTTCATTAGACAGATAAAGAAAGGGTATGCATCAGATGTTTCCCCAGTAAACTAGTACTCCATTGAGCAATGAATCCGATGAAGATCAGGAGTTAGGTCATGCTTAATGAGCATAATTAGGGCCAGGACCCTATATATTCTTCTGTCCAAGGCAAATAGAAGTTATCTTCATTTTGCCGAGCAAAAGAGTGAACCTATACGCTAAAGAAGCCAAGGGTGAAAAGAAGAAAAGGGTGAAAAGGAGAAAGAAGATTGTGCAGAGTAGCACAATAGTAAAGGAGAAGACACCTGTAGTGACTGGTGATGCTTCTTAGTTGAGCACAAACAGAGATCTTATCAGGCTATGCTTAGCTATTTGTAAAAGGTCAAACTTCTTATTGTTCTCTAGCAATTACAATAGTTAAATCCCAGTATTTGGGTGGACTCTAACAAGTCCCTTGTATCAAATCCTTTAACCGAGTGGCATCTTGTAAGGTGTTCAAAGTCCTTTAATCAGGCAGGCACTAACCAACCTTATTGTAACAAATCTCTTAACCGGGTCACACCTAGCAGTGTGTTAATATCCTTTAACCGGGAAAGCTCTTTATAGGGCGTACTTCAGAAGAGTACAAAATTTGTGAGGTCTCCTCACACTGTGGTTTATACCCTAACCGGGTTTCCACGTGATAAATCTGGTGTCACTGTGTGATTGTTTGCTTTCTGTTATTATATGCCTATAACTGGCTGCCTTTCAGCTATAAGTTTACTTCACCAGATTTAAAGAGAAAGAAGTTTTAGAGGTGCTGATTCACCCCTCCCCTCTCAGCACCGGTTGGGACTGTCAATCTCCTCTACCCCTTTTGCCCCATTTCATTTGATCCTCCTTTATTCTTCCTATGTAATGTCCTCATTTTGAGTGAGCATCTGAATTAATAGATTTAGTCTATCACTGGGTCCTTGTAGGCTAATACTGGTGATTAGAGGGCCTTGATGTGGGTTTTGACTCGTTTTGAGGGACTTACTATTTATAGTAAGTCAATAGTTGGTTTCGATGAGCTCAGATGAACTAGAGGAATTAAATGATGCTCTCAGTTTTTATTTTTCGGCTTCCGATTTGGGCTCCAAGATTCTTGGAGGGAGGTTGTATTATTTGAAAGTCACTCCGTTTGGTTCATTCATCGTCTTTTGTCATCAAGATCATCCCTGTGATGTCAGATTTCGATTCTAATCCTTCTTCAGTCATTTTGGCAAGACGGGTGAATTATGATTATTATTTAATAAAATTGGCAAAGGTTGCTATTTTTATTGGGATTGTATTTTGGGCACCTTGGTGTTCTAGCTCGTTGGAACCGGGTTGAGAAGTTCTAAATCTTGAGCACATAAAACAGGTACCCTATGTGTCGGAATAAGATTATTTTAATGAAAGGGTCATTTTCATCATTAAAGTGGAGGGAAATATAATAGTTTATTAAATTTCAAATGTGCAACCATAAAGCAAGTTGCTTTTAAGTGGAGGTGTGAAGGTGAAGTTAGCTGTTGGTGTAATCGGGAAGCTTTTACATCAAATTATCTACAAAAGCAATGGCTTGTTGCAAATGAATTTATTCTCGGCTATTGATTTTAATTACATGGAGAATTTGCTGAAGAGTTTCAACAAGGGTTTGTGAGGATTGATTCCTCTCTGTTTGCACTTTGAATCATTGAGAAATTGTGGTGAATTGTTCTCTGAACATCATAGAATTAATTTGGATTATTCTGATTACAATTTGGTGCCGTTGTATACCAAATTTGTTCATTATTTGTTGCAAATTGACCAGGGTTTCTTGGTGCCTCAATTGCCTTCCAAGTTTGTTGCACACTGTGTTTTTGGAGGGTGTTTGGTGGTCTAATTTGGGTTGGGACGCCATCATTTGAGGAAGCAGTGATTTCTTTATGGCTGCGAAATGAAATAGAAGGGCAGCGTGTGTGTTTCAAGGGCTTGGAGCATTCATTTTTGGGCAGTCCTCTTCCCTATAGAAGGCTGTGTTTGGGTTTGCAAGGCTGTGTTTTCACCTTAGGCAGCGGTACAACATCTTTGGGCTGTGTTTTTGACTCCCTCAACAAGCCGTAATATAATGTCCCCATTTTGAGCAAGCATTGGAGTTAGTGGATTTAGCTTATCATTGGGTCCTTGTAGGCTAATTCTGGTGATTAGAGGACCTTGTTGTCGGTTTTGGCTCCGTTTTGAGGGACTTACTATTTATAGTAAGTCATCATATGGTTCTATTGAGTCAGATGATTTAGAGGAGTTATATGATGCTTTTAGATTTTATTTCCGGCTTCCGGTTTGGACTCCAAGATTCTTGGATGGAGCGTCTATTTTTAGTAAGTCACCCCGTCAGGTTCATTCATCATTAGGATCACTCTTGTGCTGTTAGATTTTGATTCTGATGCTTCCTCAGTCGTTTTCACAAGATGGGTGAATTATGATTATTATTTAATTAAATCGGCTAAGGTTGCCATTTTTATTGGGAATGTATTGTGGGCATTTTAGTGTTATAGCTCGTTGGAACCAGATTGTGAAGTTTTAAATCTTGAGCTCATAAAATAGGGATCCTATGTGTTAGAGTATGATTATTTTAATGAAAGGGTCTTTTTTTCATCATTAAAGAGGAAAGAAATATAATAGTTTATTATATTTCAAATGTGCACATAAAGCAAAGTCTTTTGTAAGTGAAAAGTGTGTGAGAGAAGATATCTTTTATTATAAAAACAATGCTTTGGGCAAAAGCAATTCATCCATTGATCATTTTATGAAATTGAAAAGTCGGAGAAGTTTTGCCTTGTGGAGAAATCGAACTTTGAGAAGGATAGCTAGGGTTTGAGTTTGGTCTTCAATTTGGAGAGAACTCATTCAGATATTTATGCAATTTGAATGGAATGGATTCATCAAGGAATTGAGAGTGCAGATTTATTAATGAAATCTAATACAAGGACTGTCGTACTGTTATTAAGTAAATCAGAATTGTTTTCAGAGAGCTGCGTTTCAACTTGGGTGGTGTGAGAAGTGAGATAAAGGTTGCGTACAGATTTGGGGGACTGCCGTATCACCCTGGACATTCTATGGTGTGTAAACATAAGGGTAAATTGGCTGCGTGGGATGCTGGCATCTTTCCTTGGCTGCATTAACATTTTGGAGGGTTGTGCCATTAGTAGAGAAGGTCCGTGGTTAATTCAAGCCTCTCCACTCTTCCTTTCAGCATGTGTAACAATCGGTTGGTGATTGTGTCCTTCAATCGGGAGCTGTGACTTACCATCTAAGGCTGCATATCATTCCATGAAGAGTGGCGTCACATATTGGGAGTAAATTAATTAAGGTGCTGCATTCTATTTGGAATTTGTAATGTTTATAAATAATTTCAGCATTTGATTAAGCTTTGGAATAGAAATTAATTTGCTGCTGTTATTAAGTTATTCAATTCATTTTGGGAAAAATTGTAAAAGGTTATAAATTTTGTGAGACTAAAAAATAATTTGCAAATAAATTAGAATAGCTGGATTGCTATTGAGAGCCAGTTGGGCTCATTACACGTAATTCATATGCTAGTGAACTCTGAGGTGCACAATTAAATATTTGTAATTGCATTGTCTTCTTTATACACATCTGCAAGTGTTCAATAAATTGCAAATAATAGTTTTAGCTGGAAATTGTGCATTTTAGATTTGGAAATTCAATTTGCATCCTTCATGTTATGGAAACTCAAAAAAAACAAATATATTTGAAATTACAAAAAAATTGCAAAAGACAATTCAAACAAAAAAAATAAACATCATCATTCAGCATTGATAGAGCAAGAGCCAACATGGCTCTTTACATCCTATGTGAGGGAGAGGTCATACCTCTTCATCACGTATGCTTTTTAACAAGAGTCATGACCATTCATAGTTGACCCTCTTTTAAAGAGTCACAACCCTCTTAATTACAACCCTTTCAAAGAGTCAGAACCCTTTATAATCATAACCCTTTTGAAGAGTCACAACCTTCAAAATTACAACCCTTTCAAAGAGTCACAACCCTTTATAATCATAACCCTTTCGAAGAGTCACAACCTTCAAAATTACAACCCTTTCAAAGAGTCACAACCCTTTTGAAGAGTCACAACCCTTCACCTTTTTGAAAGTCACTTCCTTTATTTCTTCCCTTTCCTTTCCTTAATACCTCCTTAATTCTTATGCCCCACTCTTTCTTCCTCTTTTCCCGTTTTCCTTAAATGAAGTTCTCATCTCTCCCTTTGATAGCTTTCATTTGAGGGAGACACAACTTTTCCATTCATGCCTTTTGACCTTTTGTCTAACTTAACTAATGTTTAATTATTTTTAATATTATTTTTTTATATATTTTTAATTTAATTATTATTATTTGTTATTTAATCCTATTTCAAGAAGGGGACATGACAAAAAAACTTGAAATTCTAGGAGCCCAAAGTTCTGAAATTCTAGGAGAGCCCAAAACTTTGAAAATCCAAAGATACTTATATTTTCTAAAAATCCAAGAGCGTTAAATTTCTAAAAATGCATAAAAGGGCTTGGATTCAATCAATCCAAAGAGAGATGTTAGCATTTGACTTAATAATGATTTTACTCATGATATGGACATGAAATTAGTGCAATTATTTTAGATTGTTGGAATTATTTTATTCATCATTTTTCCAGATTAAATGTGGCTTATCAAAACTGAGAACTTACAAAGGATTGCAAAGATGAAGCATGTTTTAAAGGGAGTCCTTTCGGAATCAAACATTTTATCACTCTAGAAGATGGCTGAGGACACCTATCTAGGGCATATTAACATGGAAGTTTTCAAGGAAAAAATGTGAATAACTTTTGAGGAATTTGTTGTTGAGCTGGCATCCATGGAATACGGGATAAGAGCTTTACCAAAGCCCCCCAAGGAGGACTGCAAAGATACTATTTCAAGATTCCTAGGATATGCTGTGAAAGAAAAGAATATTGGGCATATGGTGTTGGAAGATGATTTGATGTAATCTAGTGCTTAGCTAATTTTGAATATAAAATTACAGCACCTCTTCCCTATTTTGTCTTTTCCTCCTGGGAATTTGTGTCAAAAGGTATATTCTATCTCTTCCATATTGGGATTTGTGCCAGTTTTGTCTTTTTTTGGCTGCTGTTGCAAGCTTTATTTAAAAAAGGGTTTTGCTTTTGTAACTAACTGCATTTAATATTCTAAGCCACCCTAGGGTTTGTAGTGAATCTTAGCCCTTGATAAGATTAAATCTAGGCCCTTCATTTGAAAGGTGAAATCTATGAAAGGTCATGGCCTTTCTCATTGTAAACAAGAATTGGAAACTGTTGCCAAAGGAGTGCCAAAATTAACAGAAATTCATTGTTGTTGGTGGATATTTGTGTTAAGTTTGAATGTTAGCATGGTTTTTTCTTCTCAAAGTTATTTTAAGTTCGGTAGCATGAATATTTGTTGGAATTGATACATGGTGAAGTTCTAGATTCATACCATTTGGTGCTTGCTGATTTTATCTGAAAATCTGAGGCATTCCATTGAAGATTGCATCAATTTTGTCATAGTTGTGATTTGATCTGGTGTAGAAAAGTTTGACTATTATGGAACTAATCGATTGGTGTCAACAAAGATTCATTTAGATTTTTATTTTAGTTTAGTTCTCTAAACCCTATTATTTTGAAGTTTATTTTTAAAATGAATTTAAGCAAGTTGAAAAACATCCACTCTTATTGCTAAATCTGATTAAACTGAAGTTTTAGACCTTAGGATTCTTTGAGAAATCTTGCAGGAACAAATTCCAGCTTGTTAGTGTAATGCCCCTTGTGATACCAACAAATCACATACATTCACTGAGCTATTTGAAGCACAGTCAAGACCTGGCTGCCAGAACCTTTGGTTGATACTATTTGAGTCATAACACAAGATATCCGTTGAAGAGAGAATAGGATACTTAGTGTATTTTATTATGTTTTGGAGGGTGCAAAAACACCCATCAACAAAATCAGTGCTAGAAGGTGTGTAGTTCAAGTCCAAAGCAAGCTAGAACCAGTATAAGCTTTCAAGTTTTAAATCTGAGATATGCTAGATCTCTTTCAATATACTGGAAAATCCAAAAAAATTATAAAATCTGAAAATACAAAAGAATTTTGAGTTAAAATGGATGAACACCAGTTTCATATTTCTTGTTGTGGAGTCAGTCTTCAGGTTAATATTTCCAAACTTCATGAGGTTTTGAATAAAGAGTTGTACCCTCAAGATCTTTTTCATTTTGCATCATCAGCAAAATGTAGAATTCACGTACCATAGGGCATGATGAACTGAATTGCTTAACTTTTTTGTCAAGAATGGAGCTGGCTTACAAAGAAGAGTTCCTTTTGGGAAATACATAAACTTGTGGCTCTTTCAGAATCAAATGAGATTACCACCTCAGGTGATAGTGATGAAGCTTTTACAAGATTCAAAGAATTGACCAAGAATCAGCCAAGTATTGAGAACAAGCTATGTTTAGAAGATATACTGCTGCCCAATTGGTACAGGGTGCATAATGAGGCCCACTCAGAATTCACATGTACTTAATGTGAAGATGCAATCAAGCAAGTCAAAGACCATTTGGGACTGTTGGAGCAACAATATATATGCAGTGAAGAGTGTTCAGACGAATATATTAGAAACAATATTCAACAAGAAGACATTGGAGCAGATTTTAGGACAGCAGTGAAAGATTTTGTTGGCGTATCAGTTGGTTGCAATAGAAATGAGTTTCCAGTGGAGAGAACATCTGAAGATAATGATAAATGTCTTGACATTTTAGTGCATGAAGAGATAAAATTGTTGCTGTTGTCATTCGGATATCTGAAACAGAGGATTTAGAAAATGGACTAAATGGATTAAAAGATTGTAATGACTCATTACAATCTAATGTTTCATCAATTAATGAAGAGAGAAATGATTCAGATAAATAATAAATTACAAAAGTAAGAAACCATTTATGTAACAGAAAGAATATTTCAATAAAGACTTACCTGCTGCCCCAAATAAAGTATCAATTAATGATCGGATGTCGAAGGATATAGGGAATTTTTCTTTGTCCAATACTGATTGTTTGTTGCTTTTGGCTGATCTCAGTAAGGTGGATTCATGCATATCATATGAAGAAGCTCATCTAAATATTATTAGTATGCTGGACTTTTTAGATAATACTGAAAATAGTGATCAAATAACCATGCAGGATGGAGATGAGCAGGCTGCTACAATAGTGGTAGCCTCTTGCAGCTTTTCACCATTTTAGGAACCACTTGCCTGACATAAAGGGTTTGTGCCCATGAATGTGAATATCTTTTAAAAGTGGGCTTAAAATTTTCTTATATTTGAAGTTCATCCTCACAAAGATTATCATTAGTCTAGGATAGCAAGAATATTTTCTACATTATGCTTTTGTTTAAGATATTGGAAGTAGAATTTGCAGGGCACATTGCCTTCTGCAATTCCTCTCGCCCTATATTTTTGAAATTTTTTGAGTTGAGATTCTAATTCACTAGTTTCTTTTGCTTTTCTACATTGAAAGGATCCAAATCCAACTTGTGTGTAGCTTGTTGAATTTGAAGTTGAGCTTCTTTTTCTGTAATGTCCCCAGATTGGTTACCCCAAAAGGCTGGGACAATTACTCCAATTTCTCATCCTTACTCTGTCCAGGTACTTGCACTTGGGCTAAGTAATGGGAATTATATGAGGTTATAACTACTATATCTGATGTAAACAATATGAATGTATATGATAATATGGATATTGCTGTATCAATAGTAATGTCTGGTATTCTGAAATGAGATATGCTATGAATGGGATGTCCGCTATCACTTATAGTGATAGTATGTTCAATGCCTCCTCTAATTAATGTCCTAAAGTCTCCCAATGATCAATGATGATCCCTGTCCGATCTCCTATGAATACTTCCTTGTAGTATATATAATAATTTATCTTCAGATATATTCTGTCTTTTCTATCAATCCCCTTTAATCATATCCACATCTTTAAGAAGAGATCACACCCAACCAATGAATCATTATCTCATAATCGTTTCTTTATGGCTGTTAGGTGATGTGACTTATCATTAATTAGTTTATGATTATACTTGATATCTTTATCAAATACAACTTACCTTAATATCTGTTCACAAGTACGAGATTAATATTTGCTGGCAACTTATCTTAATATTTGTTGACAACTTATCCTAATATCTTAATATCTTAATATATGTTGTTCAGTGCCCTGACGATGCCTTACATGATTTCATACCACCATTCTTACGTAGCAATGATTGATCTTTATATCTTTATCGCTTATCAATTATGACAGTCGCCTCTTTCATGAATATCACTTCCTTTCTTGATGTTGTTATCTTGTCATCACATTCTGGTCTTATATCTTCATCATTGGTTATGATCCCCAAACTCAGATGCTTTGCAATATATATTGCACTTGGAATCTCCCAGTGACATTTGCGGATATGAAGGATGTTTGCCCAATTTCTCTTCGTTGTACATGGTGTATGCCTGTTTTTCTTTTTTACTTAATTCTGAAGCATCCTTATATACACGTTGCCTGGTCACAGGTTGTGGTCACAACTTTTTACTCTCTCCCTATTTCCATCGTTTCATAGTCAATGGTTTTATTATGTTGCTTCATCGATTGATCTATGATTATTATTGATACATCTATATTGATCAACTATGTTCTGATTAATATCATCGACTAAGTAATATCGACTTATTATTGGAGTCAATCAAGTATGGATTATATATTAATATAATTATTAATTATAGTACGTTGTTTATATATTATTGATATCATTAATATTAATATAGATTGATATTAATAGTATTGATTATTACTATGTAATATTATTTAAGATTAATATTATATTAATTTCATTATTACTTAATATTAATAATGATTAATTAATATTAATAATTATTAACATTATATTTAACAATTATTGGTATGAATCGAATAAGGAAATTAATTATTGATTACGTAAGGACTCATATATTATTTTAATAATAAATATTTAAATTGAGTCTATTCATTTAGAAATATGTTTGCATTGTCAATTAGGGCTCATGACAATCCGCCCCTCTCAAATTTGCTTGTCCCCAAGCAACGATAAATTTTCTACTTATGATTTAATAAGAGAGATTGGTGACTGAATTTAAAACAATATTTCCTTATTTTCGAGAGAATATTTTAGACTATCTCATGGTGGTGCCTATTGGAGTTTGCCCAACACTATGTTTGCATGATAACATGCCTCCAATTCGTCTCTCTCCAGTTATTCTATTATTGTAGATAAATCAAATAGAGTATACACTTGGAAATACAAAATATGCACATGAATGTATGATAAAACATATTAGAAGCATATACTTGAATGCATGAAGACACAGAGCATACACGAAGTATACACATTAATGCATGAAGACACAAAGTGATGCAGGGGCATCACAAGATTCGAAACATCTGACAGATTCGAGGCATTACATACATTATAAATGTTTATGTTTACATTTGATGTCAATATGGATGTAATCGGTGGGGTAAAGTCGGGTAGATGTTAGTATTTTAATAAATGTTTTGTATGATCCTGAAGTTGACGTTGTCAACTCCACGATATATTACTAGTTTAGTAATTTGTTTACTCTAATCGGTAATGTGAACCGTTAGAGGAATTAGAAGGCGTGGAGAAGTTAGAAATAAGTTATGAGAGTTAGTTATCGGGTAGTTTTGAGGAAAAGTCTTTTTATCTCTGCAATGTAATGGAGAATTGGGGGGAAGAGCGTAGGTGTGGAATAGAAGATGGAGTCTTGATAAAAGAGACAGAATGATGTAATAGAGCATAATGAAAGAAGGATCGAATTTCCTGTTAATGTTATTTGGTTCTTCATTGTCGCATTTGTATTTGCTATGTTTCAATTCCTAAATATTTATGTCAGATATAAAATGGAGTAACCGTATTACGGAGTTAGGCAATACTCGAAATCTCTATCATTTGCAGTTTGATTTCAAAGTCTGTTTTAATTTGTTTGATCTTGGCGTCGGGTTTATTTGACTGAGAATTGATTTTAAACTAAGTCGCATTCGTAGGCTTTATCATTTACAATAAGATTTTGAAGATCCATGTTAATGTTTTGACCCAGTTATGTGACAGTGAGACAAACCCGTGAGTAGGGTGTTTGCAGAGAATTTATTTGGTTATGACAAGGTATCGAGTCCGAAGACCGAATGCTAAATTCTATGTGTTGAAACAATTTGTTTACAAGAACCGTTGTACGAGTTGATGCTGGCATCGAGTTTGGTAAGTTGTCTATGCCACGGAATGGTAGAATAAAGATGTGTCCACTGTCATGATGCCAGGTGTAGCCAAGAGTAAGGTTATCAAACCGTAATGCCGTGTATATTAATGTGTTTGCGGTGATTGCTGAGTAGTCTCTTAAATGTCAAAATAGTTTGGATTGCTTTTACTCCATTATAGATTCACAATAAGGATTGTGACAGTCAAGACAACCCGAGACCATTTGAAGATAGCAGAACTTGTGTCCATGTTGGCATTGGAAGATGATGAAAGGTGGCGACAATTTTGTTTGAAATAGACCGAGTGGAAATATTGGTGGAACCATTTAGAATGGTCTCCGAATAACAGTGTATGTTGTTGTCTGCACTATGAGATGGAAAAGATAGTGGTGTTATGTTAGGTGCAGGCTCGAGTTGAATTTGGTCCGCAAGGTGGTGGAATATAGTTGTAGGCCATGACATGCAATAAGTAGTGAAGGTGAAACGTCTGGGGGTGAGCGTTGAGATAGAATTGATATATTGGAATAGTGAAGGGGTCGTGAACCTCTAAAGAGGATAGTTGTCCATGAGAAACAGTGAGATAACCGAATATATGCAGATTTGAATCGTTTATCAATTCCCTCTGCATCACAAAGTATACACGGAGTAGACACATGAATGCATGAAGACACAGAGCATACACAAAGTAGACACATGAATGCAAGCATTGTTACGTTCCTTCTTACTAACCAAATCCTAAAAATTCATTCAGCCAGGGTTGGGAAAATGGTTTACAAAATTTACTTCTCATTATGCTTTTGATTATGAACCCTACAACCACAAAGTGAACATAAGTACATACATATGTAAATATAAGTTTCAAAGAAAAATTGAGTCATGATAAGTTAGTCCAAGCCAATCCCATACTAAGCCCAAGAGCAGAACTTTGGCCCCCTTGGCCTCTGTGGCAGGTGTTAGGCATCCACACGAGGTGGTCTACTTAGTGGAATGCTTTTTTTTCTTATCTATTTATGCTTCATTTCCTTTGTCTAAAAAAAATTAGAAAGGTTCTTGCGAAAAGGAGCTCTTAGCATCTTTCCCTTAACTAGTACTGCAACAGGGTGCCCTAGCAGTCTTCCCTTGATTGCAGACTTTGTACGAAAGCTACTTGCAGTAGGGTGCCCTTACCGTCTTTCCCTTAACTAGTACCACAATAGGGTGTCCTAGCAATTCTCCCTTAATTGCAGACTTCGTAGGAAAGCCATTTACAGTAGGGTGCCCTTAACATCTTTCCCTTAACTCTTTTCCTACCCACAATGGATGGTAGAATTATTGCCCTTGGTATTGAAACAACCTACCATAGGCTCCCATTATGGCCTTGCCTTAGGGTGGTTGAATTACTCCTATCCACGACAAACTCCTAGTCCATTATGCCTACCTACAATGGACGGTAGAATTATTGTCCTTGGGATGGAAACAACCTACCATAGGCTCCCATTATGGCCTTGCCTTAGGGTAGTTGAATCACTCCTATCCACGACAAACTCCCAGTCCATTATGGATTTAAAGGACAGATTAGGAAGAAAAACAAACAAACTTACAAACAATTTAGCAAACAGACTATTTGTATATTGAGACTGAATTAATTATATATATACATATATCTTATATTCTTTTCATAGAATGTCTCTGGAAATGTTTCATCATTTCCAACGACATTCTCTTGACATTAAACATAAATAAAAACTGAGACTCAACCTTAATATTGCTACCTGTGCCCTGTGAAATATCTCTGTGATACGTTGTTAGTACGCGACAGTATGTGTCTTGTTTGCGACTTTCTTTTTATTCCCGACCTATTCCATTCCTCCTTTCAGATTATCCTCATTTTATCTTTACCTTGCAGGATGGTAGGATCATGCTCTGATACCACTTGTAATGTCCCTAGATTGGTTACCCCAAAAGGTTGGGACAATTACTCCAATTTCTCATCCTTACTCTGTCCAGGTACTTGCACTTGGGCTAAGTAATGTGAATTATATGAGGTTATAATTACTATCTCTGTTGTAAACAATATAAATGTATATGATAATATGGATATTGATATATTAATAGTAATGTCTGATATTCTGATATGAGATATGCTATGAATGGGATGTCCCCTATCACTTATAGTGATAGTACGTTCAATGCCTCCTCTAATTAATGTCCTAAAGTCTCCCAATGATCAATGATAATCCCTGTCCGATCTCCTATGAATACTTCCTTGTAGTATATATAATAATTTATCTTCAGATATATTTTGTCTTTTCTATCAATCCACTTTAATCATATCCACATCTTTAAGAAGAGATCACACCCAACCAATGAATCATTATCTCATAATCGTTTCTTTATGGCTGTTAGGCGATGTGATTTATCATTAATTAGTTATGATTATACTCAATATCTTCATCAAATACAACCTATCTTAATATTTGTTGACAAGTACAAGATTAATATCTGTTGGCAACTTATTTTAATATTTGTTGACAACTTATCCTAATATCTTAATATCTTAATATATGTTGTTCAGTGCCCTGACGATGCTTTTAATGATTTCATACCACCATTCTTACATAGCAATGATTGATCTTTATATCTTTATCGCTTATCAATTATGACAGTCGCCTCTTTCATGAATATCACTTCCTTACTTGACGTTGTTATCTTGTCATCACATTCCGGTCTTATATCTTCATCGTTGGTTATGATCCCCAAACTCAGATGCTTTGCAATATATATCACCCTTGGAATCTCCCAGTGGCATTTGCGGATATGATTTTTGCCCAATTACTCTTCGTTGTACATGGTGTATGCATGTTTTTCTTTTTTACTTAATTCTGAAGTGTCCTTATATACACATTGCCTGGTCATAGGTCATGGTTGCGAGTTTTTACTCTCTCCCTATTTCCATCGTTTCATAGTCGATGGTTTTACTATGTTGCTTCATCAATTTAATATATCGATTGATCTATGATTATTATTGATACATATATATTGATTGACTATGTTCTGATTAATACCGTCGACTAAGTAATATCGACTTATTATTGAAGTTGATCAAGTACGGATTATATATTATTATTATTATTAATTATTATTAATTGTATTACGTTGTTTATACATTATTGATATCATTAATGTTAATATGGATTGATATTATTAATATTGATTATTATTATTAAGTAATATTATTTAAGATTAATATTATATTAATGTTATTATTACTTAATATTAATAATTATTACTTAATATTAATAATTATTAATTAAAATTAATTAATGTTAATAATTATTAACATTATATTTAACAATTATTGGTATGAATCGAAATAAGGAAATTCATTATTGATTACATAAGGATTCATATATTTATTATTAAAATAATATTTAAATCGAGTCTATTCATTTAGAAATATGTTTGCATTGTCAATTAGGGCTCATGACATTTTCTCTCTCTTTATGTCTTGGTAATCATTGGCCCCATTCTCAAAGAAACTTTGTAGTGCATTGAATGGCTGCTTTCCACCAAAGAATACACCTTTCATCGCCAATTGGGTTAGGCACCAAGGACCATATTCTAGTAGGCCCTTATGTATTCTTTCGACTTAAGAAGGGATTATTCAGCTTGTAGGGGGAATACTATTTTCTGTAGATATCAGCACCAGTTGTCAACTGGGTGGAAGTTGGATAATGATCAGATCCATTTTTAGAATAATCCACAAAAATGAGTGCTTGCCACAAGAAGAACAAGCGATATGTTGAGAGTTTGTATAGAACCTATCTAGCCTAGCTTGAACCCAATTGTTATCTGCTTGTGGATTGGACAAAGAGTACCAACCAGCTGAATCAAGATTCTTTTGTCCCTTGAAATTTTCAGAAATATGAAATGTCCTCTTTCAGTCATTCCAAACTTGTCTTTCTTCAGGCCAAAGAGTAGTTTCACATCCTCCAATCTGGTCCCCATCCCACTCAACCATATTAAAATCATACCTGTTAAGTTTTGAACCATAATAACATAACTCAAAATGCAAACCATAAGAAACAGATAACACAAATATTATCCTGGGAAAAACCCTCCTGCTCGAGGGAAACAACCCAGCCCACCAAAGATAGATTCTTTATTGAGTTCTTCAGAACAGATACAATAACCTCTTGCTTATGATTGAAGTCTTCAAACACAATCAATCAATAAGCCTGCCTTTTCCTTTTCAAGTATCTCAGTCTCAAATAAAAACTGATTACAAATAAAATGGTTCACAGAACCAGCTCAATGATCAATGATCATACACTCATCTTCTAATGTATTTAAATATCTCTGCACATATATTTCTGAGTACTGAAGAATATCAAATATGATCACCACAAACTGTTCCTCTTTCATCGAAAATATATCAACCGCCCGAACACCGAAAATAATGTATCTTTATATGAACCACAACGAACAAAGGAAGGAAGCACCACTGAAAAACTGAAGGGTCTCTCAATGAAGACCAATCACATGCCGTTATGGAGCAACACGATACCACAAATATGAAACCGACACTCCAAAATGAACCAACGGTGACAAGGCTCAATGAAAACCAAGAGACGACGCCAGCAAGGCAAGAACTGACGAAGCTCATAATTAAAAATCAATGTTTCATTAAGAAGTGATAAGTCCGCCAGCAGAATATAGACGATACCGGTGCCATGTCAGCACTCGCACTATGAAAGGACACCCGCTCAACAAGAAAGAGGACGTGTCAATCTTAATGCACGAACTCATCACTCAACCAGCTCGAACATGAATTAATATAGCTATAGCTCAAACTCGTAATGGGACAGCTGGGTTGAAATGAAGGCACAGCACAAAACATTAACTGAAGGCTCGTAATCAATGCAAGAGCCGCACAAAGACAACATGAGACATCTACCGCTCAGGCCCGGCAGTGTCCTAGGTGGAAACAACAAAAAATATAATATCATCTGTAGAAAGCAGCTCCCAAACAACACAGGTGAGAATGATCTCTCACGCAGCTACAAAACACTAACAATACCCACAATGCCACTGCCTCTTGGCTTAGCCCTCACATATTTGATAGAGCTGAGGACAACATGTTATGGTGCCCTGTTCATTCCTACTAGTTTAATTTCTTTTATCCTTAAATGAAACTTCCTTGAAATGTCATCCGCATACTTGATCTTGTTCTCAAAATTTATGAAATACCTTTCTAACCTAATAATTTATGGAATCAATGCTCTGCCTATTTATATTGCTCTTTGCAAAAACCATTTTTATCGAAATATCTAGGTCGAGATCCTCGGGAGTAACCCATTGAAAACCATTGCCAAGCCAATTTATACCAGAAGGTTGGGGCCGATTTACAGGTAACCGGAAGGTGATCAATAGTTTCAGAATCTTGTTTATACACTATACACACAGAAGGACAAGAGAATCCACTTTTTTGAAGATTAAGTTGGATTAAAACTGTCCTATACTGCTAACCAGATGAAATGGATTTGTGGACGCCCTCCCTCCCCAATATAGCTTCAAGCATTATCTACATTATGCACTTGAGTTAGAGTTTCACAGTGTCTTTTGTATCTATGCAGATTCCAATTTCTATCAATTTTCTTTCAAGGTTGCATAATATCAGTCATGGCTTTTTCTCTTCAGATGTGATAGACATTTTGGTTGGAGTTGATTTCTGGGAGCTGTGGGGTTAGCTATCAACTCCAACAGTTTTAACAAGGCTTTCATGACATTGAACTTGAATTATTGCATTTCATTGAAAATGGAAGATTCCCTTGGCACACTACAGATGTAATCAGATTGTTTGGAAGTAATTTTTTTTTTAAACATATATAACTGGTTGCTTAAGGAACAGAAGGGTGAAACCTACATGTGTGCTTTCTATCTCTATTAGATGTTATTATAGTCATAATGCTATCTATGATGGATTTGAAATTTGTTTGCTCTGTAAGTGTTGGTTTGATGGTAATGTTCTCTTCAGTATCATTACAGTTATTGCATGTTTGGTTGTTTATGCACTCTTCTTAAGCTAGATGTCAAATTTCTTATTTCTCATAGGCATTTATTCACTTTTCATCTTGTAGTTGTTGCTTACTGTTTGTGGCCTTACTCAGGATACGAGCTGCGGACAAACTGTGTTTGGAGGGTTTGTCTCCATCCTGTGTTATTCAGCAAGTTTTATCATAAGAGGAAATTCGATCCAACAGACTTAACGTAAGTTGTAATATAAATGGTTTCTGTAGTTATAATGTCAATAAATTTTTCAGTTTGAATTTTGTCATAATTTTTAGAGATTCATCTTGTTGAGAGGCAAAGGTTGGTGCAAAACTCCTTGTTCCTAAGATCCAGTCTTCTGTATATCATCAACACGATGCCCATCAAAGAATCACCAGCTCGACGGAGTGCTGCAAACAGATAAATGCAAAAATTAATAATCCATGTACCTATGAGTAATCACATGATCCATGAAAACCATTAAATTTTCAATCATTTGTATATCAACTAGGCCCATCTGATCATCTAATCAATTGGTATTAAATCAAGTGAATCATAAATACATTAATGAAGTATAACATTAGATCATCAGATTGGCATCATTATTGCATCAAAATTTAATGTCAATAAAACATGTTGTCTTAGTCACATAGGTTTATCTTTTGAGCAAGCATCTAGAGGAACATCCTGTTTGATCCAAGATACCAAAGCCTAAACATAAATGGACTACCTAAACTGCTTTTTCAAGGAAACTCCTGACATATTGCTTGGGTAATCTGTCAAGGGTCAATTTGGGAGAGAGCCCAAACGTGTGCAGGTAATTATTTTTAAAAATTGATAGAATTGAAAATATACTTGATATATCATATAATGATATAATGAAATTTGAATCTTTGGTAGTATGATACTTCATCATTGAACAATGACAATGATAAGGATAATATTAATTGTTTGATATATCAAAATTTCAATATTATGTCATCTATCATATATGTCCACGACTCCAAAGTCAAGATCCAAATGAAAATCATTACAATTACAAAATTTGAAAATAATACAAAAAAAAATTCATATTCTGGTCTGTGGTTTTCATTGAAAGCATCTAGACCGAAGTTTTTGCTTTGATAAACATCATTTGAACCACGAGCTAATGGAGTGCTAATCGTTCTAGGTACATCATGTATAGGAGCCTTGCCATCATTTGTACTGACTCTGACAAGCTCTGCTATAGATGCATCCAAGTTGGCACACTCCAGGGTTATATCTCATTTCTTCATTTCTCTCCCCTTCTAGTCAATTTCCTTCTGTGATAAAAGGTGCATGTTGGAATGGATATAGACCAAGTCTTGATTTTCCTTGCAGCCATAAGGTTATGCTTCACTTAGTGGATAAAGGATGATACACTTCAATTCTGTTCAACCAAAGAAGAACTTGCAACTTGTTGAAATTGGAGAGAAATTCAATACAATTCAAAGATGAAAAATGCAAAAAATATTAAGAATGTCAGAAAATAAAAAAATGCTTAGCTTTGATAGAATTTCAATGGCAAGAGGCCAATGGAGCCAAAAATCTTGCCTATGGGGGTATCACCATGTGTGAGCATCTTTCTTGTATTGGTCTCAAAGAACAAAAATACTATGATCTTGTATTGGGATGAATTTGCCAAACTCTTTCCTATATCCACCACTTCTAGATTTCAGAAGATTATTTACTATGCTATCTTGTACCCATTATAAAATTTGTTATCCCTATATGGTACAGATCTCCTTGGTAAAGAAAGCTTTTATGTGTTGCAATATTTGTGGGATACCGCATGTGCAAGGAGATGCAAGGGTGTGTTCATCTTGGTCCTGTGGTCATGAATGATTTTTCCCACACTTAGAAAACATGTTTCTTTGGGGTCATTCTCCTTCTGTGCTATTATAACTTTTCTTTATTCTATCATGGTGTCAATCCCATCATTGATTTCCACCAATCATGGTTGACCTATATTTGCAAACCTAATTATCTCATGTTAGGCTTGATATAACTCAAGACACAGTACATATGAGCCCACCAATCATCATCTAGGATCAATGACTTGACCTTTTGGGCCTTTTCTGAATTTGACTATTTTCAAATACTCTATTGGTGGCTAATGACCATGGTGCCCAATGCCTCTCACACTATCAAAAGTCATCTCAAAACGATAGTGAGTGATGCGAATCAGGTCTCAATAACCTATTGTTGTGTAAAAAAAAGTCAATAACACATTAAAATTCAAGTAAGGCATAAATTAAACAAAGTAATTTAAATTTCCCTTTCAACAATTCCAAACTCAAGATAGTCCTCAATTTATCATAGACAACCATAAACACTTCCAAAAAGATGCAGTCAATAGAATAGATACAAACTCCCAAAATTTATTATTTGCATTACAAATCACAATAAATGTAATCTTTCAGCATTCCATTGACATCTACCAATTGCTGATGGATATTTCACTGTATCGGCACAATAAATTGGATCTTCAACATGAACTAAACTTCAAACTGTAACTTTTTAGCCTTTCAGCATTCCATCGACACCTACCAATTACTGATGGATGTTTCACTGTATGGGCACAATAAATTGGAACTTCAACATGAACTAAACTTCAAACTGTAACTTGTTAGCCTTTGAGCATTCCATTGACAACTACCAATTACTTATGGATGTTTCATTGTATCGGCAAAATAATTTGGAACTTCAACATGAACTAAACTTCAAACTGTAACCTTTTAGCACAACTTGTGACCCTGAATGAATCATACTGTATTTGGTAGGGAAGATCTTTCACTCTAAAAAACCAATATTCGCTTTAGGTTTTCTTCCTATTGTTCTTTTGAACAAGTATGCTCAACCTCTACAAATGGAGTTTTAAGAAAATATCAAATATCCAAAATATCAAGAATGAGTAAATAACTTCTCTCAACCTCCTTTTGTAACCCTTGGGATAAAAAACAACATATTTTGTCTCTTTATAAAGTGAGTACTGTTTTAATTTACTTTCAAACTATATGAATCACTTTATAATTATAAATAATTACATTTTTGCACAACCATCAACTTGTGAAAAATACTAAAATAGGCCAATTATGAATTCTGACCATGCCAACATAACCAGATTTTCATAGGATATCAAATGTAATGGAGTTTGGGTTTTCCAAAAATAGCAGACTTCTCAAAGAAACGTGGAATGCTTCTAGATTCACAAAGTTCCTAGACACGGACTCAGCAAGGCTGACTCGACTCTTGACTCGGAAAAACGATTTGCCAATAACTCGACAAAGTGAAAATACCCTTGAAATAAGTTCCTATAGTGTTTAACCATACATGTTCATTCCTTTCTAACCATAATCAAAGAGCAATAATTATACATACATCCATAAATAATCATCAGTAAGGTTTATAGGGCATACTAGGACCCTTAGGAATTCAAGTGGAAACACCCACAAAGAACCCAACTCTCAGAACTGCATTCCAAACAACAGTGGCCGAGACCCTGATGATCATGTAGAGACATCGATTGGGAGGCGCAGACGCCAATCGGTGGAGATGCCAATCGACGGAGACGCCGATCCAAGATTGGTGAACATGCCGAAAATGTCTAAGACCAGTGAGCCATAGATGCTAAACAATAGGCAGAGACATCAGTCTGTGTAGACGTTGATCTGCAAATAAAAATTTCTGAGACAAATAGTCTCAGTCTAGTGAGGCGGAGATGCCAATGATTAGACGGAGATGTGGATGTGGGAACTTGGACCATTTGGCTAAATGAACAAGTCAAAACCTAAGCCGATTCCAACGTATTGTTATTATTTTCAGATTCTCACAAGGAATATATCAATCTATAGAGATCTAACAAAACTAAGCACAGGATAAATAATAAAACACATAGAATAAGGAGAGATAATACCTGGATTACAGCTTTAATCTCCACAATGTGTCTTCTTCAATGTAGAGATAGCCCACCTAGGCTCTTATCCAATTCTGATCCAAATATTGTAAGCACTCAGATCTAAACCTAATCCTTGCTTAGATGCTAACAAGATCTGAATACAATAAATCACCAAGTGCTCTAGATCGCTCTCATGGATCTGCCCTTCAATCCCTTGAGATCGCTCATATTTCTGCTCTAGTTCAGTATCCCTAAGGCTGCTTCTGTTCGCCCTAGGTCTGCACTTTTTAGGGCTTCATTCTGCCCTAATTTGCCTTCCCTAGGGCTGCTGCTGTTCGCCCTAGGTCTGCTCCTTTTAGGGCTTCATTCTGCCCTAATTCTAATTTGCACTCTTCATGAATTCACTGCTGCTCCAATTCGCAGCAAGTGATAAATCACAGCCTTAGAATAATTGAACCTTGAGGAGAAGACAATATGCTATGTCTTTGATATGCTTCTCCTCAAGATTCGATCCTCAATATATATGAGAATGGGGAGGCTCCTTAAGAGGCTGACTTGTACCTAGTTTATTTAAGTTCACCTCAAGAGGCCGACTTTGGGCCCTTTAAATAAACTTTGTTTATTCCATTCAAATACATATTAAATCGATCTTCTAATAAACAATAAATAATAAATATCTCTATATTTATTATTATTATTTATATATCGAAAATATAAAATTCCCAATCACTGATGCAGTCTTCACAACACAAACTCTCTGTTCTAAACTTTCTATTAATTAATTATGTATGGTGGCTTGAATGCAAATGATAAATAAGTACATGAAACAATCATTCTTCCACAGGTAATGAATAAATACATTCACTGTAAATCATTGACAGATTGCTAATTATTCAACTTCACACATTCACAATTGCTGAATACACTATTGGGAATACTCAAACTTTCAATGTATATAGTATTGAGATAAGGATTGTTACTGGTGAATATTGCGTTTTGAACGATTGAATGACACTCCGCAATTCCTTGATCGTTTGATGTGCTGGAGTATTATTCCGCAGAATCCATCCGCATATCTGTCACTGTGTCACTTGCATAGTGAAGCATGTGAAATCTGTAGGGCCCGATATGTATTGGCAATTGCCAATCATTTCTCCACGCGTTCTTATCTGCAAAGCCCGATTCACATGGACGGACGTCTTTGTCTTACAGGAAATACTTCCCGCTAGCAACCAAACAACAAGTCGTGCCTTTTGTGCTGAGCCACATACAACAACTTGTCCTTTGCCAAGAGGTCTCGCCGTATACTACCAATCCAATGTCTTTTGCAGAGAAAGATGTGAGATTTGTCGTGGTTTAACAACTCTGCCGGTCCTTCCCACTACGCGACGACAACCAGCACTCCTTATGTTGCACAGTATTCAAACTTGGGACGTCTATTCTTCCAGAACTTCCTTTATTTCCCAACTACAAATTCCACTAGGCCAGACTACAATCTGACGAAAGGAATGTAACTTTGTCTTCACTTTGTGAACAACTCAGTAAATATTCCAGCATGTTGGGTCTCGCCAAGGAAACCATTATTTAACCAAGCCAAAATCGGTTAAGGAAGGAGTCCCATAAAGGAACTACCTTAGTTAACAAATTAGTGTTAGAAAAACACTAACTTTTATTCAAAACTTTAATCGAACCAACTTATAATTATTTAATATTAATTTAAGTTTTAAAATTAATATGAAATAATTACTTCCTTTATTCAAATCAAACTTACTTATTAATTGGGGACATGACAAGTTTCCCATGCCATGTGTTGCTTGCCCACAAGAAACAAGCAACGGTGAATTTGGATGGGCCAGAATTTGCTCATTTTCCCAAGTGGCATCGTCCAAAGGCAAGTTCTTCCATTTGATTAGATATTCGCGAATAATGTGGTTACGTAGACGCTTGTCCCGTGTGTCTACAATCTCCTTAGGAATCATTTCAAGTTTCCCTTCATCCAAGGGAGGTAACTCTGTTGAAACGGTGACCTGTTGGCCTAAAGCCTTCTTGAGACAAGAAATGTGGAACACATTGTGTACCCAAATACCACTTGGTAGATCTAGTTCATAGGCCACCTTGCGAGCTTTGCCAACAATCTGATAAGGGCCATAAAAGCAAGGCTTTAATTTCTCGGTGCCACTATGCTTGAGGGATGACTGGCGATATGGCTATAATCGGAGGTATACCAAATCACCAACCTCAAAACTCCGTTCCACCCTCTTCTTATCGGCATAATGTTTTTATTGGTTTTGTGCACAATGTAAATTGTCCTTGAGAGCTTTCAAAATGTCCTGACATTCCTGAAGCCAATCACGTGATTTGGGCATAGAACTGCTATCAAAAGCAAGATCAACGAAGGAGAGAGCATCATACCCATATAAGGCCTTGAACGACGTCATCCCTATAGACATATGGAAAGTAGTATTATAACAATACTCTCCCAAGTGCAGCCATCAGAGCCAAGCCTTTTGATGTCCTGCAACATAATGGTGGAGGTAGCCTTCAATCCATTTGTTGACAATTTCGGTTTGACCATCGGTCTGAGGATGGTAACTAGTGCTGTGATGCAATGCTGTACCTATCAACCTGAATAATTCTGCCCAAAAATTGCTCAAAAACCTGCTATCTCTATCACCGACTATATTCCGTGGTAATCCATGTAAACGAAAAATTTCCTTGAAGAACACTTCTGCAACCTGAACATCAGTGAATCTTGTAGTGATAGCAAAAAAATGTGCAAATTTTGTCAGCCGATCAACCACAACAAAAATACAATCTTTACTTTGAGTCTTAGGTAGTTTAGTAATGAAATCCATAGATATACTCTCCCATTTATGATCCGGAATAGGTAAAGGTTGTAATAACCTTGCTGGATAAGAATGTTCTGCCTTATTCTGCTAACATGTGATGCATTCCTTGACATATTGCAAAATGTCATTTTTGAGCCCTTTCCATGTAAATCGTTCACGGATGTGCCTGTAAGTTCTGAAATATCTTGGATGTCTTGCTAAAGGCAAATCATGAACTGTTTGCAAAATTCTCAATTTTAACTTGGATTCAGGTACTAAGAAGATTCTATCTTTGTAGTAAATAATATCATTCAAAACTTTGTACCTATCATCCTGGGTTTTTCCATCAAGAATGTCACAAGCCATGGTGTTCTTAGAATATTCTACCATCAACAAAGATTTCCAATCAGTTGTTACCCTACTTAAAGCATTTAATTCCGGTCTCCTAGACAAAGCATCGGCCACAACATTGTTCTTACCCTTTGTCATGCCCATAAAAACTCACATTAAAAACACACCAACTTTTTTTTTTTAAAAGGTTAAATAAGTTTATGATTAGAGGTTAATGGAGGACTAAAGTTTGAACGGAACAATTAACATTCATCTGAAGGTGATGATAACTAGTTTTCTAAGGTCGTCTACCACGTGGGTTTGACATACTTGAAAGGGTTCGGTTCCTTGTCATGTCACTTAAGATTACCCTATTGTACTAAGATGTCAGGAGTAAACCAAGCCCTGTTCCCGGCAAGGCATCTCGCTTGAAGTTGAATACCAATTCAAAATGAATTATGATATAAACTAATATCTTTAATTAGGCTCAATGTCAACATAATACTACATTAGGGCATTAGGATTAATTTATTAAGGCGTTGTGACAAGGTGCAAGGAGCCCCAATTAGCTAAATAATAGCTATAAAATTTTCATTGTTCAATAGATAAAGTGACAACATAATTTTCAAATAATAATTATATTAACTATTAGTATTCAATAATTAATACAATTATAATTATATATCGTTAAAGGAGAATAAATAAATTCATTATTAAAAGATAATAACTATCTTATTCACCAGTTAAAAAAAATAATATTTTTTTAAATTATAAAATAACTAATTAATATAATTTTTTTTAACAAATTTAAATAAATTAATAATTAATTAATAATTATATTAATTAACATAATTATTAAATAAATAAAATTTAATAATTATTATATATTTTAATATTAATAATAACTAAAATAAATAACAAATAATTAAATAAATATTATTTATAATAATTAATATTATTAGTATTAATTATTATATATAACATAAAATAAATTAAAAAAAATACATGGCACTTATGTTTAAAGTCCCATAGGGACTGGCAGACCTTGCCGCCGACAGTGGCCCTACCGTAGCAGGACTGCCGTGCGGCAGGCAGTTTGCCTCGGCAGACTGTCTGCCGTACGACAGACCCTTGTTGCGGTAGGGTTCTCTGCTGTAGGTAGGGGTGGGGTGTGGGGCCCGCGGGCCCCTCCCCACTATTCAACTTTTTTAAAATTTTTTTTAAAATTTTAAAACTAAAACATTCTAGCCCCTATTTTATTTTATAAGATTTTTTTTTTTTTTCAACAAAGGACATGCGTACTTTTATAAAAGTATGCTTTTTTTTGAATTAAAAATAATATAGTTTTTTTTTTGTGTATATTTAGGTGGGGACTCAATTGGGTCCCACCACCAAATACATTGGAGGAAGAAATAGGGGAAGTATTTGACTTTAATATAAATTATTTGTCAAAGGACAAGTGGCTGGGATAAATTGTTTTTTTATTGACTGTGTAGTGGAAAATGTATGGGAAATCTTCCCATACATTTTCCAGAGAGCTATAGGTCTCCTTTTTTTTCACTTTTCTCTCATAATTTTTCACTTGATTGTTTGTATTGATTTCTCCTTTCTTTTATATTTGATTTACTTATTTGCTAGTGTGAAATAGGTTTATTAGATCTAGTCTTTATGCACATAAAGTAAAAATGATTTCTCCTACAATCTAAGTATTTCAACATTGAATTAATCATGCAAATTTTCTATCCAGAACAATTAAACTTTTAAGATTTCATCTACCTTTCTTTAACTTGTTCGTAAACATGAATAACTAATTTACAAACTAGTGACTCTATTTGCTAAGAAGATTTCTTCTACATAACTAAGAATTCATCTTTACATTATTCATCTCACAATATTAATGACAATACATTATTATTTCTTCATCCAGAAATTTGATAACTCATCTCTACATTGTTCATTTCACAATAACAATAGCACTATCACAATGACTATTTCAAGAAGGAACGTTTGAAAACTAAAATTCATTATTAAGAAATTTCATGCTTGAAATACTAACACAATAACAACATTTTGCTTCAACTTGAGCATCAAACCTTATTATTCAAAAGGACATAAATCTATCAAAAACAACATACATTTCTTCATGATGATGTTACAACACACTTATCACAAATACAAGGCTTGGACTGATGATTCCATTACAAATATACATTTAACTCATGGGATTCACAAGATTCCCTTACATTAACATAATCTTGAAACAAAAGAGAACCAACTGAAATAAGAACATATCATCACTCTTCAAGGTTTCAACTCCAACCATGAAGTCTTCAAAGGCTCCAAATTCTTGCAATACAAAATCCATAGGCCAAGGAGTGCTCACCTCCCAACCTAGGCTTCTATGTAGCCACCCCCAAGCTAGGGGAACCATCACAAGGAGAAGGAGAACACTTAAGCAAACCCACAAACACAACAACATAAAACATAAATCACAAGAAATCTCCCTTCCAAGGTTATCACAAAGAGTCTCAAAATGACTCAAAATAGGGTGAAGGTGGAACAAAATTCAAGAGGAGAAAGCACATCTCATGATGAGAGCTAAGCTATCACTTGACTTCTTCATCATATATTTTTCACCACAATCACAATCTCAACAAACTCCTTATGACCTCCAATATACAAAAACATAAATAGAGATGGCTACATGGAGCCCATACATCCATGTTTCATCCCTCTCCTATCCAAGGAGAGACTCTACACCCTTGAATTTTCCAACAATTCCCTTCACCCCCAAGGCTACTCTTCCCTCCCAAGGGTGAGTATGGCCTTGAGAACTCCCTCAACAAAACACTACAACACATACAAGAAAACTTCAAGAAACAACAAATGAAACTACACATTTACAATGCTAAGAATTCATGAACAACAACAAGCTCATGATTCTCATAACATCCAAAAGAACTACACTTTCACAACACAAGAAAATAATACTACAACAAACTTAAGAATCACAAATCCTCCATTATCACAAAATATCAAGTTCTCAACACATACACTACAAGAAAAATAATAACTAAATTTTGCATACAAGAAAATAACATTCAAGAGAGCTCTTCCTCTCAACATGAAAACAAAACAAGCAAATGAAGAATATCATCGACCTTGATCCAAGCTATGGAAGAAAGTTGATGAAGAGCTTTTCCACTTCCCAAAGTCCTCTCCAAATTAGCAAATCTCTAAATCTAGAGAGTGGTTGTCAAACTCTTCCAAAAGAAGAGTCCCCTCTAAAAAGGCCTCCACACAAAGTCCTTTGGATAAGATTGCATTCCTATTGGGTGGTCTTCCCTAAGACCATTACATGGTTTCCAAATTTGGTCTCTTACAAAGGTAAGCTAAAAAGGTGGGATAAGGACTACCTTTTTAATGGGTGGTGATCTTTCCAAAACCTGGTCCCAAAAGTTGATTTTCGTCCATCTTGGTAAACCAACTTTTGGATGGGTCATTTGGTCAACCAAGGGTTATCCTATGGTGAAAAATGACCCTTACCCTATGGTATATCAAGTGGGGTAACTAAAAATGACCTAAGCACTCCCTTAGGCACTTTTTTAACCCTCCAAAAGTGCATGATAAGTTCAAATTCGAAATTCAAAGATAAGACACTACGTCAAGCTCCCTAACCAAGAGATTTCTCATGGGGATCCTCAAAGGTACTATCCTAGGTTGGTGTTCAACCAATCCCCAAGTGGACATGTCATGGCCACAAGTACACACACATGTGTCAAGTGACGCAACAAAAAAAGACACATCACAAGCCATGTGGCATATCCACTTGGGCATTCTTAAATAAAAACATTTACAATTAACATAAAAATCAATTACATTCATGCACCATACTTTTACAAATTAAATACATTACAACGAGGTTTTTGGCTTCTCACTAGAAGCAACCTTGGCTTAAACGGATTTTCACATTAGTCTTTGTGATGGTTCTCTGAATTTACCATGGCCTATTTCCCTGCACACTCAAGTCCAATATCAGTAGTCCAAGGAAATAAAACGTGTAAATTCATAACATTAATAATCAAGATAATTCATCTGCCAATTCATAATTCACATGACAATAATTGTTCATCCATAACCTACATTCATCTCATCATGAAATATACAATTCATCACTAAATTAACTAGAAACTTAATCATCGCATACACATATAATCTAATTGAAAATTAAATATCCTCATGACATCATAATTCATTCATTAAATAGAATTAAGAACACACATGTAAGTTCCAAACTGATGTCTCAGTAATCATCATCCAAATCATAATATAATGTGCATCAAACTACTAAAGTGATAAAACCACAACATAAAGTATCAGTAAAATCCATAGAGCATCAAAATAT